>OX104044.1:37125552-37725552 GCA_944470415.2 Schistosoma rodhaini
TTCTTCACGTTACTAACCAACATGTTGCGTGTAAAAGGAAATTTAGCTTTGATGCGAAAAATATTCGGTTGAATACAGCTTCCAGTCTTCGGCTAACCTCACCGAAGATTTAATCACCTTGAATACGTTCTTTTCAGGTTTATTCGTTCGTGTTCTTGTGCCAGTGTTCACCGCTACATTTCTTTACAAACCTATAAAAATAACCATTTTTCGAATGCAAGATTGTTACTGGTTCCTGGATTTCGCTCATAGGATCACGTAATTCCTAAGTCTAAATATCAGAAGTACTTGTAAAGTACGCATCTGGTCCTATGGCTTTCGGATTTGAGATGTGAAAAACCTAAAAGATTAGCGCTATCTTTTGATCGTGCGACGAATACACTACTGAAGTTAATCTATTTATTGTGATTGAAGTTTCTCTAACGGATGGTTTAAATTGTCTGAAGGATGCAGGAAATGTGGTGTTTTATGTCATATTGACCCATTATTGTGGAGTAAAATTTTCGATTGTCAGAATCAATTAAGGAAATGCTAATCGATAGATCAGTGGAATGGTGCGATGTGGCCGAGTGATGGGTGCTCATGAGACAGTATTATTGACCTAAATGATTAGAAACTAAAGACAAGACTACTAGCTAGGCGACTGGATTATCATGCAATAAAATAACATGTGTTTATACGAAATATAAACACAGAATAAACATGATAAAATGACATTGTCAATTAGAGGAAATGAGTCCATAGATCACTCACCCTCTGATCAACTAAGGCCTGGTTGTGAGGCCTAGTTCTTGGGCGTCGTATCAACCATACATGTGATATTCTGAAGACGATTGAGAAAAATTCTTCTCTGTAAAAGTGCAAAACTTAGTGGATAAGATAGTGGTATTGTGTCGCGGAATTAATGAGTTTAGTTGGCTCCATAAAAAAAGCATTATTTCCAGTAGGAATTTTCGTCAATATTTGAACGAGTAGTTTGACAGAAATTGGACGTCAAGTATAGAAAAGACATTATTTGTAAAAATTATATCTGAAATGATCTCAGCGATTAAAATTTAAATAATCCCAACGTTGCTTCCAGAAGACTTGCTTGGATTTCTTCACGGCAATAATCAAAATTATCAAAGAATATATAATGCTCAACATTGAAATCAAATCTATACTGTGGTCATCCAATCATATTCAGATACCGTAATATCAGCGTTGGCGAAACTATAATTTACAGACGAACTAATCGGGTTAAGATGACAGATCTTGGATTTTGGCGCGAAAATCATTCACTCATTTGGCTAGATACCATTTTGGCATTATGACTGGTCAGTTCGTGATGAAAACATTAAATTTAATTCCTAACCGTAACGCCCAACTATAAATCCTAGTCGTAATTCCTCAAACTAACATATAACCCTCATTTAGCCCTAGTAAGTGGATATTTCGGGGTCATTTTAGCGTTGCTTATAGGTCCTCTATAAATTATAGTCTCACCTCATCGTTTGTGAAAGGATAAATTTTAAAATGTTATCTATGAGATCAATTGTCATGATTGTAATGCAGTTTATGCGGGTGAAACATGTAGACAGTTGAATGAGAGTTTGAAGGAACACAAACAATGTTTGAAACATGTTCTCAAATAGTCAGTTAATTTTAAGAAACTTGAGAATAGGTCGGGGATAACGTTACATGCGTTAGAAACAGGGCACAAGACCAACTTCAAAAGGACCAAAATACTTCAGAAAGGGTTTGTCATGCATGAAGAAAGTTTGACAGCAGATGTATGGGTTAATAAGAGCAGTCTGAACAGAAAAAATTCTATTCAACTAGCCACCTCTTGGCAAATAGTAATTAACAAGTGATTAGACCCTAAATCTATCCAGCCTGTTTACTTCACATGAATCGTTATTTTGACAGAAATTAATTTGAATTTTTTACCACTACAATTGTGTATTTAGTGGTTCTTATTTAACATACACATCGATGTTTCAAAAATATTTTCAGTTCGCACTTGTATTCTTACTTCTAATAAACAAAAAGCAAATTAACACTTAGTATCAATTAATAATAACTTAAACTCACAAATAAACAAACATAATATCCCAATTACTAAATTCAAAATCTGAATGTGATTGGATTAGCACAGTATATATTTGATTTGAATACTGAACATAATGTGTATTCTTTGATAATTTTGGTTATTACCCTGAAGCAATCCAGACAAGTGTGTTGGACAAAACGTTGAGATTATTCAAATTTCAATCGCTGAGATTATTTCATATATAATTTTTAAAAGTGATTATCCCCAGTAGATTTCCATCCAATGGGTCTGGATTATATTGTCGTTATTTTAAACTCAGTTAATTTTATCAGTAGAATAATCATCTTACTGTATCTTTGATGTATAACTTCCGTACTCTCTACTCATACATTATGACTGATCAGAACCGCTTGCTTTAGTAATCAAATCCTTGAATCTAGATCTAGAATTTAGCACCGTTGAACTCCAGTCAAATCATAACATGTCAGACAATTCAGTTTGTTATTTATTGAGCTTCCATTTTAGTTGTTGATCTATGGTATCGTTTCTATTGTATTAACATTTTGTACAGTAATTCATACAACTGGAATGTTTTATTCTATACAACGTTACATTTAAATAATAATGTAAACACTTAGATATTCATTTGTCTTAGGCTAAATTACGCGGTCAAGTAGCAGCGGAACAGGAGCGTTTACTTTTTTCCAAAGTCTCTGAAATTCAGAGACTACATACCGAACTAGATAAATTAAGATCAGAAATCACGAATGTCAAAAACCGCAACACTCAGATTGTTGAAGAGCATGATCAAACCTTGAAAAGTTTGGCAGATGCTCAGAAAACAATCAAGTCCAATGAAACAAGTAAGTTATGCGAAACTAATTACGATTTATTTTTATATAAAGAAAGAACAACCAATATTTTATCGATGGAACTAATCGTACACGATGTATTCATATATGTGTATATCATAGTTCACGATGAAATCCTTTATATTTAGTTTTGTGCTTATTTGACTGAATTCATGGTATAAAACAATCTTTTCTGATATTCATTTTTATTAGAGATAGTGTTTGCTATCACCTTTTGGTGAGAACTTAATGAAGTAGTACACCTAAATTTTAAAGATTTTGAGCACTTCTATCTAAACGCTCGACGGTCATCTGTGCATATCAATTGTTGCGAAATAACAACGGATTTCTATAAGGTATAAAACGTCTCAAATTGGTAATTTTGAAATCAGTGGTGTGTGATGGGTTTTTAGCAAGTACAATGTACATCTTGCATTGGATTCTAAAATAATTATTTTTTTGGATATGTAGGTAGCGTGATCTAGTGGCTTTATTGCTTTGTTAATCTGGTTTTTTATCCAAACTATTATGTTATGTCGCGCGATTAGTAGATTAAGAATTGATTCAATGAAATCTATTATCCAAAAACCAATCGGTGCAATGGGAACTTGAGGATGGATCTCAATGTTTTATGGTGAAAATAATTTGTTGTATATACATTTTGCACTGACAACAGCAAATAAAGCCTGTACACATTCAAGAAGTCAGATGATTGAATAGGAAATATTATGACTACAAATTAGTGTGAATTGACGATGAACAGTGTTAATTGTTCATTTGAATTTTCATTGCACAATTATTCAATCATAATTCGATTTGATATTGATTGATTTCTACACACTGTTAATTAGTTGTTCTGACTCATTATGAATGGCCGATTCTAGAGTACTATTCAAACGTTAGACTTCTATCATAACAGCCAGATATCGCGATATTGATCGTTAATCCTTGATTTTATGTAATTAATTTAGGTTGACTCACGATTTCAACTGTGAAAATACTACAATCTCCACGAATATCCCGACTGAGTTTATTTTGTGTTAATTCAAATAGGCTGGATTTCTTAGCAGATATGTTCATCTGATTTTCACTATTGTTTCGTCGTAGTGTATTATTCTGTTTCATATTTGTCAAAAATCACTGGTTGGTATCATAGAAAGCAGTGGAAAAATTCCATTGATATTTCGTTCAGTTAATCAGGACAAAATACATCGAAGAATTTAGAGTACCAGTAATACTTCTTGTACTGAAAAGGTTTTAAAAGTTTTTTCACCTTAACATAGGTAATCCACAAAATCGAACCTTTGTTTTGGTAATTCACAACCCTGAATTTAAATGAACTCTTCATTTGCTAATCATAGATTCTTGTACTGTGTTTTTAAATCACTCTTCAGTTGTGAAGGCTAGTAACACAACATGGTTGTCTAGATGTATGTTGGTTTGAGGGGGTTCAAACTTGTAGCCCAATTTTTGAGGGTCGAGACACAGCACCTCAAGCAGAATGTCAGTGGTAGAAATTGTATAAATAAAATTTTTTTCCGATTTCCGAAAAGCCGCGAAATTCGACCTTTAGTTTTCTATTCTATAAGAAGTTAATTACCAGTGTATATCGATAGATGATATGCCTAAAAGGATCTTATAAAACTTTGATTTGTAAATCTATATTTATATCACGTCTTTTGTCCATTCATTTCAAATACACTAGTCAGTTATATTATTACTATTAATACTATCGTATTCAATGCTTCTGTAATTATCACTAGATTCACACCTATCGCGTTATAAATGTGTTGTCTTTTCCCTAGAGATCATGGCAGACAATTTATTTCTTCATGTATTAGCTCGCATTTAATAGCCACTTTAGTTAGACATATTGACATTTTCTTTTCATTAAAAGATGTCTGCAATGTGGGATTTTAGAATGTTATTATTGCTTCTTTTGTCGTTGTTATTATTCCTTTGATTCCTATCACATTTATGACCACTTCTACTGTTCCCCTGTTTATCGTATAGTAATAAAATTTTCCGTTTGTATGAAATCTCGACATTGCAGATACTCCTGGGTTATGGATTAGTAGAAAGCAGTGGAATATAGTGTAAAATAAAATCATTTAAAGAAAGTTTAACCAAGTTACAGAATACTAGCCTTAGATAACTATTACAAAACTTTTGAGACGGTGCCACTTTCACAGATATAATTAATACGCGGTTGGTTACACACTTTTTGGTGAGATCTTTTGTGGTCAACAGATGCGCACTTTGCTCAAGCATCCTTACATAAGAATAACAGTTTTGCTTTAGTTATGTTTGTTGTAGGGTTTACCAAAATCCACGTTTTTGAACAGCTATAATAATGTTCAGAAAACTTTATCACTAAAGAAAACTATTGGACCGTAAAAAAGCTTTTTAATAATAATATTAAACAATAAATTGGTGTCGCATTTAAACGTTGTAGGGATTTTTATAAAAAATATGTTTGATCTTTAATTTTATAAAATCTTTCGCAGTTATCGCTTGGTTGAATCGCCAGATTGCCGAGAACGATTCAGGTTATGTACAAAATCGCTTGAAGCTTTCAGCGTTTCCAGTAATAAGTGTATCTTCTGGAGTAATTTGTCCTCTTACTACTCCTAATTCACTTACGGATGCCTCTTCTGGAAGTGAGAAACCCTCAGCATTCGAAACTACTCCTTCATATATCCCATTAACGCAGCATTCCCAAGCTTCTCGTGTAGTCCCTTTATTTGACACACATACATCTGTCATGGTGTCTTCATCTTCAAATACCAACATCATGCAAACAGTTGACAAAAGGCTCATAGAACTACCCAACAGCTCAAAAAATAATTTGTGTGTGAAAAATGTTCCTTCTGCAATAGATAACACGGTAAGAATGATTTTACTGTCTACTGAGAAGAGTAATTACACTAATATATATTTCTTGTCGTGCACACATACTTGCTAAGGAAATTCAAAGTGTTAACTCTCAGCTTTCTCGAGAGTGATGCATTCGATAAGTATCTAATTTACATCACTCATCTTCACTCCTATTACAATTAGGTCGAAACCTCTTATTGAAAAAGCGTTTATTTATTGAAATTTTCTTTGTATTAAATCTTAATCATTTATGTACGTACAAACCTTACAAACACCACTATCAGTATGCAGATCCACTTCTGAAAATGTTTGCAAACTCACTTTAATATATTTCTGTAATGTATTTATTGCAGTTGTAGTCTTTATTGACTTAAAAGCAGCATTTGACTCTGTAGACTGAGAGGTTCTGTGGCAGTGTCTGCCAGTGAAAGGTGTGCCTCAGAAGTACATAAACCTTGTGAAGACTCTTTACTCAAAGACTACGAGTCGAACTATCATCTGGTTTCACAATCTCAAGTGGTGTCCGGTAAGGTTGTCCAATATCTCCATTTCTGTTTAATTTCATCATAGACCTACTTGATAAGTCTTCTAATTGAACGCTAGATTCGGTTCCTAAGCTCTGCTAGTAACCCCCCAGGCTAAATCTACACAGCGATTTGAACAAGAAAGGGTGCGAAATATGGAAGGAACGTTTTACTACAAAGATTCGTTTTTATCTACAGGAAATCAAGGGTTTTTATAGTATTTTAGATGGCCTTGGGTTTCCGGAAAATTCTGGAATGCTACTTAAACGTAGTAGCAGTTTAGGTAGTCATCCGATCAGAAACTCGACATGTGACTTTTCACATTTTAGATGTTTATCGCAATGCTGATTGGATAAGTTGCATCTTAGCGTTTCCAGTGCCTTCGTTAGTTTTATTCGGGTTTTCTGGATCTCCCCAACATTACAGCTGGAAATAACGTTCTCGTCGACTGAAGTTTTAGGAGTTGATCTCCTACCAGGAGGACCACTTACCCATTGACTTGGAAAACATAAATGACATAGTCCTGTTTGGTGAAGATGCTGATAAAGTGAAGATTCTTGGTAGCACTGAGCATCAATGCCAAAACATTTGGGATGCGTTTCTCCCCCCCCTCTAAATGCAAGTTGTTGCTTCAGAATCGGCCTGCTTCAACAACCTCACTTATATTAGAAGTCTAATCAGCCTTAATTGGTTGGTGTCTGGCGAAATCTCTGCGCGGATTCAAAAAGCTCGTTTGGCTTTTGCCAAATATACATGTCCCTTAATTGATAGACGGATATCTTGCTTTCTCTTGAGGTGACGTAAGTTGGCAAAAGCCAAACGAGCATTTTGAATCCATTCAGAAATTTCCATCCACCCAATGCTACTTATATTTTTATAGTAATTGATGGGACAGTTTTGAAAATCATAATGCTCATCACTTTTTGGAGTGTTAAAATGAATGAACAGAGTGTTATTCGATAGACAATGCGCAGTGATATATAGTTTGGTTAGTTAGATTATTAATGGATCGCAAACAGTGAGCAGACTTAGTTTTGTTCTAGAAAAATTACAGTTATAAACTAAATCTTTAATACAAAAGTAAACTCGATTAACGGTTATTTAGAACACAGATATTTTGTGGACAGGGGTTTCGTAGGACAAGTAATCAGTTTATGAAATTAATGCCTGATTATCAGGAATTATTTCTGCCCTTTGTCTAAATAATACAACTCTATCTGTCAACCTTTTTCATCAACATCATGCCAGGTTATCACATTAATGCCTTACCCTTTTGTCATCGATAACTTTTTAATTGTTATAACTTTTTCGCTTTTATTGTAGACTTTCCCGTCTACAATACTTACTACTCACCTGCCAGTATCCACTTCGAGCTGTGTGATCCCTAAAGAAAATTGTGACTTAATCCGTGTTAGAGATACACTTAGTTGTAAGTTTGTCACTCGATTACGTCTTATTTTTTTAATCTTTTGTATCGTTCATTTAGGAAATAAAATATTAATCGAGTTCAATGTTGTTAAGAGCGAAATAGCAATGCTACTAATCCCACTGTACCTAGAGTAAGGAAGTGAAACAAGTAGACGTGAGAGTGTACACTAGACATTCATTTTCTAAACGAAACTTTTCAGAATTAACATACATCTTTTATCACAATATTATTAGACACTGAATTCATGATAAAATTACATTTTGGGATATTATATGATCTTGTAGAATATTCTTAATAAAACGCGACTACGAAAGTTAGTGTTCACAGTATCTTCAACATAGGTTTCTAAGTTATGGATACAATGATTTAATTGCCTGTTAGCTCTAAAAACGATCAATGTAAAAAGTATAATACCGAGTGTGTTTCTTCCAAATAAATCTGGTGCGACTGAATGTGTCCAAGGGGACATCACTTTACGGTAACACACTACGGAAAGTTAATCGTCTCCCTAAAATTACAGGAAAAAATAAGATTAATACTGATGTTTTCGTCTACCTGAAAGATTGACCGCAGTGCTCAAGTAACAGCTGCTTAAAAGTTACTAAATGCAACCTTTTTATGGCGATGTCTACTTTCAGTTTCGACTTTATGCTATTCAAACCGTGGCACCACCGCCACAAAATCATTTAGGAGAAGGTAATATATTTTTCCGAACCCCTATCAATATAGTATTACAAAATCAATGGTATGACCACCATGGAACTCCGATTTTTTCGCTCTAATATCCTTGAAAATAAAGAAACAGTTGTGAGTTTGGCCAACACATCAGTTACCACTATAAACTGTAAGGAGAGAAAAGTCATTTACAATTCCTTATCCTATGAATAAATAAGATGTAGAGTTGATAAGGATTACTCGTTTTCTCTACATATCCTTAGGCTTTACCTTAATTAGTTTGGATTCAAATTACAATTGGGGAGTATTTTGTAAAGTTTCTCGTTTTATTCTCATGTATAGATCCTTATTCGGGTTCTTCTATCCCACCCGAAATTCCTGACACATTAGCCATGGAATTCGCGGATCACAATGGCAAATCACGAAGTATTTCTGATCAAAAGATATCATCAACCAAGTGCCTAGAGTCCGTCGATTATACTAATGATCAAAACTACCATCAACAATCACTGGCTTCCGCCTATTTTCCTCAAATGTCTCTTTGATTTTCTATTTGTAATCATTCAACCTTCAAGTGAAATAAGATTGGTAGCTTTTTTCACATTTTTACAGCTGATGAATCCGTTACTTACCAATCAGTTCGGTTACACTTCTCTGTGTTCCCATTCCTAAGATATAGTCTGTAAATTTTCTGTGAAGCTAGTGAATAAAAAAGCTGTCTGCTTGCTTAGTTATTTATGAATATAGTTTTCCTAGATGAATGAATTCAATTACCACATTTGTTTCTAGTTCGAATTAGCTTGGTTTATGCTCTAGCTATCTAATAACTAAATCCGAGGATAAAAATACAAACACAAAAATAACAGCAGATTGAAGGGGAAATGAGTCATCAACAAAGTTTGCATAAAAATGGTAAAACCTGCTGGTCTCCCCCGTAAAGACAGGTCGTTTGCTCGAGTAGTTTTTTTTATCATAGTCACAATCAGTTTGTTGTTAAGTTATTTTAATCTCACGATTTAAGGGAAGACAGAGAGTGTATACACCTACACCATTATGATCGATTCTTAGCCATATGATCGAGAGTCTCCCACCGTTGGTTACGATAGTCGCGCAAACATCAAGTAGTCTGCATATACCAACATGACTCAACCCAAAACACGTGTACAATGTTGTTACTCATGATGCAAACTCTGAGCAAAAAACCGAGTTCCGAACCACATTTTGTGAGTGAATAGCATTCCTCAGATGACCAAGACATACCACTGGATGTTTTGACCACTGATCAGAAGTCCAGTGTTAAGACGAGGACACTGTAATCCTGCGGATACTGTTTTATCTGTATTAACAACACTGGAGCATCGGGCCATAGGTTTGTAACTTGCCTCATTTTGGTTTAGGTAACAATAAGCAGCACGACTAGGCATTGGAAATCGTAGTTCAAATGTATAAATATTAGTCAGTTTATCGACTGAGTTTTCGTTATTAGTTTCGTCAATTCTACCAATCACATTACGTGATTGTTTGGTCGTGACAGCGCTTTATGACAATATCCAGAAACCATTATTCCTAACCAGTTATAGTTTTAGATGTGCAATATCCATTTGGAAATCGGTAGTTTTGCCTTCGATGCTTAATATACTCGATAGTCCAAAATATGTCCACTTTTAATTATTCGGAAGTGTCAGGAATACAAAATGGTTTGATCAGCATGAACGAATCCGAGTTTCCTGGTATTAATACAAGTCTTAGTGCAGAAATATTCATAACTTGGTTTTAAAGTAGACTGGAGTTTTCATTCTGAGCATTATTATGAGTAATAGCTACGTTATGGTTATCACATTAGTGCAGTGACGTTTTTGTTTCATGTGGTTTTAACGATGTCGGACATCTTTTTAGGTAAATTATCTGATGGCTTACAAAGGCCTTACGTTCAGTCAAACCTGTTCCCACTCAACCACAATCAACTGGTGTTTTCTTCCGACACACGCTACGACTTAGTATACACTATTTTGTTTATCTCAATTCATTACTTAGACCTCCGTAAAGCTTATACGAAGGACTCTTCAAAGTGCTTCATCGCAAACCTAGATACTATATCATCGATAAGAAAGGAACTTACGATGACGTCAACATTGACGGTCTTAAAGTTGACTATTTAGAATGAAACCCTGATAGTGTTGATTTTCCTCCGGTACAATTGGAAGACACGGGGCTCACAATTACGGAACCTCACCCGATAATCATCAATCACAAAGAAACTTTGCTGGTATCTGACAACTGGTCCAGAACAACGCACTCTGCAGCAAGGTTAAGATTTCCAGAACACTCAAAAGACCACTGAATGCAGGACACTGCATAATATTTTGTTTTGTCTCGTTTGTTCGCATTTTTGTGTCGTAAAAGAGAAATAAACGTTTTGCCACTATGCTCATATATGCGTTTTCATTTACTGAAAAGAACCAGGAAAATTATTGCACAAAAATGTTTTTAAACTTTCGCATGTTATTAATACGCACGTATACAAGTTCTTTTTGTTTTGAACGTTTTGTATCCCTACGCATAAGTGCATTTTGACGTACGCTTACAATTTCATTTTTTCTTTCCAAGATGTCGTAGAAAAACTGACGAAAAATATTGTGAACAGGAACTTTCATAGTACATTTTTTCATTTCTGTGTTGTACTGCATGATCCCTTGTATTAGGGAAAGACGGCCTGATGCTGATGGACATAGCAAGCCATCAGGAGAGTGTTTATCGACGTCAGGCTCGTAGGGTTGAAACTCCTGGCTGGTCACGTCTTGGGGTCATCGGTACCCCACTCGAAGTGGAGTGAGCTGTAGTGGCAAATTAGTTTCCGAAATATGTAGTTTTGTGGGTATTTGACATTTGATGTCGACCTCATCATATATGTCTTATCAATAAGCTTGAACGATTGAGTATCAACACAACCTCTAATTGACTGACTCACTTCATATCTAAAAATCGACATCTTAAGGTCAGGATTAACTTCACTTTTTCTCAGGCTATGGAATGTCATATTGGGGTCCCCCGGGGTTTCAGTACTAGGACCTTTTCTTGATTTATATAAACGATCGTCCACAACTGGTATTGTATGACTTATTACGTTTTGCTGATGATGTGAACTTTGGGGAGAGATACGCAACCAAGAGGACATACTGGCACTTCGGGGGATCTGACTCGACTTTAAAGTTGGGCAAATGACAAGGGACTTGCCTTTAACACTTCAAAGTATAAAGTAGTCCATATGCCACATGTTGCACACTACAGTTATAACTGTGACAAAAATGTCTTTCAAGCAAACCTTGCACTGGTAACATTGAAGAGCAATTTTGGCCAGTTTGACGGTGGAACGTTCTACATAATTCCCAAAAGTTTTATTCGTCCCCATTTAGAGTACGGAAACACAGTATTTCCTCCCTCCTTCCAAAAGGATAAGGACACTCTGGAACGTATCCTACGGCGAGTCACGAAATCATTTCTGGCCCCCTATCACTAAACCTTTCTTTACACATTAGAGTGTAGGCTTCTTAGAGGTGACCATCTTATGGAGTACAGTATTCTTAGCACTTCTGATCGTCTCCTCAAACATCTATTTAAGCTTAGTCACAATACTAACCTAAGGGGTAACACCCAGAAACTAGAGACACAAAACAGCAGAACGCACTGTGGATACAACTTCTACTACTTAAGAGTTGTCGAACGCCAGAATTCGCTACCATGCGACCTATTTTAAGCGATTTCTCAGATATTTACGCACCATACTTCAGATCCATTGGCCGGAGACCACCAGCAATAACCTACTATGACAGAGAACAAACCAGCTTCCAACCGAAGAGAGGATTAGGAAAAGACTGGGTGGATAGGACACACATTAGGGAAATCATCAAACTACATCACGAGGCAAGCCTCAACTCGGAATGCTCAAAGTGAAAGGCGAAGAGGCAGATCAAAGAACACATTGTGCCGAGAATCGGAGGCAGACATCAAAAGAATGGATAGTACTTGGGAAAAACTGGGTAGAAGAGCCCAATACAGAGTAAGTTGTGGAATCCTGGTCGGCAACCTATGTTGCACTAGGGGTAAGGAGTGCGAGAACGTAACTCACGATGTTTGCAGAACTCTACATTTTGTCAGCGTCTTCACCCAATAGGAAAATGTCTTTTGTGTGCTTCCAGTTGATGAATGAATCGCCTAGTAAGCGAAAAATCTTCGGGAATTCAAAAGAAGGAGTACTCTTATGTTTAAGGTTCACAAGAATGACAAGTTTGGTTTTCCTTGACTAACGCCGCTTGATATTAGCTAGTTTAGAAGGGAGTTGACAATAGGGGCTGACTCGACCACAAATAGTTTCAGTTTGGAAAGGACAGGAGGCTTGATGGCCTGTGTTAGTCCTGGCAATGATGGTCTCTCAGCTGATCCAACTTTCTTTTGAAGGAGTCGACGGATGGAGCCTCAACCATGTGCTGAGGTAATGAATTCCACTCGTTGATTATTCGATGGGAAATTCGGTAGTCAGCTGACAAGTAATTCGTTCTGGGCTTGTGAACTTTTTTGGAGTGTCCTCGTAGATTTTTTGTTTTGGAAGACTAGAAAAATGAGGGCATATCAGGTGCAAATTTGTCATTAAGCAATTTGAAAACTGTAATCAAGTCGCCTCTGATTCTTCTATATGACAGCGGGAATAGGTTTAGCTTGGTCAGTCTAGTACCATACGGGAGCTTCGCTATTCCGGGAATCAGCCTAGTTGCTGTTCTCTGAACCCTTTCCAAGAGTTCACTGTCTTTTTTTAGGCAGGGGTTAGCTGCTTGTATGCAGTACTCAAGTTTAGGGCACTGTATACAAAGTCAAAAACGCTTTAGCGTCAAGATGCCTAAAAGCCCTGCGTATGGACCATAACTCAGTGTTATTCATCATGTATGTATCTGTACCCTGGTGGCCAATATGCATCACAATACACTTGGAAGTGTTTATCAGCAATTGCCAGGTTTGGGACCATTCAGATAATCTCCCCAGGTCATTTTGAATTTCTAAGTTATCGCCCTTGCTTTGTGTCGCTCTCCATATCTTGACATCATCAGCATAGAGTAAGACCGATGACGATGGTAATTTTTGGTCCTTAAGAGCGCACCAGCTTTCACGAGCGACTAATAAGTTTGTGAGACAAGAATAACCTGTTATAAAACCATGCTGCTTTTCGAAGAGGATCCGGTTTTCTTCGAGATACTTTAACAGTTCCTTCCGAATAATTTTTTTTTAAGATTTTAACAACCAGACTAGTTAGGCTAATGGGTCGGTAATTCTCAGGCTTTTGAGTTGTACCTGTTTTGAAGACAGGACTTACTTTTGTGTTATTCCAGTCTTTTGGCAGACGACCCTGGGTTACGGATAGATTAAAACATATACTTAAAGGGTTCGCGACAAAGTTAGCTAATTCCTTTAGTAACCTAGGATGTAGTTCATCGGGTCCAGTGGATTTGTCTATGTCAAGCTTAACTAGCAGATCAAAGACATCGAGTTCTTTAATAGTTACGCTGTCCAGTGCTTGTGTGGGGGGATTTTCATGGTCTGGTGAGAAGGGTGTTTCTATGGTGTATACATCGCCAAAGTATTTAGAGAATACTTGAACTTTGCCAAAGTCGTCCTCCACTAGTGATGTGGCAGTACTGTCTCCCCATAGTGAAGGAACATTTCTTTTCCTTTTTGTCCTTTGGTTTATATACGAATACAAGCGTTTAGGGCATTCTATGGATTCCCTAACGATTTTCTCTTCGTACAGCTTTCTGGACTTACGGAGGGTAGAGGCACAGGTATTCCGAGCTTTTTGATACTGAGACTTTGCCTCATAAGTCCCCAGTAACCTAAATCTATTCCACATTTTCCTTCTTCTACGGAGAAAGAAGCGAACCTCCCTATTGAACCACGGTGGGGAGTTTCTCGGTCTCTTAGGTGTAGTCCAAGGGATGTGGGGGGCGGTAACTTTTAAGTATAAATTCCAGAATACGTCCCAGGCCGTTTCGATTGATGACTCTGGGTCTATTTTCCAATCTACTGATGATGCTGATTTCATGATGTCTGGTATGTTTGCTTTCCAGACGTCAGGTCTGGATTGAGCTGAAGCGTACTCGTGATCGACAGTTATATGGAAGTCAAAACTACATAATTACTTTTACCTAGGGGTGACATGTAATCGAAGTTCTCAACGTCATCCTCATAAAGAGTCAATATAAGATTTGGTAAGGGTGACTCAGAGCCCGGGTCGTACCTGGTCGTTTCTTTCACATGTTGTACTATGACACATGTGATAGCCGCATCAACTAGTTTCTGCTTAAAAAATTATCTGACGATTCAGTCCGCAGATTTCCCCAGTCCACCATGGGTGCATTAAGGTCCCCCAGGATTAAACATCGATCACTTCGTGATAAAGTGTTGAAACTGCTTAGCAGGACCTCGTTTGCCTCACAGCTTGGACTGCGATAGATCAAACTAAGTAGCAACTTTTGTCCCCTGCATTTCAAGCGGCAACTAACTAGTTCACACGTCCTATTCTCATGGGATACACTGTCGATAATGGTGAATGGAATGGCATTCATAATGAATAGAGCTACTTCCCCTCCTTTACGCTTTTGTATTCTGTCGGCCCTTACCAATGTGAAACATTCGGGGTCAAGTTGCCTACTATCTATAGTCTGCGTCAGCCAAGTTTCTGTGACTGCGATTATGTCTGGCTTAGTGGAGCCAATCTGTACACCTAGTTCCGATCGCTTATTGAGCAAGCTCAGGGCATAGGTGTAACAGATGCGAAGCCTATTTAAGTGGCCTCGTGCTTCACCTAGAGTGGCTACGGCATCACTCTCTGTCGAAGCCTCACAACCCGAAAATTTATAATTTTCAGGTCTTTTTCGCCCGTGTATTATCTGAGCTGTAGTTTGTTTTCGGCTTCCCGTCTTTTTACACGGTCCGCCAGAGGTAAGTTCTTAAGGAGAAAAACTCCTGAACCCTTTAATTTGTGTCCATTTTCTAAGATTAAGTCGCGTTCGTTTGGGGATTTGAAAACGACTTTGAGTAGTCAAGACTGATTTGGTTTCAGATGCGCCAGATTTTCTAGTCTATAGCAAGGTGACTCCGGGGAGGTTTTTGGGCATAACTTAGTTGAGTAGTTGTTTTATCAACACAATGTCATGCTCAAAACGAGCTTTCGGTTCTAAGCTGTCACTCTCCTTGACTCTATGGAGAATGACTGATCTGTTGATGTGATCAGACCTCGGCTTGTCGACCCTTTTGGTGGGGGTTTAATTTCCTTTTACGTCACTTTGGCGTTTTTTTCTTACGACCCGTACCCAATCGCCAACGTTCTTTGGAGTGGTAACCTCAGTCGCGTCAGGCGTACTGTGGGATTCCGGAAGGTTCAGGATGACTTGGGAGATTGGGTCATCTTTCGCGCTGGAAACCAATCGAGCCTTGCGATTTCGGCTTCCGAAAGTTCCCTTCTGGGTACCATTTTTGATACGAGGGACAGAAGAGACTTTTTGCGCGAGTTTCTGGTTGTGACAGACCTCTTTGGAGGATGTCCTTCCTCCTTTGTAGAGTGTGGGTCGGTATTTTTGGGACTCACTTGGGCCTGCCTTGTGTCAATCTGCATGTCGACAAATTGAGTTCTGACTGATGTATCCCGACCGCGTTTGCCGAGACACTTTTTTGCGGCATTTACTATTGAGATGGCCTCGGTTAACAGGCTATTTGCATCCAAACAGCACTGTTGACATAGCCATACGAACCCATTTTTACTGAACCAATTGAAAGCTGCAGGTGTTAGATTCGTGCAAACTTCATGGTACCAACCTTTGCACTCATCGCACTGCATGCCGCTATCAACAGGATATCGACATCCTAGGCGGTGGCAAATGCTTTTGTTGCATCTTCCAGTCATTGTAGGATGCGAAAGAGAGTGTTGACTACAAGTAGAACTATAAATAGTTAGGACCAAAGTACTAACAGACACAATAGAAAAACAGAGGTACTCTGGAGTATCGACGATAAAACTATTTAGGCTACCAAAAATGATACTCTAATAGAATACTTTAACTGAAATAAATTCAATCAAAGTATAAAAACAGTAGTCTTGATACGTTAATAACGATCAAAACAATAGAATTCACTCAACGAGGAAAAATACCACTGTCCTTTAATAAAAAATATTTTAGTAACGATCCTTCAGATTTTCTGTGAATTTCTGTGTTGTCTTTTGATGGCAAACGTTACTGTAAAACCTGTCGACCAGCTGCTTGCAATTTCGGTATGGAACTACGTGCGTGTTGGCTATCGGATGCGGTACTACAAGTGTAGGAGCCATGTCGTTCGATTGTACCGAAGGAAAATCGACGCGGACAGGATTTCCTTCTAAATACGCTGGTATGATACGATCGATACTGATGCTATCGTTAATGCCATCCTTAGTGTCGTCGCAAATGCAACCACTCTGGCACATCAGGACACTCAAGCGCCCACTAGTATCGCCGTAGACGGATCCAACTCAGCAACAATAAGTTAACCAGTCCTGGCAACCTTTGGCATTTTTCTTGAGACGGTTGCTAGACACTGAATAGATGTACAGCAATTTCGGTATGGAACTACTAGCTATGTATTGTGCTGTATGGCATTTTCAACACTATCGAAGATCGGGAATTCACCCTTTTCATTGATCACAAATCCCTTACCTTCTCTTTAAGCTCATCTTCAGACAACTACTCACCCCATGAGTCTCGAAAACTGAACTACACCCCGCAGTTTACTTCAGATACACAACACATTTCCGGAGCAAACACCTTCTCTCGTATGACTTCCTTCAACAGTTTCCAAGGAATCGACCTTCTGAAACTCGCTCAGCTTCAAAAAGGGGACATTGATCTTCAGTACGAGTTATCCTCAACAACCCTGAAACAGATGGGAACAGGTAAGGAAACCTTACAATGTGACACATCTACAAGTAGGGATCGCCTAATCGTGCCGAATCATAATCGATGAAACGTCTTCGATACGTTGCACAAACGTTCTCATCCAGGTGTTAGTGCGACCATCTAGCTTATGGCAGAACGGTTATCTGGCCTGGTATGAATACAGACGTGAGGGAATGGGCACGCCCTTGTCTAAGCTGACAGAAATATAAGGTGACTTGACACAACAAATGTCACTTGGATTCGTTCCAAACTCTTAATGCTCGTTTCCACGATGATTATCTTTTAACCTACACAGAACGTTTTACTTGATGGCCAGAAGCAGTAACTATCAAAAGGCATTACTATTGGAACAGTGGCCTGCGCCTTCGTCGAACGATGGGTAGCGAATTTTGGTTGCCCTATAACTACCACTACAGAATGTGGATGCCAGTTCGAATCTGGACTACTACTAGGAATCACTCGCCCCCGAACGACCACGTACCACCCATAAGCAAACGGGTTGGTAGAACGTTCTCATCGACTACTAAATTCTTCGCTATCAGCTGCAAACGCTTCCCAGTAGACCAACGCTCCTCCACTGATGTTAATTGGTATTCACAATGCAGTGAAAGCTGACATCGGATACACTGTAGCTCAACTCCTTTATGGAACGACACTCCGAATCCCAGGAGAATTCGTGGATTCTTCATCTTCTCAGAAATATGGCTCTAAACTCTTACACGAGCAGGCTTACAAAGCCAATGCATTCAGTTGGACCTGTTTCCACTCGACTTCAATCATCTGATGCTTTCGTTTAACCTGCCCTACCATATAGTACACACGTCTTTGTACGCCGTGACTCACTTCGACGATCTCTCGAAACAGCATATGAATGACCCCTTCAAGGTTTTGTATTATGCCCTATCAGGTTATATTCAGTATCTCTTGCTACCTTTTGAACTGTAAGCTCAGTACGTTATATACCGACGTATCTGTTTGTAATTTCTCTTTCGCATCGTTATGCTCTAATAGTCACCTTTTTTTATTTCTTTTACTTCTTAAATAAATTGACGTATCCTGTGAAGAAGTAGTGACCTAACAGGAACATATGAAAGGTGTGAATTAATTTTTTCTAACCTGAATTAATATTCCCAAGAATTGTTTCTCAATTCTGATTTTACTTTCTTGGGTTAAGTTCAATATAGTAGGACTTCTATTCAGTTAAACATTCACGTGCGTTTTAGCAAAACGACTGAACTTTGATGTCATTCACTGATAGTTAACTACGCCTTGTGGGATAAGCTATTCACTTGAGCGTTCGGTTGTCACACTTTCTAAATGCGGACAAACTAACTGCCCGTTGGCTGTAGAAATCCGTGTTATTTAAGTTAATTTTCTTAACTCGAAAACCGATTACCACGATACACAAAGCTGACTAGTGTTGAAGACGGTTGGAAGAAGTTTGGAGGCAGCCAAACCAAAACGTGATATCTGTCCTTGAAGTCACTAACTTCTAGTCTGTGCCATGTTGGTAGATGCAGACTACTTGGTCGGAGTCCGCATGACTATCGTAATCAAGAGTTGGAGACTCTGGGCGACATAGCTCAGAATCGAGCACAATGACGTCGGTGTATACACCCTTTGTCTTCCCTTAAACCATGAGATTAAAATTGCTTTATACCTCTCTTTCCATGAACTAGTTCCTTCTTCCTGGATTATGTCCTTATATACAATCTTTCTTTCATATATTACTACCATTGAGGTAACTACTTCTATGAATTAAGTGTCCATCTTGTTGTGCTAATGAGATATGGCAACTTGGACCGATGCATATATGTGCCTGATCATACAGTGTAGCTGACTGACTGACAAGACTGCCAGCAACCTCTGTGTTTGATCATCGTTGAATCCAAAGAATTTCTGACATCTAGTAGCAACATCATGTTTGTAATGTAGAGTTTCGGCATCGTGTGTTCAGGCATAGCGACGATAATTCAATTAGTGTCACTATCTTGAAACATCGACTTCAGTGGCTTGGACATGTTCTACGAATGTTGTCCCGGAGGATTCCACGTTGTGCATTATTTGCCGGCTCTGGTTGGAAAAAGCAAAGATGGCTGGTGCGTTGCATTGTGTCATGGTATGAAAGAAAGTTTTACAGGACTACCTGGTTGGGGTTCTAGAGATGGTGCAACACAGTGGCTTGGGACGTTATCAGACATGGCTCAGAATAGAGGCCAGTAGCGATCGTGCCATAACTTCACTTTACCTTCTTCGTCAAAGTGAACGTAACTTCCTTGACTGAAAATCCCTTTTTCATTTTCTTCACAACATATGTATCTAATGCCCTTTTGTACCAATATTTATGAGTTCAAATAAAATAATAAATAAATATCAACGGAGTCAAATGGCGCCTTAAGGTCGAGGAATACTACGGTTATAGGGCGTCTGAATGTGCCTATATTCTAGGACCTGACTTGGAGTGAATATCTGGAACCCGTCAGATGGAATTAAGTCCAGTTTCCAGATTCTACCTAAAACCTCGTTGCTAGTACAGGACCACTACCCTTAAAAGTCTCAGAGGTAAACCTGTCAGGGCCTGCTGCTATCCAACGCTTCAGACTTTCTACAGCTTTTTTAACCTCGTAAAGAGTTGGAGGATTTACATTAACTTGCCATTCAGGTTGACTGGGTATCGTGGGAAACCGAAGTGTGGCTGAAGCCCAGTTGAACTGATCCCTAAAGTGTTCTGCCCATCGATCCAATCTCCTGGGTTGAGAATGAATAATATATATCAATCTTTTTCTGAGGTAGTTTCGCTGACAGTTCGGTTCCTAATACCGGTTTCTTTAACAACTATGGACAGTTGTCTATTGCCGCTGCCTTTACCATCTCTCTTGCTTTCGCTACCCACCACTGTTCCCGAACATTGCGTAGGCTTCTTTTTAGCCTGCGCTTAAACTGACTCAGCTCTTTGTTGTGTTCTAGAGCCAGGTGGGATTAGTTTTCTTGAATCTACCAGTGCGTTAGATGTTGTCGAGATCCATTGTTTTTCCCTAACCTTATGCTTTACCGTACTACCAGATATCACGGCTGTTTCCACACCTTTACGATGTCATTCCACACTGCCTCGGGGTGAGCACAATTTACATGGCTACCAAACTGTTTTTCTAGTTGTTCCTGAAATATATTCTTAGCTTGCCTATCATTGAGTAGAACCCTTAGAGGTTTCCTTGCAGCGTCTTTCCTAAGTCCAGTAAGACACAGACAGATAAGTGCTCGCACTAGAGCATGATCTGAATCTAAACATGTGCTCCAGAATGAGAGACAGTCTTCTACCCAGCCCCTCCATCAGTGGGACGTTGAGGACGAATTCAGGGGTCGCCATGTCAAAACATGTTTTTCCTTATGCTTAAAGTTAGTATTTGCCAGAAATAGGCGGTTATCTGAGCACAGCTGCAACAGACGGTCGCCATTATCTGTTCTTTGAGCCACGACACCATAAGATCCACCCGTGTTTTTTTCCTTTTACTAAGTTTACCTACTTGAGCATTAAAGTCACCAGCCACTATTAATACATCAGAGCACCTAGCTTTTTGGAGGTCGGAAATTTTTGGGTAAAACTCATCTTTCACATCATTTGAGCTATCTGAATCATTTGTTTGAATACAGAGAAAAACTTTCCACATTGATAGCATCACACTCAACTGTTCTAAATAATCTCCAATAAGTAGGAGTGTCCAAGTGCCTCCGTCTGTTTGAGTCATCTTAATGGAAAAGGACAGTATTATGTGGTAGTTCTAGATTGACTACGAGTCTTTCGGCAAAAAAAGACCGTTGTTGCTACCTTGACGTTGTGGTCGGGCTTCTTATCGTGATGAACCAACCGAGCTATGTTGGATGGAACGTATGTTCTTATAGGTTCTACCATGCCAGACAGGTCGGTTGAAGAGCGGTAAGACTAAAAGCAGCAACTCAAGGTCTGGGGACGGAGTCGTGCTGTTGACTGTAGTAGGTTGTGACACCAGTAAGGTGTCTCCATCGGACAACCAGCATAACAGCGATACTGCCTTCTCACAAGGAAGGAAGGGGTTAGAAAATGTCACGCCTCACCTAATCTCACGGATTTCCGTCTCCGGCGCTAAGGCCCTTTAAAGAACGGAGCTAGCACGTCAAAAACCTTTCACAAAAAGCCATGCATGATTGGCATCATGCGGCTGTCTCTTGGGCTCTGCGGTCACATTCCCAGGTCGTTAAGACCAACGCTAATCCAACTTCCCTTTCAGGTTCCCCAAGAAATTCCCTTCTACAGTGTGGGCAGCGTTTAAGTGAAATCAGCCCTCATACTTGTAACAGCAAACGAGACCGAGTTCATCACAATCAAATCCTCCCTACACCTCCTAATAACTTTCTTATCTCCACAACTAACTCTTCTCACGTCGAACCGCTAGAGCAAACGATTCTAGTGCGCCGGACATTATTCCTGGTCTCTTGAAACCACGCTCTAAACCACATATAGGGACTCTTAACGACCAAACACTGTGCCAAATTGGGTAACAGGCTTTCCTAGCTAGGACTCTAGAATCTCGCACCATCGGTATGTGCTGCGTCTCCGAAACGCACATACAAGACCCGAGTAGCGTCATCCATTTGACTTCAACATGTCAAAATAAAGAACGAACTCGATTCACGCTTCGTGTATCTGGATGCTGCTTCCCGTGGCCTCGCTGACGTAGATATAGCATTGAGTCCTAGGGCAGAACCAGGTCTTTCAGAGCGGATCTCAGTTGACAGTCGTCTGTGTGCTGTCCGACTAAGCGGAACAGTAAGGACTCGGAGAAATAGGGACACTCGTCGTTGCCTCTTCGTCGTCTCTGCCAAGAACTGTAGCTCAAATGATGTGAAAGATGAGTTTTACCCAAAAATTTCCGACCTCCAAAAAGCTAGGTGCTCTGATGTATTAATAGTGGCTGGTGACTTTAATGCTCAAGTAGGTAAACTTAGTAAAAGGAAAAAAACACGGGTGGATCTTATGGTGTCGTGGCTCAAAGAACAGATAATGGCGACCGTCTGTTGCAGCTGTGCTCAGATAACCGCCTATTTCTGGCAAATACTAACTTTAAGCATAAGGAAAAACATGTTTTGACATGGCGACCCCTGAATTCGTCCTCAACGTCCCACTGATGGAGGGGCTGGGTAGAAGACTGTCTCTCATTCTGGAGCACATGTTTAGATTCAGATCATGCTCTAGTGCGAGCACTTATCTGTCTGTGTCTTACTGGACTTAGGAAAGACGCTGCAAGGAAACCTCTAAGGGTTCTACTCAATGATAGGCAAGCTAAGAATATATTTCAGGAACAACTAGAAAAACAGTTTGGTAGCCATGTAAATTGTGCTCACCCCGAGGCAGTGTGGAATGACATCGTAAAGGTGTGGAAACAGCCGTGATATCTGGTAGTACGGTAAAGCATAAGGTTAGGGAAAAACAATGGATCTCGACAACATCTAACGCACTGGTAGATTCAAGAAAACTAATCCCACCTGGCTCTGAACACAACAAAGAGCTGAGTCAGTTTAAGCGCAGGCTAAAAAGAAGCCTACGCAATGTTCGGGAACAGTGGTGGGTAGCGAAAGCAAGAGAGATGGTAAAGGCAGCGGCAATAGACAACTGTCCATAGTTGTTAAAGAAACCGGTATTAGGAACCGAACTGTCAGCGAAACTACCTCAGAAAAAGATTGATATATATTATTCATTCTCAACCCAGGAGATTGGATCGATGGGCAGAACACTTTAGGGATCAGTTCAACTGGGCTTCAGCCACACTTCGGTTTCCCACGATACCCAGTCAACCTGAATGGCAAGTTAATGTAAATCCTCCAACTCTTTACGAGGTTAAAAAAGCTGTAGAAAGTCTGAAGCGTTGGATAGCAGCAGGCCCTGACAGGTTTACCTCTGAGACTTTTAAGGGTAGTGGTCCTGTACTAGCAACGAGGTTTTAGGTAGAATCTGGAAACTGGACTTAATTCCATCTGACGGGTTCCAGATATTCACTCCAAGTCAGGTCCTAGAATATAGGCACATTCAGACGCCCTATAACCGTAGTATTCCTCGACCTTAAGGCGCCATTTGACTCCGTTGATATTTATTTATTATTTTATTTGAACTCATAAATATTGGTACAAAAGGGCATTAGATACATATGTTGTGAAGAAAATGAAAAAGGGATTTTCAGTCAAGGAAGTTACGTTCACTTTGACGAAGAAGGTAAAGTGAAGTTATGGCACGATCGCTACTGGCCTCTATTCTGAGCCATGTCTGATAACGTCCCAAGCCACTGTGTTGCACCATCTCTAGAACCCCAACCAGGTAGTCCTGTAAAACTTTCTTTCATACCATGACACAATGCAACGCACCAGCCATCTTTGCTTTTTCCAACCAGAGCCGGCAAATAATGCACAACGTGGAATCCTCCGGGACAACATTCGTAGAACATGTCCAAGCCACTGAAGTCGATGTTTCAAGATAGTGACACTAATTGAATTATCGTCGCTATGCCTGAACACACGATGCCGAAACTCTACATTACAAACATGATGTTGCTACTAGATGTCAGAAATTCTTTGGATTCAACGATGATCAAACACAGAGGTTGCTGGCAGTCTTGTCAGTCAGTCAACTACACTGTATGATCAGGCACATATATGCATCGGTCCAAGTTGCCATATCTCATTAGCACAACAAGATGGACACTTAATTCATAGAAGTAGTTACCTCAATGGTAGTAATATATGAAAGAAAGATTGTATATAAGGACATAATCCAGGAAGAAGGAACTAGTTCATGGAAAGAGAGGTATAAAGCAATTTTAATCTCATGGTTTAAGGGAAGACAAAGGGTGTATACACCGACGTCATTGTGCTCGATTCTGAGCTATGTCACCCAGAGTCTCCAACTCTTGATTACGATAGTCATGCGGACTCCGACCAAGTAGTCTGCATCTACCAACATGGCACAGACTAGAAGTTAGTGACTTCAAGGACAGATATCACGTTTTGGTTTGGCTGCCTCCAAACTTCTTCCAACCGTCTTCAACACTAGTCAGCTTTGTGTATCGTGGTAATCGGTTTTCGAGTTAAGAAAATTAACTTAAATAACACGGATTTCTACAGCCAACGGGCAGTTAGTTTGTCCGCATTTAGAAAGTGTGACAACCGAACGCTCAAGTGAATAGCTTATCCCACAAGGCGTAGTTAACTATCAGTGAATGACATCAAAGTTCAGTCGTTTTGCTAAAACGCACGTGAATGTTTAACTGAATAGAAGTCCTACTATATTGAACTTAACCCAAGAAAGTAAAATCAGAATTGAGAAACAATTCTTGGGAATATTAATTCAGGTTAGAAAAAATTAATTCACACCTTTCATATGTTCCTGTTAGGTCACTACTTCTTCACAGGATACGTCAATTTATTTAAGAAGTAAAAGAAATAAAAAAAGGTGACTATTAGAGCATAACGATGCGAAAGAGAAATTACAAACAGATACGTCGGTATATAACGTACTGAGCTTACAGTTCAAAAGGTAGCAAGAGATACTGAATATAACCTGATAGGGCATAATACAAAACCTTGAAGGGGTCATTCATATGCTGTTTCGAGAGATCGTCGAAGTGAGTCACGGCGTACAAAGACGTGTGTACTATATGGTAGGGCAGGTTAAACGAAAGCATCAGATGATTGAAGTCGAGTGGAAACAGGTCCAACTGAATGCATTGGCTTTGTAAGCCTGCTCGTGTAAGAGTTTAGAGCCATATTTCTGAGAAGATGAAGAATCCACGAATTCTCCTGGGATTCGGAGTGTCGTTCCATAAAGGAGTTGAGCTACAGTGTATCCGATGTCAGCTTTCACTGCATTGTGAATACCAATTAACATCAGTGGAGGAGCGTTGGTCTACTGGGAAGCGTTTGCAGCTGATAGCGAAGAATTTAGTAGTCGATGAGAACGTTCTACCAACCCGTTTGCTTATGGGTGGTACGTGGTCGTTCGGGGGCGAGTGATTCCTAGTAGTAGTCCAGATTCGAACTGGCATCCACATTCTGTAGTGGTAGTTATAGGGCAACCAAAATTCGCTACCCATCGTTCGACGAAGGCGCAGGCCACTGTTCCAATAGTAATGCCTTTTGATAGTTACTGCTTCTGGCCATCAAGTAAAACGTTCTGTGTAGGTTAAAAGATAATCATCGTGGAAACGAGCATTAAGAGTTTGGAACGAATCCAAGTGACATTTGTTGTGTCAAGTCACCTTATATTTCTGTCAGCTTAGACAAGGGCGTGCCCATTCCCTCACGTCTGTATTCATACCAGGCCAGATAACCGTTCTGCCATAAGCTAGATGGTCGCACTAACACCTGGATGAGAACGTTTGTGCAACGTATCGAAGACGTTTCATCGATTATGATTCGGCACGATTAGGCGATCCCTACTTGTAGATGTGTCACATTGTAAGGTTTCCTTACCTGTTCCCATCTGTTTCAGGGTTGTTGAGGATAACTCGTACTGAAGATCAATGTCCCCTTTTTGAAGCTGAGCGAGTTTCAGAAGGTCGATTCCTTGGAAACTGTTGAAGGAAGTCATACGAGAGAAGGTGTTTGCTCCGGAAATGTGTTGTGTATCTGAAGTAAACTGCGGGGTGTAGTTCAGTTTTCGAGACTCATGGGGTGAGTAGTTGTCTGAAGATGAGCTTAAAGAGAAGGTAAGGGATTTGTGATCAATGAAAAGGGTGAATTCCCGATCTTCGATAGTGTTGAAAATGCCATACAGCACAATACATAGCTAGTAGTTCCATACCGAAATTGCTGTACATCTATTCAGTGTCTAGCAACCGTCTCAAGAAAAATGCCAAAGGTTGCCAGGACTGGTTAACTTATTGTTGCTGAGTTGGATCCGTCTACGGCGATACTAGTGGGCGCTTGAGTGTCCTGATGTGCCAGAGTGGTTGCATTTGCGACGACACTAAGGATGGCATTAACGATAGCATCAGTATCGATCGTATCATACCAGCGTATTTAGAAGGAAATCCTGTCCGCGTCGATTTTCCTTCGGTACAATCGAACGACATGGCTCCTACACTTGTAGTACCGCATCCGATAGCCAACACGCACGTTGATACTTCGTCAGTATCTAAAAATGAACTTCAGATAACGCGTCCTGTAAGAAGAGTAAGATTTCTGGAACATTTGAACGACTATGCACGTAAGAAACTAGTTAACATTTTGGTTTATCTCGATTTTCCTTTTATTATGTATGTTAAAAAGATTTTAATATGCTTACACTTATATATTTGTTCCAAAAAAACAAAAATAATTTTTTTACTAATAAGCGTTTTTACGCTGTAGCAAGCGTATTAGTTTATTCACTTTTTTTTCGCCTGCTTTGTGTCGTTACGTGCGTTTGAGTGTACTTCGACATGCGCCTACATATTCTCTTTTCTCTTTTCCAGAAAGGCTGGTAAAGACGATAAAAGGATCGGATAAGTTTACGAGGAACCGAAAATTTGACTGTACTTTGTTTCCTTATTACTATTTTGTAATTCATGGTCCCTTATAGAAAGGAAAACGACCAGATGTGGTGTTTATATGAATCAATGATTCCCTTGTATTGATGACTGTTTTGACTTTGAATTCCAAATACAGTACATTTGTTCGTGCTCATCTAACACTTCTTGGTTAAATTGAGTTGTTTCTCGGATTACTAGTTTAGACTATAATTCAAATACTCCTAATTACCACATTGGCGTCGCGATGGAGCCTGTAGTGGAACCGTTGGACATACATTCACATTTTGATGCCTTTGATGATTACTTGGAAACGTTCAAATCTGGACTATGATCAAGAAAGATGTTGAGGATTGTAATATTGTGGCCCATTTTCTTACATTCATCGGAAAAGAAGCATACAGCTTAATAAAGACTTTGTCACTTCCAGACAAACCGATTTCACTCCCTTATGCAACTCTCAAGCAACCACTGCCCGACCATGTAAAGTATTCAAATTTCGAATGCGGTAAAGGAGAAAAATTAAATGAAATGATTCGCTAGGACATAGGGAATTCCACCACTTTACTACGTTGTCGCAGTCCAAAACGTAATCAAGGCTATTCAGACAACATCTCATTGTTGAGTTGTGAAACAGTTCACGAAGATGAGCACAGGTTTGATAAATGCTCGTTTTGTGGCAAGTTCCACCCATGTAATTTCTGAGTATTTCGTAATTCCAAATGCTTTAAATGTGGTAAAACTGGACACATTCAGTCAGTTATTAATACTGCTTTCCACTCCTCTACAACTAATACCAAATTTTGTAATTCTGTTCATACTAATTCAAGTATTTCTAATGATCACTTATCGAAGACTTCGAGAAGCGGTTTGACGTCACATAGCAGTCCAAAGTTGAATGAAACCCAGAATCATTGTGAGACAAAAGTTTCTAATCAACCAACTTCTTATGATATATGTGGTGTCATTGTATCAGGTGTGGTTTGTCATAATGATTCTTATATTTCTGATGAAATTCCTTACAACTCTGAGGATAATATGTTGAATGACTGAAGTCATGATCAAAAACCGTATTCAGTTTGGTAAATGCTGATTTTTCTTATTATCCTTACTTACTTACTTACTTACGCCTGTTACTCCCAATGGAGCATAGGCCGCCGACCAGCTTTCTCCAACCCACTCTGTCCTGGGCTTCCTTTTCTAGTTCTATCCAGTTCTTGTTCATTTTTCTCATATCTGTCTCTATTTATCGGCGTAATGTGTTCTTTGGTCTTCCTCTTCTCCGTTGACCTTCAGGATTCCATGTGAGGGCTTGTCTTGTGACGCAATTAGCTGATTTCCTCAAGGTGTGCCCAATCCACTTCCAGCGCTTCTTCCTGATTTCTTCCTCCGCTAAAATCTGGTTTGTTCTCTCCCACAGTAACTTATTGCTGATAGTGTCTGGTCATCGGATCCGAAGTATTTTGCGTAGACAGCTGTTGATGAACACTTGTATCTTCTGGATAATGGCTTTCGTAGTTCTCCAGGTTTCAGCCCCATACAGTAGAACTGTCTTGACATTTGTATTGAAAATTCTAACCTTGGTGTTGGTTGACAATTGTTTTGAGCTCCAGATGTTTTTCAGTTGTAGGTATGCTGCTCTTGCTTTGCCGATCCTCGCCCTCACATCTGCATCTGATCCACCGTGTCCATCAATGATGCTGCCCAGATATGCAAAGGTTTCCACATCCTCCAAAGCTTCTCC
This sequence comes from Schistosoma rodhaini, assembly GCA_944470415.2. NCBI lineage: Eukaryota > Metazoa > Platyhelminthes > Trematoda > Strigeidida > Schistosomatidae > Schistosoma > Schistosoma rodhaini. The sequence goes on from OX104044.1 coordinate 37,154,193, forward strand.
GTCAAGTGTAATTTGATTGGTGCATATTGTATTGTATCGGAGAGTCTTGCTTTTCCCTTTGTTCAATTCAATTATAAGTGTTGCTCTAGAAGTGTTATCAAACTATAATACCGGTGGTATCGTCACTGTAAAGAACATGGTAGCATCTAAATTTCGGAATATCCATCTTAAAGCCCAAAGGGTTCCAAACCATTTAGATGCAACCTCCTGGCGATGGGCCGTGGTCCTATGATCATGACTAACTGTCAACCCAAGACCCTTGTGAGACTGAACCACGGGTACAGGCACTTTGCCTATGCTGTACCTATTTATGTTTGTATCCTCAAAGTGCATGCAGACACACTTTGCCGAGTTGGTGGGCACCAGCCACTTTTTAGGCCAGTTTACCACAATATTTAAGTCTGCCCGTTGTGCACATGGATCTGCGTCCCCCGTTATTTTCCGTCAGATTTTATATCGTCAGCGTATAATAACATTGGGGACTGAACTATAGAGAGAAGCGAAAAGATGAAGTTTAGAGTTGAGAGTCAACGCAGAAGAATTAATGGAATTTGAAGGTATTACTGATTATGAATACATTGGTCTTGTGTGCTATCGGAGGTGTGGGGGTGGTTATCACTTCCCGGCTGCCACACCTTGGAAGAGTTCTTCTAGAGGTGCCTGAAAAGGAAATTGTATAAAAGTTGGTCTTGGTGACCTAAGAGCGCTACCACAGTACCCAAGGGACAACTGCTTGTAATTTTTGTGTTTGGTCCGTACTTTTTGAGACCTTACCGCCGGAGACGGATATCCGTGGGATAAGGCGAGGTGTGAATTTTTCAGGTCGACTTTTTCAGCCCCACCCCTCCTTGTGGGAAGGCAGCATCGCTGTTATGCTGGTTGTCTGAAGGAAACACCTTACTGCCGTCATACCTCTGTACAGTCTGCAGTACGACTTCGCCTTTGGACCTTGGTTTTGCTGCTTTTAGTCTAGCCGCTCCTAGACCAACCTTTCTGGTATGGTAGGACCTTGAGGAACGATTGTTCCGCGCAATATAGCCTGACGGGTTCTTCACGGTAGGCAGCGGTAGCAACAATGATCGGGAAACAAGACCTGTCAGTCTTGTAAAAGTACTTCGCATTTCAATGGTGTAAACCACATGACACACCAACGGACACTAACTGTCAAATGATTAAGTGCGGATTGCATAGCTCGGGTATCATCGCACAGTAGGACTATTGTCATCTACACACTCTTGATTAAAGAGTCGTTTTCCAGATGACGAATCCACATCACCATTAACGACATCCATCAGAGCTGTTTCCAGGATCCCATTGATGTCAGAATTGAAGAGGAATAGCGAGAATTTATAAGCCTTTCTAACTTCACTGCTTGAGTGGAATGATGGAAAGAGGTGGTTATTTGCTCTCTCTCTACATGTTGTGTTTGAATATAGGGCCCTTAAGGTGTGAATAAACTTCATACCCACACCCTTCTTCAATAGACGATCCCAGATAACGGCTCTGTCCAACTTATTAGGGATGATGGTGAAGCAGTTGATGAGGTTTTAAATCGACTGAGATGGCTGGGCCACGTGTTACGTATGCCACGACTCACAAAGCTGACTAGTGTTGAAGACGGTTGGAAGAAGTTTGGAGGCAGCCAAACCAAAACGTGATATCTGTCCTTGAAGTCACTAACTTCTAGTCTGTGCCATGTTGGTAGATGCAGACTACTTGGTCGGAGTCCGCAAGACTATCGTAATCAAGAGTTGGAGACTCTGGGTGACATAGCTCAGAATCGAGCACAATGACGTCGGTGTATACACCCTTTGTCTTCCCTTAAACCATGAGATTAAAATTGCTTTATACCTCTCTTTCCATGAACTAGTTCCTTCTTCCTGGATTATGTCCTTATATACAATCTTTCTTTCATATATTACTACCATTGAGGTAACTACTTCTATGAATTAAGTGTCCATCTTGTTGTGCTAATGAGATATGGCAACTTGGACCGATGCATATATGTGCCTGATCGTACAGTGTAGCTGACTGACTGACCTGTTCAACGAAGTGAAGAAGGCCCTGATGTCAAGAAACACCACGAATTTTGGCCTGTCATAAGTGTGACGGTGTTTAAACTTTGGGACAGGGTGAAAATTTGATCAATGTACCTTCGATCAGAACAAAAACCAGCCTGCTCCTCGCGAATCAATTTTTCTTGGGCAATAAACAATCTACGAAGTATGAAGGAAGTCAACACTTTGGACGCAATCGGAGGTAGACATTTCCCCTTGGAATTACTTAGGGGTTAATCGATATTCATAGTTGGACGAAATTAGGCTTCATACATTTGATGATTAGGAAAAGAAATGTGTGCACACATGCTTACATAATAGCAGTCAAGTTTAACAAGCCAGTATGTGCACTTTTCCCGTCATGTATATCCAGATAAATATACGGCTTGAGAAGAACGAATAGATTTACCAGTCCAGAGGCTAGAATAACCTATGTGGGCTTAACAATGTACCAGCCCCTACTGTTCAGGGCCATCTGGAATGCCACAAGTACAGCCGAGTTTCTGTATATAAACTAACTTTAGAGCGAGGTATTTTTCCAACACTTCGCTCCTTATCTCTAGTATTAAAACTGTCATTTAGATTTTGCCTCAGGGTTACAAGCAGAGCTTAGGGAAGCGAATAAATTGTTCGGTCAGAAAAATGGTCAAAAAGGTTTTCAATTCATTTTGCAGATGGTCATAGTTTGTGTCCAGTTTCTTTTTGAAAGCTTCCGATTTATAACTCGAAAGTGAAAAAAAGCAATTACAAACGTCTCGGATGTTCATAACATGTGGAAAGTGGCATTCAGTGCAATGAGTGCAGATGTAGTTACCAAGAAGTCCTCCTGAATCTAACTGAAGAGGAAAACATCTGTGCGACATATACATTGCCAAAATATTTTGAGGATACATGCGCTTTACCATAATTGTTATCCACTAATGATGCAGTCCTAGTGTCTCCCCATAATGCTGGAATATTTCCTCTTCTCTTTGTCTTTCGGTTTATGTACGAGTATTAGCGTCCATGGTACCCTCGAACCCTTTGACAAGTTTTTCTTTATACGATCTTATAGGTTTTTGTAAAGTCGAGGCACAAATATTCTGAGCTTTCCGATGTTGTGATTTTGTTCCGTTTATACTCAGTAACTTTAATCTCTCCCACATTCTTCTCCTCCTACGGAGAAGGACGCGAACCTCTTTACTGAATCTTGGTAAATAGTTTCTCGGACCCCTTGCTGTAGTCCAAGAGATGTGCAGTGCGGTGACTTTTATGAACAACTTTCCAAATATATCCCAAACTGTTTCAATGGGGGATTCCTGTCCTATTGTCCAATCTACTGAGGATGCTAAATGAATAATATATTGTATATTTGCTTTCGAGGCCTTCGACCCAACTTCGGCTGACACACCCTCGCTATTGACAAGCATTTGGAAATCAGACTACTACTGTATTGTCACTTTTACCTGGCTGTGGTGTATGATAGAGGTATCTGACGTCATCATCACAATGGACTTATACGAGATCTAGTATATATGATGCAGAGTCTGGGTCATACGTAGATGCTTTTTTTAAAAGTCTCCGAAAACTAAACATCGACCACTTGATGGCTAAGTGTTGAAACCGTATAACAGGACCTCATTCACTTCACATTCTTGACTTTCATAGACCAACTCAATCAGCAGTTCTTGTCCTTTTCATTTTAAGCTGCGACCAACTAATTCACAGGTCTAACTTTCACGGGATACGTTACTTATAACAATAGATGGGATGGTATTTCTGTAAATTATCTTTTTTATTTATATTAAATATATTGTTCTACCATCAGCCTAAATGTGTTCTCCACCATATATGTTGGTGTTAATTACGATAGGACGATTCAGTGTAGACGATGATGTGGCTTCCATCTAAGATCTTATGGGTTAGGCAGTCACATCACGACAAGTCTGTAATTTGAAGATTAGGTCTACTACTGGGACAGTGCTAATAAGAGTGTTGACCATAATTATGCGGACCGTTGCTGCATGGAATGATCAATAGTGTGCAAATGTTTGATGCGCTTTCTCAGTCCCTGACTTTGACAGGGATCAGCGAACTGGTTAATATTCAGTGTACTAGCTGCCTGGTGATTTGGCAAGGGCACTGTCTCTTCTTCGGCCCTACAGGCCTATCCAGAAGACTTGTCATCTTGCACTCAGTAACATATTAAGTACGGTAATATGAAGAAATAGTTAGTTAAAACCCAGGTTGAGAGTATGAGACCATTATGTGCTTTTCCGCAGCATGTCTTCTCACGGGGTGTAAATATAACTGACTCTGACCACAAATTAACGGGAGTGAAAAAATGTGTTATATCCCGATAGGAATAGTGAAAGATAACTTTGAGGATCCGTTTACGAACTAATTCTATGTGTATATTTCCTATTGTATAATTGTCAAGTAACCAAACTATTCACATTCGTATTCCTCTCCTCATAGGCTTTATTTTGACCTATGAACGATTATATACGATTCACCATTCTTGAGTTATCCCTAGTCTATTAATTACTGTTCCTCACATTCACAGCCACATTTGGCTAAATCTTGTACAAATGAAACTTTTACGGTGTTCACCGCAGTTGGTATCCTTCATCCTTGTGTGACTGGTTGTAAATTTTTGACCCAGTAAACGATTCTTCTACTTTTCCTTTGAATTTTTTGTTTGCGACTGTGGGTTTTACGTGTTTGAGTCCTGATGCCGTATATCATCAAAGAGATGATATAACAGTTTGGAAAGTATGTTTCGCACGTTAGCAAAAGCGAACTCTACGTTCAAAAATCGACATTCTCTTCTGATCTGTATGACTTTCTTATGTTGACCCTTGTTGAAGTTTCCGAAAGTAGCTAACATAGTATTGGCTTGATGTGATTTATGTTGGTTTCGAACCTGGCCAACAGGTCCTTATTGAAAGTATGTCTCAGTTCACAGAGGACGAATGACCTCACCCCAGTACCCGACCATGTAAATCATGATACTTCTTTGCTTAGACTATTCACTTCCTCTCAGACCGTTTCGGCAACATGATTCAAATTTTTCTTTTGTCACAAGTCTCGGTTCCAATACTTTCTCGGTGTGGGTCTTGTGTGATTTCTAATTGCTTTCTACGTTTTTCTGGATCTTTGAGTCTCTTTTCCTTTTACCCTTCTCTTATCCAGCCTCTTCCCTTCAAGCAACTATACATCTTCCTCTAGTACACACAGTACATTCTGGCAAGACGCAAACCACCACATCACTGTTTCTTTAGGATTGCTTTTCTAGACCAGAAATCATACACCGGAATAATTACGAGACATAACGAAAATTTGAAAATTTCCTTTAACACTGAGACACAAGAGTCAATTTAAAATGCTCCAGGTTAATCATGTTGTATTTACTTTGTAGACTATTAATGTTTATGATCTATGTCGGATGATTGGAGGCCCACACGAGTTAAACGGGAAAAATGTGATGAACATACTAACTTCAAAGTCACACCTCACGGTCAGCATCTAACATGGATTGCCCCTTCGACGTATTACACTGTATAAAAAAAGGCATGCTTACGTAAATATATTAGTAAGAATGAGTACAGAGATGTTAGTGAGACCACCATCCCATGGGCCAGTCCATGGCGTATGATTAACTGGTGTGCGTTTGTTGTCCTTGACTTAGACGGAGATCGATTATCTGTTCGATATTCAGTGGCCCATCTGCTGGATGATTTGGCTAGTGATCAATGACATTTCACTGTCCCTACGACTGCAAAAGAGACTGCGAATCCAGGCGGGTGGTTAAGTTAAAGCATAAACCTTACGACCACAGATTTCGACACTTGGGATTGTTTTCATTAAGCTGTGAGAGAACAAGAAGTGATCTGATAATGGTATACAATGTATTAGGTATACCAAGCTACCTCAGCTGAAGCGTATTGCTTGAATGTCCTCAGCACGATCCTCAAGGCAACCCTCGAAAGGTCGAACATCATAAAGCAAACACCCCGGACACCCTCTACTTCTTTCTCATTAAAATTTACCATTGTCTGCAACGATATCCCAGACTCCTTAGTGCACAACCAGTAGGTACTTCCTATCTCCTTCTTTGTCATTTTCGCTTCCCTTTTAGCCTATTGTGTTTTCTTACACATCAACAATAAAGTTGAATGAATATTTATTCTTGAAACAATCGTCTTCTCTTGGCACTAAAAGTACCATTTTCTTTTTTTCACATATAAAACAACCGACCTACTACCTGGTAACGTGAAAGCTTCCTGTATCCAGAATCCCCACTGCCATGAGGCAAACACAGTCAGTAAACTACATGATAAACAAACCCACGAATAACTACTATACCGACCAGAATCAGTGCAGTAGAGCAACCAGACTACCGCTTATTGGACATAACCAAATACTTAAAACCGTAAAAAACAGCAAGCCGGCGCAAAGAAATTAGTTGGTTTACACAATATTTCGGTTATTAATTATTATTATTTCAAAAAGGGCAGTGGTTTCGTACTTGTTGTGATTATCGTTGCTTTTGTGTACTGTTGCGTCAAAAAGCATTCTTGGTCTACTTTAACTTGAATTATTTCGGCTAAGGTTTGAAATTTTGTTGAAAAATTTGTCTCGTGGTACATTCTTCCTCACAGACTCTGACACTTGTGCTACTATTAAGATCGTATTGTGTTTTTAACCCTAATCTGATTACAATGATTGGCAGTGCTTACAAATGTGGACAGCCGAACTGTTTATTCCCCTTAGATGAAGGGATTCCGTGTGATGAATGTGAAAAGTGGTTCCACAATATGTGTACCGTCTTAGTCCCGCTGCATATAAACGATGCTCTAAGCCTAACTCGCACTGGCTTTGCATGTTCTACTGTACAAATAAGACGATATTAATCCAGGATGCTATCAGCCTATTGGCTCTGACATGTAAAAAGAACGATGGTGGTTGCGCTAGTAACACAAGTACTGACAGTGAAGATTGTGTCAGTGTTGTGAGTGCTGTTACAAGACGCGTTAAACAACCTACTGTGATTGATAGAAAGGTGAAATTTTCGTCACAATTAACGGGTAGTGAGTCACCCCTTGATATTGACATGAGCAGTCATGCATCCCCTGTAGAAGTTGAGGACCCGGATAAAACCGTCACCGTCACAAAATATTCCCGATGTGGCTGTCCTGAATGACGAAAAATGAACGGCAGTACGGAGGAAAAGAAAAACAAGCTAAAAATAATACGCACTTGGTTGGCAAGTCATTAGGGAACTCGCATTCTGAGTCACTCAATGCACTATCAGGCTCCGATAATAAGGCAAAATACCACCCTGGCGTGACTGAGAAGAACTTGTAGTGCCGCGATTCGTTTACTTCGATAACCGTTATAATCCTAATCTCAACGGTGTGTAAAATCAGAAGACAAAGGATAGCAGCAACTACAGTTTATTGTCGAATAACTCAGGTCAGAAAGTTAACAACACCTGAGCGAATATCAACGAGCGAGTGAGCGAGCGAGCGAACAAGCGAAGTGAACGAACGAGGAGCAAGCGAGCGAATAGCAAGCAATTACATAGGCAATTTATAGTCAAATTTAATAGGGGCACAGCAAAGCAAAACAAAGGCTGATAATAATATTTGCGTGCGTACATATATGGGGAGGAGTATGAGTCATCGAATGATATTTAAGCAGTCAACATTTCGGATAGAGTGTCATGTGCTCTAGTAGTATAGCAGTGCAAAGAATATGCAAATTGTTACTATCCAAATGACGATGTCTGTTAAGTAAGTTATAAAAAAGGGCTTAACCAAAATTGGCTATAGTCGAAATTGATTGTAGGATGGTTGCTATAAACTTAATCTCATCAAATATTATTGTGAGTAAATTGCCAGAGTCGAACGATCCAGATCCGAAAATAAGACACGCCCACATAATATAAATGTCCGCTCCTCCGTTTGCGAATCCCGTGATAGTGGAACTAGTGAAGTCATTAGCTGTGAGCTCACTATCGGATGTTGTACATTTGTACTCGGTGTCATCTATAGCAGCCCAATCTGCTCAGCTGGTGACTTTATTTTAGAGCACATTCGGCTATGGAGTGCAAGTAACAGATGCTTGATATTGGGAGACTTCAATGCACCTGACATTAGTTGGACTGAGATGACCACGGGAGAATCTATAAACTCCTTTGATAGTAGGTTCCTGATAACAGTGATGGAGCATGCATTAGTACAGCATGTATACAAACCCACACGTTTTGGCGCGAACCAAGGTTCTTCTCTTTTGGACTTGGTAATCACTCATGCGACTGAGGATATTGCCAACCTAAATATTCTTCCCCGTTAGTGAATAGCGATCACGCTTTTTTACCATCCACGTCTAGAGCTAGTGACATGATATACTATCAGATTAAGCCTCGCCCAAACATATGGAGAGCTAACATATAAGATATTCAGGAGTGTGCTGATAAGATAGATTGGTTAGTAGATACCAGCCCATCAGTTGCCGATGCATGGTCTATATTTAAAGGCAAGTTTAGTGCAGCCACGTCCCCACTCATATCATACTTGGTACCAAGTAGACCGAATAATAGTCCACCATAGATAAATAAACAATTTAAGAAAATTCTTAGATGTTGGGAAAAATACCAGAATATGTTCATCTCTACTGGCTTAGAACAGTACAGATCCAGCTATTGTAAGATTACAAATACTTGTAGAGCGTTGATTAGTAAGACGGTCATATGAAAACAATTGGTTAGGGATTGCAAACATAGTCCAAAACGGTTATTCTCGTATGTAAAAAGACGAACCCAGAGAAGTGATGGGATTCCATCACATTTGGCAAAAGAAAACTCAAAATTTTGGCAAGAAATGATACCGAAAAAGCTGAAGCTTTATCGGAATATTTCAGCAAAGTGTTTTTTATCAGTAATGAGGAACGACCAAATATTAATTGGGATTGTGGTGTCTTGTTGATGGACCCTATAATTAATACGAAATATACTGTCTTAAGACTTAAGGCGGCCTGCTTGAATACCTGGGCTACCTGTTTTCTGCCATCTAAATATTTCAACAAGTTATCTGGGTGTTTTTTAATTTGTTTTAACCTATCATTATGTATATTGATCGCATAACCTACACAGGCGCGTTTATAAAATGCTTACGTCCTTTCGCTGCAAAAATTACAAACAAGCACAATAAGAGACATCGTGGTGGTTGGCAATATGCTTTAAAGAGAATAAACATCAATCAAATGTCGATTCCCGAGCTACTTAACTCTAACTGTCGATCACTAATTAACAAGGTGGACCAACTCCAATTTCTGCTAAGTCAAAACATGTATCGTAATTGTGGTGTCATCACAATTCAAGAATCTTGGTTAACTGACTTACAGGATGATTGCTTAGTGTCATTACGTGATTTTAATATCTATCGTCAGGATCGATCAAACAATAGAAAGACTTGTGGTGGCGGAGTAGCTACTTTTGTAAACGTTAACTGGTGTAGATCTACTTTTGCCTGTTTCAAGTTTTCAAACGACTTTATTGACTGTCTAACTTTAAGGTGCCGTCCAAAACACCTGAATAAATACAAATATATTTATGTTACCAATATCTACATGACTCCAGACTGCACATCATCTGCGCTATCTGTCTTCACTGATAAATTTACTGAATTCGCCGTTACTGCCTTCAATGATTCACTTTCCATTGTATGTGGTGATTTCAATTCATGTGACTGTAGCTTCCTTACATCACTAGGTCACCTAAATGTAGTAGATTTTCCTACTCGTTTGAATTCTCATCTAGACTTGGTTTTCATTAATGATGTGGGTGCCTATGTGACTCGCAAACGTGCTCCATTGTCTAATTCGGATCACTGTATAATTCGTGTCTTACCTAAAGTATATGGTAAACATGGAAAGAGTACACACATACACCATACCAAAAAAGTAATATATAGGAATTACTCAGAAGAAAATTTACAAAATCTAAAAAACATGTTTCGTACGACCAACTGGGAATTATTTACAGATGACTCAATAGAAAACACAACGGATGTTATCACCTCTTATCTTAAATTCTGTTTTGATATTTGCTGTCCTACCGAAACCTTCTTTTTAAGTTTTGATCGACTTACATCTCCACAACTAAAACGACTACGGAGGGTAAAAGAAAGGATGTACAGGGAGAAAAACACTATTGAAGTTCGTAAGTTAAATGATCAAATAAACCAAGAGATTAGACGTCTCAACTGTGTGTTCACTCAAAAACTTCTATCTTGCAGAAGCTCTCCAAGTATGTGGAAACTCTTTAAAGAAATTACAGTGGACAGGCAGACTAGAAGCGATAACCAGCTAAATGTTTGTGACTTAAATAAGCCCTTTATTCAACAGTCATCTGACATCATGCTCCCTATATCCAAGGGTTTGAAGAATAATTGTGTCCCCAGTTTCACTGAAAATGATGTCTGGAAATGTCTCCAGTCTCTGAATTCATCCCAATGTTTAGGACCTGATGGTATCCCAAACCTCCTTTTTAAAAAATGTGCCGATGTTTTATGTTATCCATTAATGAATATCTTCAACAGATCCTTCTCAACTAATGTCTTACCGAAAATGTGGAGAAAGATAAAGGTAATCCCTATACGTAAGAAGGCTTCTGGTGATAAAAATGAGAAACTTAGACCCATAGCAATAACCTCACCTTTCCTCAAAATAATGGAAAAATTACTGATACAACCACTTCAACCTGTAATAAAAGAGCACTGTGATCCATATCAGTTTGCTTACAAATGCAAAAGAAGCATATTAGATGCCGTTGCTGTTCTGCATCACAATATAGTGTTCGGGTTGGAAAAGGGTAAGAAGTATGTTAGATGCGCTTTCCTGGACTTTACTTCTGCTTTTGATTCTATTCCAAGACACCTCTTACTTAACAAGCTGATCAGCGTCGATACTGACAGCTTGATAACCAATTGGCTATGTTCCTACCTTTCTGGAAGAGAACAGTACACTGTCTTTGAAGGAAAGTGTTCAACATCTCTACTGTCTACTGTAGGTGTGCCACAAGGAGCTGTTCTTTCACCTCTGCTCTTCTCTTTCTTTTTGCATGATCTGCCATCTTCCACAGAAAACACTTTTGTAAAATATGCGGACGACCTCACCATATGTATGCCAATTTCTACCTCCTTACATCCTATAGAAATGAATGACTTTTTATCTCGTATTGAAAGGTGGTCTGTTGGTAATGGTCTCTTACTCAATCCATCTAAATGTCAAGCTGTTAATTTTAGCTTGAGACATGAACAGAACCTATACTCTATGTTGGGATCCCATAATGCTTGTGCCATTGGAGACTCCTTAATAAACACAGTGTCGAAGGTCAAATATCTTGGTGTTATTTTTTCCTCTGATCTTTCTTGGTCTTCTCATGTTTTGCTGTTATCGAAAAAAGTTTACCGTTTGACATACTACATAAAGAGGCTGCATGCTTTTGGGATTACTCGCCATTTACTCTTACACTTTGTAAATTCCTGCATATTACCTATTATTTTATATTGTTCTCCATTATTCTTTCCTGGGCTTTTGAGAAAAGACTTTGCTATTTTGCGTAGAGTGCTGAAGGCAGTTTGCAAGGTATGTGGTGAATCTTTTGAAGTCATTGTTAATATGCTTGTGGATAGACATCTTAAGGCTTGCAAACTCTTGGCAGGTGTTATCTTATCAGATACTAAACATCCCCTTTATTCATATCTTTCTCCTTGTATATCTTCTGGTAGAACGAGACGTAAATACATTAAAATTCATGCACGCAAGCAAATCTATAAAAGTTCTGTAATACCTTACTTAGCTAATTTACTTTGTGACGAACAGGCTGTTATAGTTGACCTAGTAAATAACCTGTCTTCTTAAGCATGTCTCATATTCGATAATTTGTATAAACTCAGATTTTCTTAAACCATTTTTATATTTTATTTCTGTTTTTTGTTGTTTTTTTTTGGGAAAAAACTTGTTGAAATAACTCGTGCTGAGAATTCTATATTGTACCAGATTATAATATAGAATAAAGCCATTAATAATAATAAAAATACTTCAGTATCTAAAACATGATAAGTCCAGTGGTCCTGATGATATATATCCTAGGATTATGAAAGCCATATCAGATGTTATTGCTGGATCTTTAGCGATGCTGTTTGATATGTCTCTGCGGCAGTCCAGATTGCCCAGGGACTGGAAAGACGCGATAATTAGTCCGGTGTCTAAGGCTGGGAGTAGAGATTTAGTTAGTAACTGTCGACCCGTCATCTTAACTAGTACAGTTGTAAAACTAATGGAAAAAATTATTCGGATGACTGTTATCAACTATGTGGAAGGACATGATCTTTAATCCAGGGAACAAAATGGTTTTCGGAAAGAGCTATCATGTTTGACAAATCTTCTCATTGCAAGAGAAGATTGGGCTGAGGCAAAAGATCTCAATATTTCTGTAGATGTGATTTTCATAGATCCAAGTAAATCCTTAATAAGGTTTCCCATTCTGGTCTTCAATTAAAACTGGAAAGTTTTGGAATTCGTTATGCAGTCATAGACTGGATAAGTGACGTTCTTCATAACAGGAGACAAAGGGTAGGAGTAAATGGAGCTCTCATCGCGGGAACCAGTAAAAAGTGGAGTTCCTATGATAATTAGAAGTATTTGAATTGTAGTATAGACTAGTAATCCCAGGAATAAGGCAATTTAATCAAGAAGTATTAGGGAAGCACAAACGAATGTATTGTACTTGGAATTCAAAATCACAACAGTCATCAATACAAAGAAGTCATTGATTTATTTAAACATCACAGTTCCCCAAGGCACAATCCTCGGTCCTCTTCCCTTTTTACTTTATGTAAATGATTTACCAACTGTAGCTAAGTCATCCGTCCTACTCTTCGCCGATGACATAAAGATTTGGAGATCCCTATACAGCATGTCAGACAGAATAGTATTACAGGAAGATCTTAACTCATTAGTGGCATGGATGGACGGGTGGTCACTGGAAGTGAATCCTAACAAGAGTGTGGTGATGCAACTAAATAACTACTATCACTACACAATATGTGGATTTCTGTTACCCAAAATAAGAAACTATAAAGATTCAGGAGTCATACTAAGCAATGATTTCAAAACAACCAACCACTGTAAGGTTGCTGCTGCGAAAGGCTATAGGGTATTATGGTCCATTCGTAGATCTGTCCATTATTTGAATGAGGAAATATTTAGATTATTATACCCAACTTTCGTACGACCACATTCGGAATACGGGATTCAAGTAGCGAGTCCTTGTTTTAAATATGAGGTGGATATGCTGGAACGAGTCCAACGCCGTGGGACTAAAATGGTAAAAGGTCTATCTGGCATATCCTATGAAGACAGACTGAGACACCTCAACTTATTCCCGTTATCTTACCGTAGAATACGGGGTGATCTAATACTGGCATATCTTATCCTGAACGATTACCTTGGTACTAACATGTCCTATCTTTTCGTTCCATCTAGGACTGGTCATTTGCGAGGACATTTGAAGAAAGTCCAAAAACCGAGATCAAATCGTCTACGTCTGGAGGTTCGTTTCTCGCACCGAGTAGTGAATTACTGCAGTTCTGTAGCAGAACACGTAATATCAGCACCTTGATGTATTTAAAACAGGATTAGATCTCCACAGTGTAACAAACTGCAAGGATTAAAATAGGTTAATAGACCTCCTTTCCTTATTACTGAAGTCTGAGAACTAATGGAGCCAAATTTAAAGTTGGCGTTGCTCAGTAACTTCCGGAAATAGCTGGGTATGGATTTCTTCAAACGTTCCAAGTTCGACAAGCTGATTGGTAAGTGATACTACTAATAAAATAAAGATTGTTGAATTTATAGAGAAGGCGACCAGCGAAATGTTGATTGAATCAGACATTGAGAGTATCATCGCAGTTTGCGATAACGTGCGTAGTCAAGAGATTTCGTAGGTTAATACTTCACATAATTACAAAAAATAATAAAGGCCTAAATATGCGGTTCAGTGTTTGAAGAAGCGTCTTCAGTGTGACAATCCAAACGTCGTCCTACGCTCATTTGATGTAATCGCTTTTTCATAAACTTACACTGTAGGTGCTGGAGTCATTGATGAAGAACTGTGGTACACCTGTTCATGAAGAAGTTTGCAGCACTGACTTTATGCAACAGCTTGTTGGGATGGTCGACGTATGTTAATTGATAGACTCTGATGCTCTTTAGACCTCCCCAGACGTCCGCACAAAGCTTCTAGAGTGTCTTCAAAACTGGGCATATGTTTTTCGTGATAAGCCTGGCTACGTTGCTGTCATAGATGCTTATGAGAACCTTAAAAACGCTGGCTACGTTTTCCCGGAGTTCTCAGAGAGTGCTGCGATGTTCAGTGTAGTTTGCGCTCCAAGTTGGAAGGAAGGAAATGCATGCCATCGATGCAAGTCTGCATTTACTACATTCAGGCGTAAAGTAAGGGCTTTGTTCTATTTTCACTAAACGCTTAAAGTTTCGTATCAGTATGTTGTCAAAGTAAAACTCTAGTCTTCATTAAATTGATCTGATCGGTTGGTATATAGGTCTTTTATCATGCGTAACTGGAAGTGCGTATAAATATCGCTTGTTTGCTGGTAAACTAGCATTCTTTCATCTAATATGTGAAGCGTTTATTTTCATTGAGTTATCATATGTTACTATTAGTAGGTGTAGGGAAACTTATCGAAGTCTGATAACTGAATCACAAACAAGTAATTTCCTCGGCGCTGACTGTAAAGTAAAAAAAGGTATCCACCTATCTTTATCGACTTTTTTGATTAGCAAGTTACTTGATTTGAACGTGATTTTCATTTAATTGGTATATTTTTCAGGTTTAAGTCAATTTTGTACATTTGTAAGGAGCGTTTGTATTCTGGTTTGATGTAAACCTTTGGATTCGAAATGCCAGTAGCTAGGCATATGCTTGACGTGAAATCCAATATTGTGCAAGACATATATTTTCATTGCCAAGTGAGAGGTTTCATACGTTGTGTTTGTGGATACTAACAAATTAAAATGTAATGTAATAGTGCGCAACCATCTTTTGCCTTCGGTAGATAACTGCCTCACATCAAACACGGTTAAACTCCACTGGTTATGTATTCTCACTGAACTCCGAAACTAACTCTCAAAGATAGTCACCAGTAAGTAAATGATAATTAACACTATAAGGTTGTGAAGATTGTTGAGTTTCGTCAAGACTATGAAGCGATCAGTGTTAAACAATCATTAAATACCTGGATCTTGGTAGCTCACTACTGAAGAGTCCCATGTTAGGAAGAAATAGCCACTCAGTGTTTTTAGGTTTCAAATGGTGGTCTAACATCGATCGGCTCATAATCGCAATTAAATCCATTAATCTTCACAACCCTATGCTGTTCACTTAAAAATATTTTTTGTGGTATAGTAACAAAAGTTATTAAACATTG
Source organism: Schistosoma rodhaini (assembly GCA_944470415.2). Lineage (NCBI taxonomy): Eukaryota > Metazoa > Platyhelminthes > Trematoda > Strigeidida > Schistosomatidae > Schistosoma > Schistosoma rodhaini. The sequence goes on from OX104044.1 coordinate 37,169,746, forward strand.
GATCTGGTGTGTTCCATCTTACAAATCTTCCGGACTAGTTAGCACTAATAGATCATAATTCAGCATTTTTCAAGTTGCTGATGAGTAGTAGTAAGGGATGTCAAAAGCCAACGAAAAATCCAAAGCTCATTGTTCATTAGTGTTAGCTATCGTCTGTTTTAGTATATTAACTAGAATAACTTGGACTAATTGTTGCTAATAGTACCGTAGGTTGGTAATATATTATCAACTAAAAGTTGATTCGACCTCCTTCAAGGGCCGTCATAATTTATCAAACAGTTACAATCAAACCGATTGTAACATGCAGTTTGTCGTACAAACCAGCAACAGTTCCTTCATAAGTTTTAAATGCTAAAAAGTAGAGAATCCTACTGTAATGGTTACAGTGAATGTAACATGATAAAGTTTATTTTATAATGTCAGAATGAAGTTGTGGATGAGCGAATTTGGGGAATGCAGTCGTAACACAAATATTGTAGATGCACTATACATCCACTCAACATACTTGATGGTGGTATATTTTTAAATAATTATATTGCTATTAAACGAGTTCCTATAATTAATTCGTCAGTTGAGATGGCTGGGACACGTGTTACGTGTGCCCAACCACCAACTGCCCGACGTGCAATGTTTTATGGTGTAGGAGTGGGTTGGAAGAAAGCTAGGGATGGCCAGACCAGATCGTGGCACAAATCTATGAAGTCGCTGACAAGTGGACTGAGCCATGTTGGTAGATGTAGACTACCTGGTTGGGTTGCGCGAGATGATAGCAACCGGTGGTTAGAGTTATTTATTTTATTTAAACACATAAATATTGGTACAAGGAAGCACCAGATAAATATGCGCCTCACAAATCTTATTTGATTTGTGTGAGGACTGTGATACTGCCTAGGTGCCCAGACTGAAGCAGGTGGTCGTCTTAGGGGGCCACACCCCGAGCCTTTGACCTAAAAGTCTAGTCCACAGGGCAGTGGAGCATCGTAAGGAGATGCAGGTCCATGGTAGCCGGTGACCGACGATTGATTCATACGCCATTTGTTCCTTCAGGATACTGGAGCCCATGTGCACCATTGGTTTGGAGTCAGGGTTTTCCGACTCCCCTAGGTGGACTTTCCGTGTCCACCAACCCGGTTAAAGCGCCGGACATTCGCTTTTCGTCCTCTCAATTTCGTAAATAACACCCCCGCCACGAGAAGGCAGTGAGTAGGACTTCTCTGGCAGAGACTATATATTCGCGTGGCCATGTGAAAGCATTTGGAGAGGGAGAGCGGACTCTCCCCACTCTCGGCCGTACCAGGGCATTTGGGGGCGGTGGTTAGAGACCTTGAATGGCATGACTCAAAATCGTTTGCAATGGAGAAAATGCATCCACTCTTTGTGCTCTGCCAAATGCTAATCTTCTGAATTCTTCATGTCCCTATTTTTTCTCTTTCCCAATTTATTTCACTGGATTTTACCCCTTCAATAACATCTTCAAACCCTAATCTTTCGGATTACTGCTTATACTTTTACTACCTCTACTACTATGGGATTTGAATTGACAATTGCATCTCTGCTAATGTGGTATGGCAAATTGAACTGATGTACGTACGTGCGAAGTTCTACGTCGTGACTGGCGGGTGCTCCCTGTGCTATATTTTGGGATCTTGCTTTTTCCATCTTAAATGTTTGGACACACTACAGTAGAGACGGCTGCTGCTACACCGGCTATCTTGGTCTGCATTTTTTGCTGTGTAAGAGATAGAAGAGCTAGGTTATCTGCGAAGTCCAAATCGTCTACCGGAATCCAAGCTAATCATCTTAACACTGGAAGACATTCCTTGTGGTCCCTTTCTTTGTTTTGGAGAGTGCTTTGGTGGCCCTATATCCTTGAGTTACTCATCCTATAAGCTCTTTCCGCGTTTATTTGGAGAGCATCCGTGCAACATCTAGTCTGTATGAGAAGCTATTTCTTCTGCATGACCAGAATGCAACACAGGCTCTCTCGAAGTTAGTGTTTTCTGTTTACCTTGCGTCCAATGGGTATCACTAATTCTAAGCACTAACAGTTTGGATTTTCTCATTTCCTGAACTTTCTGAGTGGTCATCCGACATTGTCCGAATATTGCATGTACCTATATTAATTGTTACCCTGATTGTCAGAAGAAGTATTTATTTCCCGATTTCCGAGAAATCTTGACTTGCAATATGAGGTGTTATAACCTTTCTAAATAAAGGCCTACAATACCTTGGGGGGGGGTAGTTTAAGTGTTTTAAATCATTTTCTATGGTTGTCCTTTTTTCAGCAAGGTTGTTTTCCACAGTATGAGGTTACTTACTCCATGCTCACCTTTGGTGCTTACTCGGGTTTGGTATCAGCAATAATCCTGAAGGGCTGCAGGAGGAGTAATCATGAGTAAAAATACTGAAATATTTGGGATTAGTTCCTCTCCTACAAAATGGTAATTTTGGCCTCACATCTTGTCTGTATCAATGCCCAGTTTAAGCATAGTGAATTAGAAGATCACATCCACTACCTCGCTTATCCTTGAAGTGCCATTCGCCATATTATGTTGGTGGCTGAGGATATCTCGACACGAAAACATAAAGCTTCCACCTACTCTCTGAGGATACTGTTCAACAGTCAGCTTTGTATTACTGTACGGTTGTGAAATATGGCCGATGTAAGTGGTGAAATTCCCCTGGCCACTATTGTTTAATCATAATTCTCCAGGAAGCGTACCTTGTGTAATCCTGAGGTTTGGCGTAATGTACTAGATTACGATGAAAAAATTGTCTGATAAGACTAAAAACCCTCATCGCTTTAGTTTATATTTGTTTTATTCATTTACTCAATTTTTTAACATTTAAATATCAATAAAAATACTTACACTAAAGCGTAAAAATCCGAATTACACATTATGTTAACCACTTGAGCTTGATTCTAAAATGTATAGATAACTGGGAGTCAGTAAAAGCATACTTCATTGAGCTATTCATGCTGAAAAATTACAGACTTACTACATATTTGTTCATCAGTTTCCGATCTACGATTTTGAATAATAGTTGTAGCGTTATATATTGAATCCTTCCTCACTTATATTTGCTTTTGGCTCAAAAAATTGTCAAATTTTACTTTATTCAGTTTAAAATCAGTTAACATCTTACAGCAGTTGATTTAATAAACTCGATAATTTACCGGTGGCTTGATTGTTAAGTTTTTAGACATGCAACTACTAGATCTCGAGTTTAAACGCCAGTCAGTCTACTTCTATTCGGGAAGCTGGATATTCTCAAATCTGATAAATCCATTATCCCTGTGGATTCCTCATGTTAATTTTAGTTAATATGTCCCCTTGTGTACTTTTTTATGTTCTGTTTTCATCTTATTAATCCTTTTCAAATGTATCGTCACCTTAATTTTTTCCAGCATCACTGCCGCAAGTGTGGTCAAGTGTTTTGTGGTGAATGTACCTCATCGCGCGCCATTTTGCCTGAATTCGGCATTGAGAAGGAAGTGCGTGTCTGTGATTTGTGCTTTGAATCAATTAACAGGTAATTGTCTATAAACATTCCATTATGTATACATGATTTTATTTATTATATCAATTAATGATCGTTTGCAGTAACGCGTGCCTGTATATTTATATATTCACTTGAGCTGCAATAAAATTTACCAAAACTGTTGAAGCGAACGATGAGTTTACTTTCTTTTTCCTTACTACGGCATATTTTGCCGAAATCTTCCTTGCATTTTCTGCTTATGTCGACTGGTGGGATTACAACACCTTGTATGTACTGTTTTCCTAGGGGCCATCTGTTTCTAAAACACATATCTGCTACACTGATGAAAGTCAAGTTTATAAGAAACAAAACCATCAGTCAGTGGTAGAAGTCAGTCAGTCAGCTACAACATAGGACTGATTTTACAACCTCATGTGGAGTTCATCAAGACTGTCCGCCATCTCCATTTCTGTTTAATTTCATCGTAGACCTACTGCTGGGAATAACGTTCTCGTCGACTGAATTTTCAGGAATTGATCTCCTACCAGGAGGTCCACTTACCCATCGACTTAGAAAACACAGATGACATAGTACTGTTTGGTGAAGACGCTGATAAAATACAGATTCTTGGTAGCACTGACCAACAATGCCAGGATATTTGGGATGCATTTCTCCCCCTGTAAGTGCAAGTTGTTACTTCAGAACTGGCCTGCGTATATCCTTATATACAATCTATATTTAATATATTACTACCATTGAAGTAACTACTTCTATGAATTTAGTGTTCGTCTTGTTGTGCTAATGAGGTGTAGCAACTTGGACCGATGCATATGTGCTCCTAGTCCTACATTTTAGATCACTGACTGACTGTTTTGTCAACGAATAACAAGTTTTCATTATTATTGCCGGTAGTATTGGTAATAGTATATGCTGTCATATACATTTTTGCAGTGCATTTTAGCATAATATCTTCGTTGTTGTTTCTGTTTTGTAAGAGGATTGTCTTCTGCTTCAAATAACTCTGAAGATAAAAGGTCTGTGGAGATGGAGAATCAGGTAATCTTTATTCATTTTAGATCTGTAATTCCATGTTTTTGAATGTTTTTTACACTTAGATCTTAAATTTCGGTATTCCAACTTCACTAATCCTAGCTAATTCGGTTTTTGCATCTACACAATTATTAACACTATATTTTCTAGGACATGTTTTTTGTCATGTAGGATAGACTGTAGGTTGAAGTCGGGTCCTGAGTGTCACTTAATAATGAAGAGATCCTTCTGCAAACTTTATGTAATTATGTAAGTAACAGCTGTTCCCTACTTTTGTGGTTTGGATTCTTATATTTAAGTCTACAAATGTTTGTTTTTTTGGCAGATCAGTCGATTACCAAACAGCATTTCAAAGTCTCTACATATGTTGACCTAATGGTATTTTTTTCACTCAGAAATAGTACATGATACTGTTTAAATAAACATACTCCAAGTGTCCATTCCACTAATCCTGTCTTAAGCGACTCACATAGTAATATAGGCAACAATTGAAGTGTAGGAAAAAAATATAGTGAAACATATTTTCTTTATCTTTACAATCATTCTGTCTTTTCTATTACCTTCAGGTAGATATTTTCATCAATTAAAATCTATTTTCGTCATTGATTATTTTCAGAGATTTTCTGTGGCTTGATTTTTCATTGAAATGCTTACTATATTTGTATTATGATTTATATATCACCATAATAATCTATCTTGAAAAGATGTCGGTCGTTTATGCCTTTCTAAATACGGAAAGGCCTCATAGAAAGCATTGGTGTCATACTAATCATTAATAATTGTAATAGCCGATTGTAATAAGATTTGATGATAGCCAGTTCTCTTGACAATACTACTTTCATCTAATGAGATAGGCTTAGAAATATCAGGATTTATAGTTCACATTCACTCCTGATTCACAGTTTTTAGTTGCTGGCAATTAGATTCAAACAAATCTTTTCGACTTTTCACATTCACAGGAGTTGTAGGTGACTGTTTTGTTCTTACATACTGTTTAAAATTGTGTTAATTTACCTGTTACTTATTTACTTACTTTGAAGAAATGACTTGCATTAAGTTACGAAACGCCAGAAATTCAAATTCCTCCTTATTAGAATATCACAAAAATATAATTATTTTACTATTTTTAACTTCCTATTCAATTCTCAATCTATTTGAAACTATCAACAACATCCTTGGTATTGACACCTAGAAACACATTTCTTGAGATATTTCCGGGTCTCATGTTGTGTTAAGTTTTCCATTGAAAAGGGTTGGTTACATTATTTTCATCAGTTCCGTGATTCTTTCTAATTATAATCGACTTTTATTTTCTCTATTACTTCACCTTTGACGATATTTTCACCTGTATAATTTCCTAACCTCAACTTATGAATAATGTCCTTGGTTTCAGTAAATTGAGCTTCCAAATAAATGTTATTCACTTCAACAGGTAACACATCATACACTGATAGTCATAACTGAAATTCTAGACAAGGGTTCTAAACTGTTTTCAGGACATTAATACAATATATTGGTGTAAGTAATAATATAACTTCATGTAACCCTTGTTTTGATGACTTGTCTTTTCTAAGGATTGCCCTTATTACAGAGCTATCAAATATGAATTCCTCTACTGAATCACACTAATAGCTACTTTGGTTCTGTACGAACTAAAGTTAATCGTAATTTCTATTTTTTCTCTTCTCCGACACATCCACTCGTTGACGGAGTTCAGATCAGAACATGAGTTGTATAGATACCACCATGCTCGTCCTAATAAATAAAATTGTACATGATAATAATCAGTAATTTTACTAAACGTAGTAAACCGAGTGTAGCAAAAAGACACCAGTGATATCTTTTTCAAAATTCGACACAAACAGCTATCTGTATGCAGTCAGGATCAGCTGGATAAAAGGCACTTTTTAAAAACTTAGTTATCATCTTTAGACTAAACCGTTATGGGTGGGAAATCGCGTCACCATCATTCTAATTAGAAGGATCACTGGCTTAGATGTCAACTACACGTTGGCTCGAGATCCCTGTTAAATGTTCTCACATAGTTAATCTGAAGGAGGAGGTGTACAGATTCCTTATTTTAACGTCAGTAGTGAAAGCAAAACGGTAGCCAGGTGATTATCGGAAATAGAATTGCAATATCATACACAATATTGATATACTTGATGTTATTTCTAAATCACCTTACTCGGTAAACGGAACGAAGGTCAAAGACAGTGACACAATAGGCTATTCTAATCCATTATCCCAGGCCATGCTAACTAGATCAAGAAGTCTTGATGAGGCGTAGATAATGTATTCTACAAGCACCTATAAAATACGAGGTCACTAAGCACACAAATCAAGCTTATTTATACAATGATAGAAACGCCTTTGGGAGAGCCACAAAATAGGGTACTAAAAAAATCCGTCAACCAATGACAGTCAAAGAATTGCAAGTGAGAAATAATAGCTGTAGGGGTCAACTAAGCGTTTCTTGGCGCGAAAAGATAAAATTCAAATTTTTAGAATAAAATTACAAAATTAGGACCTTTTCCAAGTGAGTTCTGGGAATCTAACCTCCCCAACAAATATATCAAAAGGAAGTCGCTGGAATATTGAATCTCGGTAGACTTGAATATCTCTGCCCGATTTAGTTAAGGCGGATTGTTTGTACTCAGTCTATCCGTTTACCTCCTGACCGATATGTCCCAGATTAAATATTTCCGCTTACAAAAGTCTGGAGTTCTGAAATGCCAATAGTTTTTACACAAGAATTTTAATCCAAGATCATCTTGATTGTTAGTAAAACAATTACAACTAGCGGAATAAATCGAATCTCAAAACTACTCTTTTCAAGTTACTGTAAGACAAAATGCAAGTGCGAAGGAATTATCAACCATAAAAATAATCGATGTTTGTCCTAACTTATTTAGAAGACCGAGGCATAAGAGACTATTTAACTGTACTGTCGCTAAGTAGTACCGTATAACGACAGACCAAGTGTGAGTAAAGAAGTTAATTATATACTATGAAGCAGACCAAGTAGTTCCTGTTATCTCCTTGTAGTGTCGGTTGGTATGTTAAGCTCATGTACTTTATTCTAGCTTCTGGACAAGCCAATTCACCTATCCAACATGAGTCATGTTTCGACCTTGTTAATTATTTACTGATTAACCCTGATTATTTTTTTATACGAGCGTATGTGTGCACACTTTTCATCTTATTCATCACATGTCTGCAACTTATTCTTCTCTGACTATAAATATTGATTAAAGCGAGTTGGCTTACCCGCCATCTCCAATGTGCGTTATTTTCGCTGCTTGCTGATTTTCGCTCATGTGCTCATAGCTTTCTGGCCTGCGTCGATTGCTAATAAAACTGTAGTTGCCGCTTCTCTTTGCCTTCTGATTTTATGCACCGTTAAGAATTGTGTTATAACGGTTGTCGAGGTGAACGATTAACGAAGCACGACATTACATCATCTGCTTTGCTGTTCACTCATATGCCAAAATAAAAAAACTGTAATTGGAGTTATTTGTGTCTGGAAAAATTCGGAATTTGTGAGAATAGTTACCCATACTTACCCGGTAAATTTAGTACTGGTGAAGCCAATAAAATAACCATGACTAATATCAAAGCTCAGAAAACACTCATCACTTCTCGTTCGCAAATCTTGAGTTTCAGGCCTTGAGAATATTAGTTTAAATAGAAATCGATTACTGCAGAAAACCTCACTTTCAGTTTCTTTTAAAGATTGTAATAACTCGTTTATCTGTTTACTTTTATGTCTCATTTCAAGCATTTTTAATTGTCTATATAATATCGGATTGAGTAGTAGCTGTTACTCTTATACGAGCATCTAATTTTTGTTTGTTCTCAGGCTTGTACCAGTTACTATTTGTTGCCATTTTTTCTGAACTACTTTACCCCGAAACAAGCTGTATTCATTACTCAGTCACTTATAGAATGTAACTTTGTCCCATCTCCCAGCTTCGACGTGAAAAAGAGCGACAACTGGAGCAGCAAGAAAACGAGGATCTCGAATTGGCTTTAGCTTTAAGCGCTAGCGAAGCAGAGTCGAATAAGAGAAATGTAAGTCCGTATATTATAATTTGCTTTTTTTCTTCCTCACTATATTTGGTATTTAATAAGTAATTCGGATGAAATAAAAACTAATGTAGAAATTTCAATGCTCTTCGCGATTATGTTTGGTAGTTAAAACGGTTCACTTCATTAAATCGTTTTTACAATCCTAACCTTGGTTCAATCATTCTTACAGTATTTATTATCTGACTACGAAGTAATCATTTGTTTTATGTCAAATTAAGTTAATTTTAACACGCAAATTTTTGTGTTTGTTCCGTTTAATTATTTAGCCTGATAATTTTTTTTAGAATTACGAAGTTTTTAAAAGCTCGGTAACTTTATGACTGATTATATTTCGTGGTAATGTGTGATCTATGGATCTGGTTGCAATTCACAAATAATGTTGACGATCACATTAATAATAATCTTCGTTATGACTTTGGGCTTTAATCGAGCGAATATGAAATGAAAGTTATATAAGCAGCCTGAAACATTTCCATTCTGATATAATTAGTATATTTTAAAACTACCGGTCTGGTGTAACGACGAGATTGAAATTTTTGGTGAAAATCAACTTATTGTACGGATTAAATTTGTTAAGCATATGCAGTATTAGGTTTATGATTTAATTTACAACTCTCAAAAACATCTTATCTAGCTAGAACAGTCGCGCTTGTAGATTAGTTTGAGCAAAAATTCTGTTCATGAGCATGTAATATGTGTTAGAAAAATGACTGTCAGTGTGTGGACCCTCTGATTTAAAACGATAAGGCTTCCATTATTACGAATATATCATTGATTTAATCTCATGTGAAAGTATCCAACCAATTTCAGCAAATTTTTCTAATCTTATTCAAGATCGTATCCACTTACAAGAGTCCATTGAGAAATGTGTTGTGGTATGTTAAGATCTGTTTAAATTGTCACACTGAACCATGTACATTAAGAATGAAAATTCTATCTCGTCAATGTTAAATTTTTCTATATCACTTGTAATACAGAATCAAATAAAGTCTACTATCAATGACAATAAACCATCATCAGCATCGCCAACAGTCGCTCACCTTCTTCCAGTTCTCGATACAAGTGAAATGGATCCCGAGTTGGCGCAATATTTATCCAAACATTATCAGAGAGCTAATCCGTCATCTACTCAGGATTTCATATATCAAGAAAATTCGCAAGAACATCCCATGCTTCAACAGTCTACCACACAGCCTAGCGCACCTATATATGCTTCCAGTACACCATCCGATCATGGTACGATCTCTATTAATACTCTCAAGTCCGGAGTGAACAGTGATTTTAATGTACCAGGAAATAGTCGATCCAGTGAGATAGTAAGTGTATTTCCAAAAAATTAATTTAACAAAAAATGCAGTCAGTTCATTAACTTCATAAACATACAAAAGGGAATACAAGTCCTAATGAAATTCATTATTTTTTATACAACTTCGTAAGTCACTACAATTTCTCGTTCACTGTTTGAGCAACACTAAAGTTAGTTTGTAGCTTTACATACTACCTTCCACGGTGTGAAAAACCGAAAAGTTGCAAGTACCCTCAAAACTGTAACAGGACCTGGGATCATCTTGTTCATGATCGAATCTCTCTTTCTCACCTTTTAATATTTTTCCTACCCCCACAACTAACCCTCATTACGTATTTTTATCAATATGAGACACCAATGCTAACTATTCAAGTCCACTCAATACAATTTCTAGTCTCTTGAAACTGCGCTCTAAACTACATGTTGGAGCTTTAAATGTTCGAACCTTGTGTCAGATAGGACAGTAGGTCATGGCCGTGTTTCACAACCACAAAGTAGAACGAAGAGAACTGCTGTGCATTAATTTCGTTTCTTTGGTTAGAAGACAGACATCTCACCTACTCAACAGGTGACTCAAGTCGAAAAAAGCCAATCGAGCCTTCTGAATCCGTGCCAAGATTTCGCAAACACTAGATCATCAGTATTGATGAGACTCTCAGGATAAGTGTAACGGTCAATGCGTTTGACTATTTCACTTATTATCATTAATTCAGGCGCTAATGCTAATACATTTTGAGGGAGAGAACCGCATCCCAAACATGTTCATATTGTTGTTTAAGGTGGTCAGAATACTTTGCGTCTTTACTAAACAGAACTATATCATCTACGTATTCCAAGTCAACAAGTGAATATGCTAGCAGAAAACCGATCCCTCAAAATTTAGTCGATGAAAGTGTTATCCCTGAAAGCATGTCTATGACAAAGTTAAATAAAAATGGGGAGAGAAGACAAACCTGACGTACGCTACTTGAAGTAACCAGTTCCGATGACAGTTCAACCCAAGCTCTCGACTCGACCACTGATGTTTAAACACGGAGTTTATAGAAGGTTGATGTACTTCTTTGATACGCCCTTCAATGGCAGAGACAGCCATAGAGCTGTACGACCGATGGAGTCGAACGCCACCTTTACGTCAAGAAATACATCTTTTGTCGGATGTCGAAAAGTATATTAACGTTCCAGAACCTGACGTGGTTCGGAGAAACCTTCGTAGCTTAGTCTGAATATTTAGTCGATACACACACATCAAGGTCGGGAGTCAAACTGGTTTTCTCTTTACAAGTCTAGGTTAGGGTTGGGTTATTCTTGAAGCTAATATTTTAAACATGTTAGTCAAACCGATACTTCTGTGATTGTTACAAGATGATTTTCGTCCTCATAAAATGGAACGACCAGCGATTGAAACCAGTCAAATGAGGTTACGTCCTGTTCTCAAATTTTAGCCAAAATCTCAGTCAATCCAACTTCTACAATTGGATCATAATTCTCTCCTCCGCTTTAGACTAACTATAGCATTTCCAGCCTCACTAAGAGTTGGAGAACTTATGTCGATTTCCCATTCAGGTCGTTTGGAGATAGTGGGTAACTGAAGTGTGGCTGAGGGCCAGTTAACTGTTCTCTAAAGTGTTCTTATCATCGGTTCAATTTCCTGGACTAACGGTGAATAACAACCCTGTCTCTTTCCGAGATAGTTTCACTAACAACCAGATGTTTAATACCCGATTCCTTGATAAGTCTGAATAGTTGTCTTTTGTTACCTGTTGTTAGCTACTTTCGACATATAATTTTGAGTCATTTCGAGATTCACGATGCACTTACATTTATGTTATGTTTGACACTAAATCGATTCCGCGGTAACGAACGATAAGCCAATGACACAATGACACGATAAGCTATTCTAATCGGTTGTCCCAGGCCCCGCTAACTAGATGAAGAAGTCCAAGGCAAGTAGGGGAATATATATGTATTCCGTAAGCAGCCGAGTACAAGCAATCGAATAAGGGGAAAAGTCAAGCGCATTTATACAGTAACAAATTGTCCTTGAGCATCATTAGTAAATAGCACACATAAAGAATCAATGGACCAATAGCGGTTAAGATAGTTTACAGGTGGGAAATATGACGTGAAGGTAAAAAGAGCGCTTTTGGCGCGAAAACAGCTAAATTCAAATTTTCAAAATAAAACTACAAGATTAAGCCATTTACCAAGTAAGTTCTGGGGATTTGACATCCCCAACAATTTATTAACATAATAATTATCCATCTTAAAATTCTGACAGTTATTTAGTATTAATTAGAATAAGAATCTAAATGAACTATGCAAAAGAAGTATGATGGACAATCATATGTCTGAATAGGTTAACTCTATATTATTGGCTTAAGAAGTCATATCAAATATATGTCAACAGTTTTTGAGTTTCCAGCGCTAATCTTGATAGTTATTTCATATTGAAGCTTCATTGGTGTTTGAACAACGACTCACAATGTCAGCCGGCTGAGAATATTATTTTCTTAGCATTTTTCTTATTCATAAATGCAAGTGGAAGTTGTATTCATCATAATCAGTCGAATATACTTATCAAAGGAGATGGTGTTTACTCTTTTCACAACTACATTCACAGAGAAAGAGTTAAGCATGTCGAAGACACTATATTTGGGATATTTGCTGCTTACCTGTGTAACTTTCTTTTTCATTTATTACTACTGAATATTGTCTTTTCTACATTCTTACTCATACAATCTAATGTCCAAGTTTTTTTTTGCTGTCAATAAAGAATGAAATAAAAGTCATGTATTATAGCATTTTTAATTAGTCGCTCGCGTATTTTTAACTCATACTTTCATTTGTCTTGATAGACACGAGATGGCTAAGTGTAAAGTTCATATTCTGGCCAATTATTAAAACTATTACATTTTAGTGCAGTTAATTGAAGGTTAATTAACTGATTCAAAATATGTATTTCAGAATTCGGCTAATTCTGACGGTAAGACAGACCTCAACACATCGGAAATCCCAAATCAAGCTAATCCGAAACAAGAAGAGTTCCTTGATGCTCTACGTGGTAGTATCGAATTTTTCGTAAATCGCTTGCAGAGCAATAGTCAAAGAGGACGTAACATTTCAAGTGACACAACAGTTCAAACATTGTTTTTAACACTTAATAAAATGCATCCACAATTAATGGACTACAAACACTACATGGAGGAACGCCGAGGTGAATGTTATAATATATTCAAATTTTCCATTTGTGTTTGGTAACCCATTGCAATAGATATTATGTTTGTAACCGGAATTAGTTTATAAATAACCGTACATGATTAGTATTATTTATTTTGACACAAAAATTGGTGCAAAAGGTAACCAAAATATATATACCCCACACAAATAATTGAACTTATGTACAGACTGGAATACTGTCCTGGTCCCCAAAACGAAGGGGTTCGTCATCTCATAGTGCTACTCCCCGAATTTTTAACTCAGAGGTTTAATCGACAAGGAGTGAAGAAACGTCAGGAGATGCGATCCCATAGTACCCAATGGCCAAGGATAGGTTTATACTCCATTTATTCCCTTAGTATCCTCGAGCTCACATGCCCCATTAGTTTGGAATCAGGGTTTTCAAACTCCCCTAGGTTAATTATCTGTACCCAGCGACGGACATTTGCTTCTCGTCCTCTCAATGTCGTAAACAGCACTACTGCAAGGAGTCAATGAATAGGACTTCACTGGAAACGGCTATATGAAAGCATTTCGAATGAGAGAGCGGGCTCTCCTCACCCTCGGCTGTACCAAGGGATTTGAGGGCACATAATAAATGAGGAAGATATGACCACAGTCATTTAAAAAATATTTTAGGATCAGATGGATGTAGTTATAGACCCAAGTCACTACATTTCTGACCTCCATATCGAGGGATTATTAACGACAGTCGGGATAAATATGATATTAATGACAGCAAAAAGTCAATATAGTAGTTAAAGTTCAAAATCAATAAACTAAAGGCATGGAAAGTAAAACCCATCATTAGTATACTTACTATTTCGCAATGAATGGGACTTACACTGGTGACACAAGTCACCAAAATCTAAACAAAATCACTGAAACCCTATTTCACTTGCGTTAGCTAGGAATTCATTAGGATTAGTGAAAGTTCGAAGATAAATGAACAATCGACTTACTAACCTAATTCACTTCTTGCAGTTACACATGTCATTTACACCAACCATTCCGACAAAAAACATACTAGTTCCCATCAAACTTCTTTGATAACATACTGAAGGTAATAAAATGTCATCGTTGATCATCCAGTCAATCCTCTATCATCCAACATTTACTTTATACAAAAAAAGATTTTTTATCAACACAACAGCTTTTATTTTTAGCCTATTTTGAGAAAATGCAAGACAAGCTTAACCAGATTCGGGAAGCTCGTGAGGCTTTGGATGCATTAAGACATGATCACGCTGTTCGCAAACAAATAGAAGAGCAAGAAGCAGCTCGTATGCGTCAGCTACAGATAATGCAGAAATTGGAAGCTATGCGACAACAGAAAAGAGTAGGTTTGACATGTTTACATATCGTATCATTGTACCATTTCTAAAATATTTTCCCCAGGTATTTATCTATGAAACTTTAACAATTTCTAGATAACTAACATATCAAATAATAAGACAGTAATGTCGTACTTCTTTAAGATTATATATCTGTGAAATAAGCTCTCCTTTTTGACTACGATTAATTTGTTGGACTTGTCTACCAACATCCAGTCAACCTCAGAAATATCAATTGATATGAAATGGCTGAAGTCCTTATTATAACTCAGTATGTGACAACTAACAATAAATTCCACGAAATCCTGTCGCGCTAATAATTCTATTCTTAACCAGTTCTCTTTAGTAACAAATACCAAAAAAACAGCTTTAAAACATACACAGATATATGCTGGTCACATTTCCGATCTTCAGAAATTTACACATATAACTATTCAATTAACTAGCTGCCTTGTTATAATTTATGTAGTTTGATTGGAGTCTAATACAAAGAAAAATGAGCAATCATTGTAATATGAGAGCGTATCTGGCGCGACTAAATAAATCGAATGACTAATACATGGTACTTCAACGATAATAGCTTCACACTAGTAAAAAGCGAGCTCTTTGCCTTAAGCAAAGACAGTAAAACGAGTAATATCACAGTATGTATAGTATTATACGTGATTTTACAATCAGCAGTATTCTATGTGAACCATATGGCATTTTCAGGTTGCAAGATTCACAATATTAATTATGCCATTGCTAACTGCTTATAATAATACTGACTTGCATCAACCATATCCATACCTTACTTCATCGGTTTAGAATTTCAGTGACAGCCTCTAAAGATATATGCATTTTGTTGATTTATCAACTCTTAAACTTGTTCAGCGTACAGGAAGTTGTAACAAACACTAAGTGGTGTTTACCATGTCTACTTATTCTCTGGATTTACATTGAATGTGCTTCCTATCTAGCGTTGTACCTTTAATATCAATTAGAATAAACTACTATCAGGATTTTTTTCAAAATTTTACGGAAATCAATATCTTTAAATTTTTGTAAAAGTCCTGAAATAATGTATGTTAGCGGGACATAGATTGGATTAAAGCATGTTTTATGGATGATGGTGTTGCTGCGCGCTGATTGGCTAATTCTAAACCGATCAGCCCGGGCGTATTATTGGAGAAAATTCTAGAAGCTTCTTATGTATATACTATAAATATATGAACGTTATTCAAACTAGTGATTGCTGTTCACATACCATTATTATTTTGAATACAATTTCAATTCCTGTTCAACGTGTTCTGATTTTGGGGTCTTGTTGAGTGTCATCGTATAAGAATACTAAGCAATAGGAATAGCTGGGTCGTTTATATAGCAAAATACAATTATAACAATGTACTTTCGATTTACACCAGCTTGAAGCAGATCCATGTGGTTTTGCACTTCTAGTGTTATTATATTTCGTAATATACGAGCCTTCTAACCATTTTATTTATATAACGAGATCTTTTCTAGTAGTTAACAAATGATCTACTCAAATACTAGGAAGTTTATCTGCCATTCATAGACTTTTATCAATGAGACCTAAGGAATATTTCTATGGACATCAGTAGCTACCAGCCTATTTTGTACATGGGTTTGGAGGTAGCATTTTTAACTCCTAGTAATGGCAAACTGATGTCCACGAACTCGCATTTACTTTAATAACTCAAACTTATTTTACACATTCTAATATGCTTTATACTTCGGTTCACGATAGTGTTAGTTGAACTTATCAGCCTGCTTTTTGTCATAGCGATTTGTCTCCACTTGCTTTTAAGTGCCTCTGATTCTTTTCATATTTTAATTAAAGCCTGTCAAATATTAAAATTTTCACATAGGACACTTTGGAATACAAACTACGTATGACACTAAAACAAAATATGCAGTACCAACAAGAATACGGAATACCACAGCAGTCCTTCCCGTACAGTGTCGAATCATTTCCTAGTGTACCAACTGCTGCACCTGGAGAAGGTTATCCAACCAATTATGCTTTGCCTTATATATCTGGAATTAATTACGCATCATTTCCACCTGTTCCGAACGGTTATCTACCAAGAGACAATAGAGTTTATGCCACACAATTTCCAGATCCGAATTCAATTGTCCCCACTCAAAGTGGTGCTAGTATACCTAGTTATAACATATCTTACACACCACAATTTAGTTCATATGTTCCTGATCCAGTTGGCTATAATATCCAACCCCATCGTACGTTCTCTCAAGGAAACCAAAATCCAGTTCCGCCTGGCTCATTTTCGATGCAAAGTACGTACCCTCTACATATCGTTTCACAAATAGATTGTGACCATTGATATATTTCTTTCATATTTATATTTCCTCACCTAAGATTGATATATTAAATAGTACAGAGTATATCTCGTTGATAATTGGTTTGGATGTTTAGTTAATCCAATATATTTTAGCTCAGTTGTTGCATGCAGTCGCTTGTTATGCAAATATGGACAACAGATATCGTGATGATCCTATTGTCACTTCAGAATGTAAGTTCAGCGGAGTCCATTTTGCTACAAATATATTTTCATCGTACGAGGCTTTGCTCCGACACGTATTGTATAATGATATTTATTAGTAATGCTAATTTAACTTTATTCAACCCACAATGGATAATTATGACCACGTTTTTCCTTCGAGATTCTAATAGGGCTCAGCAAATCCTTATCTGGTATACAAGGACAATTTTTGATTGCTTCACTTGCAACCAAGTTGTCCATCAAGGAGTTTCGGTCAATTAAGTTTATACTGTATCAAAGACGCTAACATCGTAATCGCCGTAAAGGCTGTCTCATTGAGTTGTCGATGTTTTATTAAAATGATTTATCTTCCTCCTTTCCAACAACATTCATACCTCCACACGTAATAACTATACTCCTGATTAGTCCTCTTTATTGGACGTAACCACTTCTCTAGTTAAGATTAGACTACTAAATGTAGGTTAGTTATACCTAACCCAACTCAGCTTCATCTAACTGGAATCTTTTTATTTTCTGCCTAGGTATACAAGCATCTTTGCCGACTTATACAAGACAAGATGATTCAAAAGGATACCCTGGGAATCAAACTTATCCATCTAGCCAACATGTAATGGACGAAAAGAATGTACCTAGGTACACACAGGTTGTGACCCATCCAAGTGATGCACCTAACAACTATACTGAGCCGGGTGCTGTAGAGGCTCAGTTGATATCTTTCGATTAAACGAAGTTGATTTTTTTAATTCTATGATTCGTGATATTTTCCCTGTAATTAAATATTGTTGACGTTAGCTCGCCGTTATTAGTTTGGTCCCTTTCGTTGTTTTGCCAATTCTGACGCTTATGTTGCAAGCAAAAAAATCCTGGTTTATTTTTGACTGATAACATTTGTGATAGCGTGATTGAATATGCTATGTTAACTCATTATGTCAATCTCTTAATATATGTCAACTGGGAGTGAATGATGCGGCCACATTTTGATCAAAGGCCAAATAAGTAAAAAGATGATATGCCCTTAAAATATGCATGTTTCCAATCCACTTTGATTTCCTCGAAAATTTGGAATAATATGAGATGTTAATCATAATAGTGAAGTTTCTTACTCTACCATATTAAATTTGTTATTCCTTTTAATTGAATAAATCCCATCCAAAAGCTAGTCGTTTTGAATGATCTGGAAATAAAATGCCAATAAAATCGTGTCAAAAATTATATCTATCCAGGGAAGTAAAATATGATTAAGGCCACTGCTAGTTGCCCATATTTTGCAAATAACGTTCAGTGACCAGTCAGTCAGTGACAACGTAGGACCAGGCACATATATGCATCGGTCCAAGTTGACATACCTCGTTAGCACAACAAGATGAACACCGGATTCATAGAAATAGTTAATTTAGTGGTGGTAGTATATAAAAGATAGGTTGTATATAAGGATATAGTATAAGAAGGCAGAAAGTTATGAAGCAATTTTAATCTCAAGGTTTAAGGGAAGATAAAGAGTGTATACACCTACGCCATTGTGATCGATGCAGTCATGTCACCTAGAGTCTCTAAACATTGGTTACGATAGTCACGCGGACCCCAACCAAGTAGTCTGCATCTGCCAACACGGCTCAGACTAGAAGTTAGTGACTTCATGCTCTGATGCCACGTTTTGGTTTGGCTGCTCCTAACTTTCTTCCAACCATCCCCTACACTAGTCAGCATAACGTGTCGTGGTAATCGGTGTTCAGGCATACGTAACATGTGACCTAACCATCTCAGTCAGTCAGTCACAACGTAGAACATCGTACGTACTTACGTACATCAGTTCGAGTTGCCATACCACATTAGCACAGAGATGCAGTTGTCGATTCAAATCCCATAGTGGTGTTCAGGCATACGTAACACGTGGCCCAACCATTTCAGTTGGTTAAGATTCGAAACCTCATCAACTGATTTGCTATCATTCCCTAATACCCTGTGTGTCTAACCTCACTATTACTTACCCGGTTATCCCAGCAGATGCGAGCAATATCTCTAAGGCATCTGTGGTCAAATACTAGTAACCTACGAGCATCTTCTACTCTTAATGCCCATGTTTCACAGCCGTAAAGTAGAACAGAACGAACTGCTGCGCAGTATATTCGTCCCTTAATTGATCAATCGATTTGCCAACCTTACCTAGTACCCGTTTCCTAACATCTGCATTACTTACTCGGTGGTCCCAGGATATACCAGCAATGCGTCGAAGACACCTATGATCGAACACTAGTAGCCTACGAATATCCTCTACTCTTGTCGGCTATGTTTCACTTCCATAAATTAGGACGGAACGGACTGCTGCACAGTAAACCCGTCCTTTTGTTGCTAGACGGATATCTCGCCTACGCCATAAATGGCGCAAGTTGGCGAAAGCTAGACGAGCCTTCTGTATCCGTACTGAGATTTCGTCACACACCAGACCACAAGGGCTGATGAGACTCCCAAGATAAGTGAAGCTGTCAACACGCTCAACTACTTCACTCCCTATCATTAGTTCAGGTGTCGATGCAACCCAATCCTGAAGTAACATTTTGCACTTCGAGGGAGAGAATCGCATCCCGAACATGCCTGCATAGTTGCTTGTAGTGGTCAGAAGACTCTGCATGTTGTCAGCGTCTTCACCGAGTAAAACTATGTCGTCGGCGTATTCAACTCCAGGAGATTGAGATGATGAAAGTGATACCTCTAAAAGCATGTCAACGACAAAGTTGAGCAAGAATGGGGAGAGTGGACAGCCCTGACGAACACCACTTGAGGTAATCAATTCTGATGACAGTTCGCCATAGGCTCTAACTCGACCAGTTGTGTTCGAGTAGAGAGCCTTTATGAGGTTAATGTATTTCTTTGGTACTCCTTTCACTGACAAACACTGCCATAGAACCTCACGATCAACGGAGTCAAATGCCGCCTTAAGGTCAAGAAATACTACTATTGTGGGACGTCTGAATTTGTGTCTATGTTCTAGAACCTGACGTAGGGTGAATATCTGGTCTATGCAACCACGTCCAGGTCGAAAACCAGCTTGGTTTTCTCTAGTCTGCTTTTCACGAGCTTTCTTTAGGCGTCCAAGTATCATTGAAGCTAATAATTTAGACACTATATTAGTCAAACTGATTCCTCTGTGATTGTCACAGGAGGACTTTTGTCCTTTCTTATAGACTGGCACAATCAGTGATTGGAACCAGTCAGATGGAATTACGTCCAGATCGTAGATTCTACCTAAGACCTCAGTCAATCTCGTTGCTAGTACTGGACCACCATTCTTAAAAATTTCAGGTGTAAACTTGTCAGGGCCTGCGGTCCTCCCTCGCTTCAGATTTCCTATAGCTTTTTCAACCTCGTAGAGAGTTGGAGGATTTACCTCAATTTGCCATTCAGGTTGACTGGATATCGTGGGAAACCGAAGTGTGGCTGAAGGCCAGTTGAACTGATCCCTAAAGTGTTCTGCCCATCGATCCAATCTCCTGGATTGAGAATGAATGATATACCCGTCTTTGTCTGGTGTAGTTTCGCTAATAGTTGGGTTCCTAATGCCGGTTTCTTTAATAAGTCTGAATAGCTGTCTGCTGTTACCTATTGCCGATGCCTTTTCCATCTCTCTTGCTTTCCCTACTCACCACTGTTCACGATCATTACGTAGGCTTCTTATTAGCCTGCGCTTAAGCTGACTCCGCTCTTCGTTATGTTCAGAGCCAGGAGGGATGAGTTTACGAGCATCTATCAGTACGCTAGATGCTGCCGAGATCCATTGTTTCTCCCTAACGTTATGGCTTACCTTACTAGTGGATATCACAGCTGTTTCCACAGCTTTTCGGATGTCATTCCACGCTGCTTCGGAGTGGACACAACTTACATGTCTGTCTAACTGTTTTTCCAGTTGTTCCTGAAATATATTCTTAGCTTGCTTATCATTAAGCAGAAGCCTTAGAGGCTTCCCTGCAGTGTCTTTCCTACGTCCAGTAAGTCGCAGACAGATACGTGCTCGCACTAGAGCATGATCTGAATCTAAACATGTGCCCCAGAATGAGCGACAGTCTTCTATCGAGCCCCTCCATCGGTGGCTGATAGCGATGTGATCTAATTGGGTCCAACGTTGGGACGAATTCGGGGGTCGCCATGTCAAAAGATGTTTTTCCTTATGCTTAAAGTTAGTATTTGCAAGAAATAGGCGGTTATCTGAGCATAGCTGCAACAGACGGTCGCCATTATCTGTTCTTTCCGCCATGACACCATAAGATCCTCCCAGGTGTCTTTCCATTTCACTTAGTTTACCTACTTGAGCATTAAAGTCACCAGCCACTATTACTACATCAAAACGCCTAGCTTTTCGGAGAAGGTCAGAAAGTTTCCTGTAAAACTCATCTTTTATATCGTCTGAGCTGCAGTCAGTGGGAGAGTAGGCAGAGACGACG
Organism: Schistosoma rodhaini; assembly: GCA_944470415.2. Lineage (NCBI taxonomy): Eukaryota > Metazoa > Platyhelminthes > Trematoda > Strigeidida > Schistosomatidae > Schistosoma > Schistosoma rodhaini. Next base: position 37,191,188 of record OX104044.1, read on the forward strand.
AAGAGGCAACGACGAGTTTTCCTATTTCTCCGAGTCCTTACTGATCCGTTTAGTCGGACAGCGCATAGACGACTGTCTACTGGGATCCAGTCTAAAAGAGCTAGTTCTGCCCTAGGACTTAATGCTATATCTACTCCAGAGAGGCCACGGGAAGCAGCATCAGGGCTTCCAGATACCCGAAGCGTGTATCGAGATGAAACTTTATTTTGTTTAGGTGAGGTCAAATGAATGACGCTACTCGGATCTTGTATGCGCGTTTCGGAGACAAAGCACACATCGATGGTGTAAGATTCTAAAGTCCTAGATAAGAAAGCCTGTTGTCTTATTTGGCACAATGTTCGGACATTAAAAGTTCCTATATGTAGTTTAGAGCGTAGTTTCAGGAGACCAGGAATAACGTTCCGTGTACACGAATCGTTTGCCCCAGCGGTGCGAGGTGATAAAAGGATGTGGGAAGGGTTAGTCGTGGAGATAAGAGAGTTGATAGGTGTAGGAAGGATTTGTTAGTGACCAACTTGGTCTCGTGTGCTGTTACGGGTATGAGGGCTAATATCACTTCCCGGCTGCCCACACCGTGGAAGGGTATTTCTTGAGGGACCTGAAAAAGAAGTTGGATTAGTGTTGGTCATAACGACTTGGGAGCGTGACCGCAGTGCCCAAGGGACAACTGCTTGAGGCCGGTCACGCACGGCCTTTTCGTGGGGGATTTTTGAAGTGTTAGCTCCGTTCTTCAAAGGACCTTACCGCCGGAGACGGAAATCCGTGGGATAAGGCGAGGTGTGCATTTTTAGGGTCGACCTCTTCTAACCCCACCCCTCCTTGTGGGAAGGCAGCATCGCTGTCGTGCTGGTTGTCTGAAGGGAACACCTTACTGCCGTCACACCTCTGTACAGTCGTCAGTACGACTTCGCCTTCGAACCTTGGGATTGCTGCTTTTAGTCTTACCGCTCTTCAACCGACCTGTCTGGCATTTTAGGACCTCGAGGAACGATTGTTTCAGCCAGCATAGCTCGATTGCTTCATCACGATAGGCAAGCTCGACCACCACGTCAAGGTAGCAGCAACGGTCGGGAGACTTCCAAGATAAGTGCTGGTTACCTGAGGGAAACACCTTACTGCCGTCATACCTCTGTACAGTCAGCAATAAGACTTCGACCTCGGACCTTGGGTTTGCTGCTGTTAGTCTAGGCGCTCTTAGACTGATCTGTCTGGTATGGTAGGACCTTGAGGAACGATTGTTCCAGTCAGTATAGCGGGACGGGTTCATCACGATAGGCAATTGCGACTAACCTGCCAAAGTAGCAATAACGGTCGGGATAGTTGTACCGTTGACTGAATATTATACGCGCAACAATAGGTTAACTAGATTCAGAGTATTGAAGTAAACGTACTAAATACATCTAAAATACTGATTACCATCAAACTATACAAATTTATTGAGAAAACTGATGATAAGCAGACTATACACAGTAAACTATATCACTACCTCATTACATAATTATAAACAGGGCTTAATGACCTAGGGATTCACTGCTTTTAACATCATTATGGGGGTTCAACTCCGCCAATTGTACTTCTAAGGCTTCTTCCGGTCCCAAGCCCAGGTAGTGGAGCAGGGTAGGCCATGGGATCAACAACTCCATTTCGTAGAAAGCGTTGCTACAAGACGCTAACTAGCAAAAAATCCACTTAAAATTTGCCCTGGGAGTTGAAGGACTTCCGTCTAGAAGAATTATGACGTCGAGATTTTTCAGAAACCACAACCCTGATGCCCTTTTTGTGACAACCAGAACAACAATCAATATAGGTACGAGGAATGTCCAGACAATGCGGGAGACTGTGAAGATCAGTCAAATGGCTGAACAAATAAGCCCACGGCACAATAGGTCGTAGAATCCTGGTTAGCGGCCTAGGCTCCACTAGGAGTAACAGACATAAGTGTGTAAGTATCTCCTAGTAATTTATCAACATACGAGAAACACTTCAGCAAATGAAGGTTTTCAAATGGATGAGTACCATAGTTTCATGATAAATAATACTTGGCTGCAGAGAATACAAATTCTGCTTTTGTCAAGTGAATTATCAATTCTCCGATGTACAAGACGGACTATTAACAAAATTCTGTAAATGGTTACCTATCTGTTACATAACTGTGTGATTAATCTTAAATCAGAGCGAAAAAACTTTATTCATACATTTGAATAAATATTCATATCACTTTAGTCCATTTTGGTCTCCATCATTCGATGCTTCATCATCATCTTCCTCATCCCCGTCATCTTCGTCTTCATCGTCCTCATCACCAGAAACTTCACGATTCGCTTTTTCTAATTCATCCATTTGGCGTTGTAAGTCCGCGTCATCTGTATCTGAAACAACTCGAGCCTGAAAAATAAAATAATTTTGTCAACAGTAACGTCACGCATAGTATGACATAATTAAAATCTGAAACGACCGCCTCATACTTTGAGCTGTATCAAGATTTACTTAATAGCAATTACAAGGTAAACTGTTTGCAAAAGTTCATACGCTCTCAATCAGTAGTAGTAACTAGTAAGAGTATCGACCTTTTTAATCCCTATTACTATACAGCCAGTAGGGATATGCAACAAATAAATTAATTTTACTCCAAAAGAGCTAACGGGACTTACAGCCTGTTGAATTTTGAATGAACCACCTTGACTTTCAATCGATTTCTTGATGACATCTAACACTTCATTTAGCTGTTCTAAGCCAGCAGCTCGATCCATCGTTTGTGTGGTCAGTACATAAAGTGGTGGTGCAATCAGATTGATCTAAAAATAATTGTAAAAAGAATGAACACTGATGTTGCCGAGTACACCAAAATAGACTGTATTGGAAAACGTTTGAACTGTTCAGGTGGCTCTATAATCTGTAACATGCCACAGGTCACAACTTCTCTGCAGTAGCTTCAGAATGATATCAAAGTACTCTAGGGCTCAGTGCCAAGGATTCAGAACAAACATCAACAATTATTATTTCAGCTAATAAGGAACATCTTTATGAGATAATACTATCCCAATCTCTCTGTATGAATAAAAGAATAGAAGATAAAATATTATCCAAATAACAAAGAAATCACATTTTAAAGACTCATGAATAAATCAAATGTGATCGTTATGCTTTGAAATAAAGTCTCAATCATTCATCAAATGAGATGTATTCTAACACACTTGAACAAGAATTTCCCAAGATATACCCGGAATTCCACAAACACGATTTATACATAACACCAGAAAAATAATTATTAAGGCTCAGTAGCTTATTGTGACTTGAAGGAGAGTTCAGACACGTCAATGATACATTACTTGTCCAGCTACTAATTCTCTTCCATTTAGGCTATAGACTGCGATTCATTTATGAACAGATAGTTGCTTATTGATACCTGGCTTTGAATATAGTAGGTTACTTGGTCAAATAGACTGTGTTTTAGGTATCATATTTATATTTTTATGTTCATTTCTAAAGTTAACAAAGGATTTCTCAGACGGTTGATTTTTCGTATTTTTTAAATGGTGGAACAGTCTAATTACCATATTTTCTTGACGTCGCATAATTTTGAACACCTTTAGTACAGTTAGGAGCGTTGAGTAAAAAAGTTTAAATTAACAGTTACCTCCGTTAGTTGAGTTCTCATTCGAAACAGAACGCAATATACATATCCACATTTGTGTACTAGGTTGTCGATGAAAAATAACTCGTCAAACACAGGAAGGTGGACTTTTAAGCACAGTCCTATAGTAGAAAGCACACTTCAACTCGAAAAGACCAAAATATTATTTAGATGAATGTTAGGAATATCTGCTTTATTTCTTAGATGAGTACTTACTTTGAAGGAACTTTTATTAATACGTTTATTCTTATGTTAGAAAACGTTGTAAGTAGTGGGAGTATTCAAAATCAGCTGAACCAACCCTACTTATGTAACTAACAATTGTGTTTCTTAAAGGCTTGATATCTTTATTTCTGTAACTTCAGTGGTGAAACTAGCTTCTTTCGGTCATGTCTGGAGAAACGATTCTCAGAGCATATTGTATAGTATCATGGTTTCCAGCTCCGAAACTAAATAGTAGCTTTGAATATCTATGCACACTGACCACTTCAGAAGATATGCTTGCAATCAATTAAAATACTCATCACTTACTGATATACATTGTATACTATCCTTCAAATTCAAACAATAAGCAAAAATTCGAAACAAATCAACGCGTTAATCGAAGTTTCCTGACCTTTCTAGTTCCACATCAGCAGTTGATGTCTTTGTTATTCCAATTTATATTTAACCACAAAGGAATGAATTCCTAGAGCTATCGGATACACCACAAATAATCAATAATATTGCCTTATCTTTGTATAAAGTGATCCAACATTTATTGTAACCCTACTAACATCTGAACGAATTTAAGAGTTAAATAAAAACTAGATTAATAAAACTAGCTCACCCGGATTGGGAGAGAATCTGAATTGAGTTCCAGTCCAGACCGAAGTGCACTTTTAACAGCATCAATACCATCATAAGTGAAACACGAAACCTCAAAGTCAGCACGAATTTTTACTGCTTTTGGTGTTAATCGATGTCTGATATCGGTGAGAAGCATTTCTTTTGTTGCCTGATCTATGTCACATTCATCAAGAATTTCTGGTGAACTATAAAGTCATAAGTTGTTTACAATACGTGAATTTAATAGAATAATCAATAAAAATGACTTTTATAACTGAAATTAATTGATTAGCTTAAAACGATAACCGAATCTTTTGAAATTAGTTTTAAAGCAAAAAAATGAGTTTCAATATATATTTAGCTGGCATGGTCATTGTTGAATATATCTTGGTATAATAGGCCATCATTAATCGCCGGACCTTTTAGTATTTTTGGCTGATAGGTTCTTATTGTCAGCATATCCGTATTGAGCTTGTACTGCTAATCGACTTAAACATCTTTGCGATTACATTTGCCAACAGTATGGTATTAAGTCACGACACGAGGTGTTATTAGATAAGGTTAATTTTCTAAACAAATTTGTCCTCCACTCAAACAATCAGACAAACAGAACGGATGATGTATGAACGAATGTTTGTCACTGAAAGACACCACAGAAGTTCACAGAACATCGGAAGGATCTTTACCGAAATATCTGTGGCCGAGTCAGCCCCTATAGTCAACTCCTTTCTAAATTAGGTAATATCAAGCGGCGTTAGTCAAGGAAAACCAAACTTGTCATTCTTGTGAACCTTAATCATAAGAGTACTTCTTCGTTTGACTTCCCGAAGATTTGTCACTTACTAGGCGATTCATTCATCAACTGGAAGCACACAAAAGACATTTTCCTATTGGGCGAGGACGCTGACAAAATGTAGAGTTCTGCAAACATCGTGAGTTACGTTCTCGCACTCCTTACCCCTAGTGCAGCATAGGTTGCCGACCAGGATTCCACAACTTACTCTGTATTGGGCTCTTCTACCCAGTTTTTCCCAAGTACTATTCATTCTTTTGATGTCTGCCTCCGATTCTCGGCACAATGTGTTCTTTGATCTGCCTCTTCGCCTTTCACTTTGAGCATTCCGAGTTGAGGCTTGCCTCGTGATGTAGTTTGATGATTTCCCTAATGTGTGTCCTATCCACCCCGAGTCTTTTCCTAATCATCTCTTTGGTTGGAAGCTGGTTTGTTCTCTGTCACAGTAGGTTACTGCTGGTGGTCTCCGGCCAATGGATCTGAAGTATCAGGCGTAAACATCTGTTTATGAATACCTTTACCTTTTCGATGATGGTTTGTTATGTCCCGATAACAAGGGTGAATGGTAACTTTGGTATCCATTTTATGCACCAGTATTATGCAAATATTTTTATTGTATAATCGCTAAATAACTAAACTATTCATATTCATGTTCCCTTTATTATAAGCTTTATTTTGACCTATAGACTATTATTGTACGATTTACCATTCTTGAGTTATCCCTAGTCTATTAATTGCTGCCTCCCACATTCACAACCACATTTGGCTAAATCTTGTACAAATGTTATTTTCTATTTGATTGTTACGATGTGGTCAGTCTGTCTGGTATATAAACTCAGTATGTTTGAAATATAAGGATTCATACTGCAGAGGCTGTTATTGGTGTTTCTGGACTGAACTGGCTTGGCTAGGCAGAAGCAGGACCGATGAGCACTCTAGACTGCTCGTACGGTTTTCGTGTGTCACTGTTTCAACCGATGATTCGCTGCTCTCTGATCGGTGGTCTTATCACGTCATACATTAACAAGGCATCCATTCGGCCACAAGTTATAACATAGTTGTAGTAGTTCTCCAAGTTTCAGACTAGTGCAATAGAGCTGTCTTGACGTTCGTATTGAAGATTATGATTTTGGTCTCGAGTGATGGTTGTTTTGAGTTCCAGGTGCTCTTCAGTTGTAAGGATGTTGATCCTTGTTCTGCCAATACGTGTCCTCACAAATTCATTAGATCCCTCTTTTTTCTCAATGATACTCCCCAGGTACGTGAAGGCCACCGCCTCTTCCTCAGCTTCTCCATCAAGTGTTATTCGGTTGTTGCTCGCTGTGCTATATTTTTGGATCTTACTTTTTCCGTCGTAAATGTTTAGACATACTACTGTAAAGACGGCTGCTGCTACACCGGCTATCTTGGTCTTCATTTTTTGCTGTGTAAGAGATAGGAGAGCTAGGTCATCTTCGAAGTCCAAATCGTCTACCGACATCCAAGCTGGCAATTGTATTCCGTGCTTACCCTGAGATTTAAACGTCTTCATAATCCGATCAAGCACTATAGGAGAACCTTAAGTAACCTTCTCTCACAGTGTCTGAGAAAATTGTCACCACCATATGAGATTTTCACTATGGACTACGCTGAAAAGTCCTGTATGGATAACAGCCTACAGATGCAGTTCTAGTAAAGACGGGTGTTAGACAAGGTTGCTTACTCTCACCATTTTTGGTGGTTTTATTGTTTACGATGTCTATGTCTTATTATTAAATTAAGAACAACAGTAGTATTTCCGAAATCTAGTTTGCTCTCGTCTAAAATGACTCGTAATCGGCATATTGTTCAGAAGATAAAAGCCAAAAGTGATTCGGTTATCATGCCAAAAACTGCTTAGCTTAATCTCCTAAGTATTAACAACCCAAATTAACGATCATCTCGATTCATCTGCTGACTTTAGAGACAAACTTGTGTAACAATTACATATAAGGACTGATTGTATAAAAGTACTGACATGTTGACGACTAGCGTCTAAAATGTAGACATTTTAAGAGAGCGAAACTAATATACCCATCTAACCTGTATGTTTCACAACCACCAAAAAATGGTGGAAACGAATAATGTCTACTCAATTAATGCATGATATTAAGTTACAGAGATCTGCACTAATGCGATCATTTATGGTTATACACTTTTAACTTCATTAAGACCTAACGCTGAACATTTTATTTAAAACAGATCAGGTTCATTGTGAATATCATGGAAACGTTACTTTAGTCAGTAAGCTTCGACGTAGGACCAGGCATATATATGCATCGGTCCAAGTTGCTACACCTCATTAGCACAACAAGACGAACACTAAATTCATAGAAGTAGTTACTTCAATGAAAGTAATATATTAAATAAAGATTGTGTATAAGGATATAATAGAGGAAGAAAGAATTAGTTCATAGGAAAAAAGGTATAAAGCAATTTTAATCTCACGGTTTAAGGGAAGACAAAGGGTGTATACACCGACGCTATTATGGTCGATTCTGAGCCATCTCACCCAGAGTCTTCAACCATTGGTTACGATAGTCGCGCGGACCTCAACCAAATTATCTGCTGATCAGACTTCTAAGATAAGCGAAGTTGTCGACGCGTTCGACTACTTCACTCCATATCCTTAGTTCAGGTGTTGACGCAGGCCAGTTCTGAAGTAACAACTTGCACTTACAGGGGGAGAAATGCATCCCAAATGTTTTGGCATTGATGGTCAGCGCTACCAAGAATCTGCATTTCATCAGCGTCTTCACCAAACAGTACTATGTCATCTGTGTTTTCTAAGTCGATGGGTAAGTGGACCTCCTGGTAGGAGATCAATTCCTGAAAATTCAGTCGACGAGAACGTTATTCCCAGCAGTAGGTCCACGATGAAATTAAACAGAAATGGAGATGGTGGACAGTCTTGATGAACTCCACGTGAGGTTTAAAAATCGGATGACAGTTCTCCACAAGCTGGGTCGACTAGTAGTGTTCGAGTAAAGAGCCTCCACAAGGTTTATGTACTTCTGAGGTACACCTTCCAATGACGGACACTGCCACAGAACCTCTCGGTCTACAGAGCCAAATGCTACTTTCAAGTCAAGAAAAACTATCATTGTCGAACGCCTACAAGCATGTCTGTGTTCTAAAATCTGACGAATGGTGAATATGGGGTCAATGCAGCCACGATCAGGTCTGCAGCCAGCCTTATTTTCTCGTGTTTGCAGTTCACGAGTCTTTGTTAGGTGTCCGATAGTTAATGAGGCTAGTATTTAAGATGTTATATCAGTTAAACTAATCCCCCTATGGTTATAACTGGATGATTTCAACCCTTTCTTATATATTGGGACAATCAGTGATCGCGACCAGTCAGATGGGATTACGTCTAACTCCCAGATTTTAGCTAAAATATTAGTCAAGCTGATCGCTAAAATTGGACCACCATTTTTAAAGACCTCTGAAGCCAATCCATCTGGACCAGCTGCTCTTCGTTTCAGATTAGCTATAGCCTTTTGAACTTCAGATAGATTCGGGAGACCTACTTCAATGTTCCACTCAGACTATCTGGGAATGATGGATGACTGTAGAATAGCTGAAGGCCAGCTGAACTGATTTTTGAAGTGTTCTACCCATCGTTCTAAACGTCTGGGCTGAGAGCAGATAAGAGTTTCGTCTTTTTCCGAAATTGTCTCACACTTGACTTCTTAATTCCGGTTTATTTTATTAGTCTGAAGAGTTGTCTAGTGTTGCCTAATGCCGCTGCCTTATCCATCTCTTTAGCTTTCGTTACCCACAACTGCTCACGGTCGTTCCTTATACTTTTGGTTAACCTAGATCTGATTTGTTTTCCCTTTTCATCGTGTTTAGAGCCTGATGGGATGAGTTTACGAGAATCTAGCGGTGCAATAGACTTAGCAGAAATCATCTGGTTTTTTGTAATCTTTCGGTTTAAATCTAATAGATGTCGCTGCTGTTTCTACAGCTGATCATATATCTTCCCAAGCAACATCTGGGTCAGCCTTATTTTTAGAATTGCCTAAGTGTGACTTCAGTTGTTCCTGGAATTTACCTTTGGCTTCGTCGTTGAGTTCAACTTTAATGGATCTTCTTAATGTGGCTTACCTGTGTCGAGTGAGGCGCAAGCGAATTCGTGCTCGTATTAGAGCATGATTGGAGTCCAAACAGGTATTCCAGAACGAACGAGTCTTCTATCGAGCCTCTCCAACAATGACTGATAGCAATAAGGTCTATTTGAATCCATCGTTGGTTTGGTGAAGGGGGTCACCATGTTAGACGATGTCTCTGCTTATGCTTAAAACTAGTGCTTGCTAAAAAATAAAAGATTGTCTGAGAACAGTTGCAACAGACGGTCACCATTATCTGTTAGCTGAGCCGGAATAGTAAAATACCCACCCAAATGTCTTTCTGTTCGGTTTAAGCTATCTATCTGGGTTTTAAAGTAACCTGCGACGAGTACTGTCTGAGCGTCTAGCTTTTTGAAGAAGTTCGGAAAGGTTTCTGTAAAATTCATTTTCCACTTCATCTGGGCTGCAGTCAGTGGAAGCATAGACAGAAGCGATTGAAAGGCAACGATGTGTTCCTATCCTTCTGAGTTCTTACGGAGCCATTTAGCCGAACAGCACATAGGTAACTATTAACTGGGACCCATTCTGATAAGGCTTGTTCTACCCTCATACTTAGTGCTATGTGTACACCTGCCAGTCTAAGAGGACTTGCCGTCAAATCGCCAGATAAACGGAGGGTGTATCTCATCGGTTACCCGTTTCAACCAGGTGAGGTCAAGTGAATGACCATACTGGGATCCTGTATGCGTGTTTCGGAGACACAGCACATATCAATGGTACGAGACTCTACGGTTTTAACTAAGGAGACCTACTGGTCAATTTGACATAAGATGATTAAGTTGAAGGCTCCAATGTGTAGTTTGCAGCGAGGTGTCAGTAGACCTATGACAGTGTTGATCATGATGACACGTGGCGAGGAAGTCAAAATAGGATGTTTATGGTTGAAAACCGAGATAGGATAAATAATAGGGATTGAAGAAGAATACTGATTATGAATACAGTGATCTTGAGTGTTGTTAGAGGTACGAGAGTGGTTATCACTTCCAGGTTGCCCACGCTGTGGAAGGGTTCTTCTGGAGGTACCTGAAAAAGAAATCGGATTAGAGTTGGCCTTGGTGAACTGAGAGCGTGACCACAGTACCCAAGGGACAACTGCTTGAGGTCGGTCACACACGACCTTTGTGCGGGTAACCTTCTAGTTAGCTCAGTACTTATTGAGACCTAACCGCAGGAGACGGATATCCGTAAGATATTTATTTAGATACTTAAATAAATATTTCAACGAGATGTGGTAGGCGTAGTGCAATATAAAGCGCAGCATACCAAATAACATGACAACTTTCTGCAGCATAAGTATTGAAATAATAAACGTTGATAGGAATCAATGTCAAGGTTGGACTAGATAGTTTGAAATTGGGTAAAACATGAATTAATAAATGTTTGTGATATTCCAAGCAGTGGAACGTCATGAGACGCCAGAAGTATAGTTTTTTATTCATCGGGATATCACGAAATTATATTTATTATTAGGTTGTTGATGTTGGTCAGGGAGAAAATTACCCAATATTAGCTAGATGACTTTTGTAGCTCTCGTTTTTGTCTTAATGTTTAAGCAAGAGAATCACATAACACTGAGCAGCTGAATAGAAGTGTTTCACGTGCATCACGTCAACAGCAATGCTTCAGTCACTTTAAAAAGACTTGTCTAGAAGCCTTGTTGGAGGAGCATGTCTTTGTGCCATACGATGTGTAAATTTGAAAATGAAGTAGTAAGTAGAGATCGGTTAGAACTATGTGACGAACCAACTGATTAATTTAAGATACTTGCTCAACCAACAAAACGTGTTGTTTTCAGGGTATTCAAAAAGTACATCCAAAAAACTAAGTAAAAAAGACTGACTGTACAACTTTCTTGAAAATGTCGTACGAACCAGCTCTACGACCAGTTTTCCTGTCAAAATACCAAGCGGTTTTTCTACATAGTTCTTCAAGTTGTTCATCAGTCTTATAATCTAACTTTTCAGCTACATTCCTCAAGATCTGGTTAACCTACATAGAGTTTACTAAAGACAATAATGAACAAACCGCCTTTGCTTTGGCAAATCTTTCCTTGCATTTCGCTATTTCTTCTGCAGATGCCCTTCTTTTTGACAAATCAATATAACCTAAGAATTCACCAAAATAGACATTTCGTTACCTTTGGCACTGTCGACTCGTACCACAGTTACCTCAGTATTTGACCCGATTCGAACAAGCTTGCTGATAGATCTTATGCGTCGACGGGATAGCTCACTATGTAATATCATTCCTCCAATGTTCTTGTACTCCAGAAGTTCCACGTAGCTACCCATTGACTGGATGACTTTAACCGTCACGAGCACGACATCCCCGACCTCAGGGAATAAGTCCTCGTAGAATCTGCACTGTATTGGCATAATCTAGGCTTCTTGGAATTGAAAAGTTGTCTCCTAAACAATGACAGAATCTAATATGTGCACCCACCTTTGATTTTCCCACGTGCTTGATACAGCGATGTATTAGCCAAACCGAGTTCAAGGTCAAACCTTTTAGTCCTTAATTTCAAACTCCAAATAACCAATGACTCATATGGTTACAAGTTTCAAGAACTGGCTTACCGGACATGAGGAACCTTAAATAACGCTATAATTTTATTCATTCTTATTCCTCATCTTGCGTTGGTTGTTCTAGTGAATTTGAGAGAAAAACAGATTCAAATGGTTCAAATGTTTTGTGGACGGAATAGAAGAAGCTTTCGCTTAACGGGCTTCCGTGTCTAGTAGCAGTGGATCACCGTTACCTCCAGGCAAGAACCTAGGTATATTAACGATAATACAGGAAAAAAGAAGTTGGTAAATCATAACAATATGTTATCCTCAGTCCCTAAGAATAGGTCAAGTCGCCTCTTCAAAGACATCTAGGAAGTCGCTCGGACTATCTCCACCGGCAGCGAAATCTAGCATTTAACAACTCTTAAGGAGTAGAAGTGTTATCCACTGTGCGTTTTGATGTGTTGTGTCTCTAGTTTCTGTGTGTTACCTCTTTTGTTAGTAATGTGACTAAGCTTAAGTAGGTGTTTAAGGGGATGACCAGAAGTGTTAAGGATACTGTAAGTCATAAGATGGTCACCTCTAAGACGCCTGTACTCTAACGGATTGAATGCACTCATCATAAGGCTTGAATGTGAGTCCTAGAAATGATTTCGTGACTCACCGTTGGATACGTTCCAGAGTGTCCTTATCCTTTTGGAAGGAGGGAGGAAATACTGTGTTTCCGTACTCTAAATGGGGACGAATAAAACTTTTGGGAATTATGTAGAACGTTCCACCGTCAAACTGGCCAAAATTGCTCTTCAATGTTACCAGTGCAAGGTTTGCTTGAAAGACATTTTTGTCACAGTTATAACTGTAGTGTGCAACATGTGGCATATGGACTACTTTATACTTTGAAGTGTTAAAGGCAAGTCCCTTGTCATTTGCCCAACTTTAAAGTCGAGTCAGATCCCCCGAAGTGCCAGTATGTCCTCTTGGTTGCGTATCTCTCCCCAAAGTTCACATCATCAGCAAAACGTAATAAGTCATACAATACCAGTTGTGGACGATCGTTTATATAAATCAAGAAAAGGTCCTAGTACTGAAACCCCGGGGGACCCCAATATGACATTCCATAGCCTGAGAAAAAGTGAAGTTAATCCTGACCTTAAGATGTCGATTTTTAGATATGAAGTGAGTCAGTCAATTAGAGGTTGTGTTGATACTCAATCGTTCAAGCTTATTGATAAGACATATATGATGAGGTCGACATCAAATGTCAAATACCCACAAAACTACATATTTCGGAAACTAATTTGCCACTACAGCTCACTCCACTTCGAGTGGGGTACCGATGACCCCAAGACGTGACCAGCCAGGAGTTTCAACCCTACGAGCCTGACGTCGATAAACACTCTCCTGGTGGCTTGCTATGTCCATCAGCATCAGGCCGTCTTTCCCTAATACAAGGGATCATGCAGTACAACACAGAAATGAAAAAATGTACTATGAAAGTTCCTGTTCACAATATTTTTCGTCAGTTTTTCTACGACATCTTGGAAAGAAAAAATGAAATTGTAAGCGTACGTCAAAATGCACTTATGCGTAGGGATACAAAACGTTCAAAACAAAAAGAACTTGTATACATGCGTATTAATAACATGCGAAAGTTTAAAAACATTTTTGTGCAATAATTTTCCTGGTTCTTTTCAGTAAATGAAAACGCATATATGAGCATAGTGGCAAAACGTTTATTTCTCTTTTACGACACAAAAATGCGAACAAACGAGACAAAACAAAATATTATGCAGTGTCCTGCATTCAGTGGTCTTTTGAGTGTTCTGGAAATCTTAACCTTGCTGCAGAGTGCGTTGTTCTGGACCAGTTGTCAGATACCAGCAAAGTTTCTTTGTGATTGATGATTATCGGGTGAGGTTCCGTAATTGTGAGCCCCGTGTCTTCCAATTGTACCGGAGGAAAATCAACACTATCAGGGTTTCATTCTAAATAGTCAACTTTAAGACCGTCAATGTTGACGTCATCGTAAGTTCCTTTCTTATCGATGATATAGTATCTAGGTTTGCGATGAAGCACTTTGAAGAGTCCTTCGTATAAGCTTTACGGAGGTCTAAGTAATGAATTGAGATAAACAAAATAGTGTATACTAAGTCGTAGCGTGTGTCGGAAGAAAACACCAGTTGATTGTGGTTGAGTGGGAACAGGTTTGACTGAACGTAAGGCCTTTGTAAGCCATCAGATAATTTACCTAAAAAGATGTCCGACATCGTTAAAACCACATGAAACAAAAACGTCACTGCACTAATGTGATAACCATAACGTAGCTATTACTCATAATAATGCTCAGAATGAAAACTCCAGTCTACTTTAAAACCAAGTTATGAATATTTCTGCACTAAGACTTGTATTAATACCAGGAAACTCGGATTCGTTCATGCTGATCAAACCATTTTGTATTCCTGACACTTCCGAATAATTAAAAGTGGACATATTTTGGACTATCGAGTATATTAAGCATCGAAGGCAAAACTACCGATTTCCAAATGGATATTGCACATCTAAAACTATAACTGGTTAGGAATAATGGTTTCTGGATATTGTCATAAAGCGCTGTCACGACCAAACAATCACGTAATGTGATTGGTAGAATTGACGAAACTAATAACGAAAACTCAGTCGATAAACTGACTAATATTTATACATTTGAACTACGATTTCCAATGCCTAGTCGTGCTGCTTATTGTTACCTAAACCAAAATGAGGCAAGTTACAAACCTATGACCCGATGCTCCAGTGTTGTTAATACAGATAAAACAGTATCTGCAGGATTACAGTGTCCTCGTCTTAACACTGGACTTCTGATCAGTGGTCAAAACATCCAGTAGTATGTCTTGGTCATCTGAGGAATGCTATTCACTCACAAAATGTGGTTCGGAACTCGGTTTTTTGCTCAGAGTTTGCATCATGAGTAACAACATTGTACACGTGTTTTGGGTTGAGTCATGTTGGTATATGCAGACTGTAGTGTAGTGCTTCGTTAATCGATCGTCTTGATAACCGTTATTATAACAATCTGAACGGTGTATAATATCAGAAGACAAAGGGAAGCAGCAACTACATTTTTATTGATAACTAACATGGGCTAGAAGGCAGTGAGCACATTAGCAAATGTAAGCAAGCGAAGGAAAGATGACGCAGAGTGGAGATGGCTGGGAAGCCAACTCGTTATAAGCAAGCATTAATCAACATTTATAGTCAGGCTAAAATGAATGACAGACATGTGATAGGTAGGATAAGAAGTGTGCATACACATACGCTCATATAAAAAAATAGTCAAGGTCAATAAGCTGATAATTAACATGATCAAAACATGACTCATAACGTTATAGGTGAATTGGCTTGTCCAGAAACTAGAATAAGCTATGTAGGTGTAATATAGTACACGACGTTACACTACTCCCCACAAGACTACTTGATGTTTGCGCGACTATCGTAACCAACGGTCGGAGACTCTCGATCATATGGCTAAGAATCGATCATAATGGTGTAGGTGTATACACTCTCTGTCTTCCCTTAAATCGTGAGATTAAAATAACTTAACAACAAACTGATTGTGACTATGATAAAAAAAACTACTCGAGCAAACGACCTGTCTTTACGGGGGAGACCAGCAGGTTTTACCATTTTTATGCAAACTTTGTTGATGACTCATTTCCCCTTCAATCTGCTGTTATTTTTGTGTTTGTATTTTTATCCTCGGATTTAGTTATTAGATAGCTAGAGCATAAACCAAGCTAATTCGAACTAGAAACAAATGTGGTAATTGAATTCATTCATCTAGGAAAACTATATTCATAAATAACTAAGCAAGCAGACAGCTTTTTTATTCACTAGCTTCACAGAAAATTTACAGACTATATCTTAGGAATGGGAACACAGAGAAGTGTAACCGAACTGATTGGTAAGTAACGGATTCATCAGCTGTAAAAATGTGAAAAAAGCTACCAATCTTATTTCACTTGAAGGTTGAATGATTACAAATAGAAAATCAAAGAGACATTTGAGGAAAATAGGCGGAAGCCAGTGATTGTTGATGGTAGTTTTGATCATTAGTATAATCGACGGACTCTAGGCACTTGGTTGATGATATCTTTTGATCAGAAATACTTCGTGATTTGCCATTGTGATCCGCGAATTCCATGGCTAATGTGTCAGGAATTTCGGGTGGGATAGAAGAACCCGAATAAGGATCTATACATGAGAATAAAACGAGAAACTTTACAAAATACTCCCCAATTGTAATTTGAATCCAAACTAATTAAGGTAAAGCCTAAGGATATGTAGAGAAAACGAGTAATCCTTATCAACTCTACATCTTATTTATTCATAGGATAAGGAATTGTAAATGACTTTTCTCTCCTTACAGTTTATAGTGGTAACTGATGTGTTGGCCAAACTCACAACTGTTTCTTTATTTTCAAGGATATTAGAGCGAAAAAATCGGAGTTCCATGGTGGTCATACCATTGATTTTGTAATACTATATTGATAGGGGTTCGGAAAAATATATTACCTTCTCCTAAATGATTTTGTGGCGGTGGTGCCACGGTTTGAATAGCATAAAGTCGAAACTGAAAGTAGACATCGCCATAAAAAGGTTGCATTTAGTAACTTTTAAGCAGCTGTTACTTGAGCACTGCGGTCAATCTTTCAGGTAGACGAAAACATCAGTATTAATCTTATTTTTTCCTGTAATTTTAGGGAGACGATTAACTTTCCGTAGTGTGTTACCGTAAAGTGATGTCCCCTTGGACACATTCAGTCGCACCAGATTTATTTGGAAGAAACACACTCGGTATTATACTTTTTACATTGATCGTTTTTAGAGCTAACAGGCAATTAAATCATTGTATCCATAACTTAGAAACCTATGTTGAAGATACTGTGAACACTAACTTTCGTAGTCGCGTTTTATTAAGAATATTCTACAAGATCATATAATATCCCAAAATGTAATTTTATCATGAATTCAGTGTCTAATAATATTGTGATAAAAGATGTATGTTAATTCTGAAAAGTTTCGTTTAGAAAATGAATGTCTAGTGTACACTCTCACGTCTACTTGTTTCACTTCCTTACTCTAGGTACAGTGGGATTAGTAGCATTGCTATTTCGCTCTTAACAACATTGAACTCGATTAATATTTTATTTCCTAAATGAACGATACAAAAGATTAAAAAAATAAGACGTAATCGAGTGACAAACTTACAACTAAGTGTATCTCTAACACGGATTAAGTCACAATTTTCTTTAGGGATCACACAGCTCGAAGTGGATACTGGCAGGTGAGTAGTAAGTATTGTAGACGGGAAAGTCTACAATAAAAGCGAAAAAGTTATAACAATTAAAAAGTTATCGATGACAAAAGGGTAAGGCATTAATGTGATAACCTGGCATGATGTTGATGAAAAAGGTTGACAGATAGAGTTGTATTATTTAGACAAAGGGCAGAAATAATTCCTGATAATCAGGCATTAATTTCATAAACTGATTACTTGTCCTACGAAACCCCTGTCCACAAAATATCTGTGTTCTAAATAACCGTTAATCGAGTTTACTTTTGTATTAAAGATTTAGTTTATAACTGTAATTTTTCTAGAACAAAACTAAGTCTGCTCACTGTTTGCGATCCATTAATAATCTAACTAACCAAACTATATATCACTGCGCATTGTCTATCGAATAACATTCTGTTCATTCATTTTAACACTCCAAAAAGTGATGAGCATTATGATTTTCAAAACTGTCCCATCAATTACTATAAAAATATAAGTAGCATTGGGTGGATGGAAATTTCTGAATGGATTCAAAATGCTCGTTTGGCTTTTGCCAACTTACGTCACCTCAATAGAAAGCAAGATATCCGTCTATCAATTAAGGAACATGTATACTGAGCGGCAGTTCTTTCTGATTTTATTCACGGCTGCGAAACGTGGCCATTCAGGGTAGAAAATACGCGTCAGTTACTAGTATTTGATCACAGATGTCTTAGAAATATTGCTCGCATTTGCTGGGATCACCAGGTAAGTGATAGTGAGGTTGTATTCTTACTTGTATTCTTACTTCTAATAAACAAAAAGCAAATTAACACTTAGTATCAATTAATAATAACTTAAACTCACAAATAAACAAACATAATATCCCAATTACTAAATTCAAAATCTGAATGTGATTGGATTAGCACAGTATATATTTGATTTGAATACTGAACATAATGTGTATTCTTTGATAATTTTGGTTATTACCCTGAAGCAATCCAGACAAGTGTGTTGGACAAAACGTTGAGATTATTCAAATTTCAATCGCTGAGATTATTTCATATATAATTTTTAAAAGTGATTATCCCCAGTAGATTTCCATCCAATGGGTCTGGATTATATTGTCGTTATTTTAAACTCAGTTAATTTTATCAGTAGAATAATCATCTTACTGTATCTTTGATGTATAACTTCCGTACTCTCTACTCATACATTATGACTGATCAGAACCGCTTGCTTTAGTAATCAAATCCTTGAATCTAGATCTAGACTTTAGCACCGTTGAACTCCAGTCAAATCATAACATATCAGACAATTCAGTTTGTTATTTATTGAGCTTCCATTTTAGTTGTTGATCTATGGTATCGTTTCTATTGTATTAACATTTTGTACAGTAATTCATACAACTGGAATGTTTTATTCTATACAACGTTACATTTAAATAATAATGTAAACACTTAGATATTCATTTGTCTTAGGCTAAATTACACGGTCAAGTAGCAGCGGAACAGGAGCGTTTACTTTTTTCCAAAGTCTCTGAAATTCAGAGACTACATACCGAACTAGATAAATTAAGATCAGAAATCACGAATGTCAAAAACCGCAACACTCAGATTGTTGAAGAGCATGATCAAACCTTGAAAAGTTTGGCAGATGCTCAGAAAACAATCAAGTCCAATGAAACAAGTAAGTTATGCGAAACTAATTACGATTTATTTTTATATAAAGAAAGAACAACCAATATTTTATCGATGGAACTAATCGTACACGATGTATTCATATATGTGTATATCATAGTTCACGATGAAATCCTTTATATTTAGTTTTGTGCTTATTTGACTGAATTCATGGTATAAAACAATCTTTTCTGATATTCATTTTTATTAGAGATAGTGTTTGCTATCACCTTTTGGTGAGAACTTAATGAAGTAGTACACCTAAATTTTAAAGATTTTGAGCACTTCTATCTAAACGCTCGACGGTCATCTGTGCATATCAATTGTTGCGAAATAACAACGGATTTCTATAAGGTATAAAACGTCTCAAATTGGTAATTTTGAAATCAGTGGTGTGTGATGGGTTTTTAGCAAGTACAATGTACATCTTGCATTGGATTCTAAAATAATTATTTTTTTGGATATGTAGGTAGCGTGATCTAGTGGCTTTATTGCTTTGTTAATCTGGTTTTTTATCCAAACTATTATGTTATGTCGCGCGATTAGTAGATTAAGAATTGATTCAATGAAATCTATTATCCAAAAACCAATCGGTGCAATGGGAACTTGAGGATGGATCTCAATGTTTTATGGTGAAAATAATTTGTTGTATATACATTTTGCACTGACAACAGCAAATAAAGCCTGTACACATTCAAGAAGTCAGATGATTGAATAGGAAATATTATGACTACAAATTAGTGTGAATTGACGATGAACAGTGTTAATTGTTCATTTGAATTTTCATTGCACAATTATTCAATCATAATTCGATTTGATATTGATTGATTTCTACACACTGTTAATTAGTTGTTCTGACTCATTATGAATGGCCGATTCTAGAGTACTATTCAAACGTTAGACTTCTATCATAACAGCCAGATATCGCGATATTGATCGTTAATCCTTGATTTTATGTAATTAATTTAGGTTGACTCACGATTTCAACTGTGAAAATACTACAATCTCCACGAATATCCCGACTGAGTTTATTTTGTGTTAATTCAAATAGGCTGGATTTCTTAGCAGATATGTTCATCTGATTTTCACTATTGTTTCGTCGTAGTGTATTATTCTGTTTCATATTTGTCAAAAATCACTGGTTGGTATCATAGAAAGCAGTGGAAAAATTCCATTGATATTTCGTTCAGTTAATCAGGACAAAATACATTGTAGCTGTAAATAATTCCCCAAAATCAATAGCTCATTAAGTGTTCGACATTGGATGCTGACCACGTTGTTTAAGTGGACTTGTTTAGCTGAAGGCTTTCGGTCATGCATCCGCACCAGATCACGTTTCAATACTGCGTGGGACACAGCTCCTACGTTTCATTAGCCAGCTCATAGAAAAGGTCCTCGATATATTGGTAACGAATCAAATATATCTTTCCTGCCTCTTCTCGTTTGACTTCTGATTTTCTATCTGACTGGTAACAACCGAATTTAGAAGGTGCTACTGGTATCTAGTTGTAAAACTAGAATATCCGTTGCATCATCATTGGTGAACCCGACGTGATCTGGTACACCAAGTCAATATACTGTGAGTCTGTTCCATTTTGGAACATTATTATTCATTGTTATTCTTTATTTGAATTTTATATATTGTGATATACTTTTTTCGCGAATTTTTTTTTTTCCGGATATATTTTAATTAGACATTTTCGTTAGCTATATTACTATGACGGAACACTCACCCAAGGTTTTTAAGTTAAAGTCTATTCCCCCTATTTCGATTCAGTTAACGCCATTTTGGCCCGACAATATCGAGTCCTGGTTCTGCTATGCAGAAGCCGATTTTTGCATGCACGGAATCACGGACTCGCGCACACGTTTCCTCGCGGTAGTTAAGGCGTTACCGCGCGAGTTTAACAGGTACGTAACACCTAGTATGTTTACTAGTGATGTTTCCGAACCTTACGAATCGCTTAAGCTATCGATTTTAAAACGAGGAGACCTAACTGATCGACAACGGTTAGACCAACTCCTTAACAATATCGACTTGCAACATGGTTCTGCGACGGACATGTTGCTTAGAATGAGAGAAGTCATCGGCCAACGAACTTTCGATGATGGCCTATTTAGACAACTTTTCTTGTCTAAACTCCCTCAACAGGTGCAGGCAGTGCTTGTTTCATTTCAAAACAATGCCATAGATGAACTAGCTGCATCTGCCGATCGAATCTTGGAAATCACTAGATCTTCTAAGGCCGAGGTTTTTTCCGTCAAAGAAAAACCCCAATCGACCTCGACTGACATGGCCGAACTATGTCACACGCTTACACGATATCTTAGAGTACGCAATGACCGTAGTCGGTCAAAAACCCCGCGTAGAAGTGCCTCACGTAAGCGATCTGGCTCTCGACCACGAGAGACAGACAATCCCGACTGGTGCTGGTATCATAACCAGTACGGTAAGTTTTCCAGAAATTGCAGGAAACCTTGTAATTATCCGACCCCAAAATCGAGTGACACGAAAAACAGTTCGGGAAACTTCCCAGCCGGCACGCGTTAACGGCAACCGTAGCCGGCGAACACAGCCGCCTCTTATATGTCACGGATGTGACTACGAAAGTTCGCTACCTCGTCGACACTGGCGCAGAAGTTAGCGTTCTTCCAGCAAATCTCGACGACAGACTTCGCGAGTCTGTTTTAAGTTTACAGGCGGCAAACGGAAAGCCGATCGCTACTTACGGTAAAAGGTACGTCTACCTTAACGTGGGTTTACGTAAACCCATACACTGGATTTTCGTGGTTGCAGATGTCTCTATGCCAATCATTGGTATTGACCTGTTACAACACCACAATCTACTCATCGACACACGCGCACGAAGGTTAATAGACGGAAACACTAAGTTGTCCGTTTGCGTAACTCCTTGTTCTGGTTGCAGGTTATCCCCAGTCACGATTAAGCACGCCATAGACCCCTTGTACCAAGCAGTACTCGACAAATACCCCGGGATATACCAATCGCAATCGAAATTACCTTGTGTAACCAGCAATGTTACACATCACATCTCGACTACAGGACCACCTGTATTCTCGAAAGCCCGAAGACTCGCTCCCGAAAAACTTAGGTTAGCTAAAAACGAATTCAACCACATGATGGACCTAGGAATAATTCGACCATCGAATAGTCCATGGGCATCCCCATTGCATATGGTCCCTAAAAAGGACAGCAATGATTGGCGGCCAACTGGTGATTATCGGCGTCTGAATGCTAAAACCATTCCCGATCGTTACCCGCTGCCTCATATTCACGATTTGACAGCTACCTTGAAAGGTACAACTGTCTTTTCGAAAATCGACTTGGTTAAAGCTTATAACCAAATCCCGATGGCAACTGACGACATTCCTAAAACCGCTCATCTTGTGTCCTTACGCAAGTACGAGTGTATTTTTGACATGCACTCACACGTTTTATTTTTCCTCTTTTCCAGGACGGCTGGAAAAGAACGACGAAGTTTCGCAAGGAACAGAAATTTTCATTGTACTATATTTCTTTATTTGCTACGTTGTACATTTTGGTCCCATAGTTTAAGGAAAGACGACCAGACGCTGCTAAACGAAGCAAGCTATCAGAAGAGTGTTTACCAACGACAAATTCGTTGGGTTTAAACTTCTGGCTGGTCACGTCTTAGGGGCATCACTACCTCACTAGGGGGGGAGTGATCTGTAGCTGTAAATAATTCCCCAAAATCAATAGCTCATTAAGTGTTCGACATTGGATGCTGACCACGTTGTTTAAGTGGACTTGTTTAGCTGAAGGCTTTCGGTCATGCATCCGCACCAGATCACGTTTCAATACTGCGTGGGACACAGCTCCTACGTTTCATTAGCCAGCTCATAGAAAAGGTCCTCGATATATTGGTAACGAATCAAATATATCTTTCCTGCCTCTTCTCGTTTGACTTCTGATTTTCTATCTGACTGGTAACAACCGAATTTAGAAGGTGCTACTGGTATCTAGTTGTAAAACTAGAATATCCGTTGCATCATCAACATCGAAGAATTTAGAGTACCAGTAATACTTCTTGTACTGAAAAGGTTTTAAAAGTTTTTTCACCTTAACATAGGTAATCCACAAAATCGAACCTTTGTTTTGGTAATTCACAACCCTGAATTTAAGTGAACTCTTCATTTGCTAATCATAGATTCTTGTACTGTGTTTTTAAATCACTCTTCAGTTGTGAAGGCTGGTAACACAACATGGTTGTCTAGATGTATGTTGGTTTGAGGGGGTTCAAACTTGTAGCCCAATTTTTGAGGGTCGAGACACAGCACCTCAAGCAGAATGTCAGTGGTAGAAATTGTATAAATAAAATTTTTTTCCGATTTCCGAAAAGCCGCGAAATTCGACCTTTAGTTTTCTATTCTATAAGAAGTTAATTACCAGTGTATATCGATAGATGATATGCCTAAAAGGATCTTATAAAACTTTGATTTGTAAATCTATATTTATATCACGTCTTTTGTCCATTCATTTCAAATACACTAGTCAGTTATATTATTACTATTAATACTATCGTATTCAATGCTTCTGTAATTATCACTAGATTCACACCTATCGCGTTATAAATGTGTTGTCTTTTCCCTAGAGATCATGGCAGACAATTTATTTCTTCATGTATTAGCTCGCATTTAATAGCCACTTTAGTTAGACATATTGACATTTTCTTTTCATTAAAAGATGTCTGCAATGTGGGATTTTAGAATGTTATTATTGCTTCTTTTGTCGTTGTTATTATTCCTTTGATTCCTATCACATTTATGACCACTTCTACTGTTCCCCTGTTTATCGTATAGTAATAAAATTTTCCGTTTGTATGAAATCTCGACATTGCAGATACTCCTGGGTTATGGATTAGTAGAAAGCAGTGGAATATAGTGTAAAATAAAATCATTTAAAGAAAGTTTAACCAAGTTACAGAATACTAGCCTTAGATAACTATTACAAAACTTTTGAGACGGTGCCACTTTCACAGATATAATTAATACGCGGTTGGTTACACACTTTTTGGTGAGATCTTTTGTGGTCAACAGATGCGCACTTTGCTCAAGCATCCTTACATAAGAATAACAGTTTTGCTTTAGTTATGTTTGTTGTAGGGTTTACCAAAATCCACGTTTTTGAACAGCTATAATAATGTTCAGAAAACTTTATCACTAAAGAAAACTATTGGACCGTAAAAAAGCTTTTTAATAATAATATTAAACAATAAATTGGTGTCGCATTTAAACGTTGTAGGGATTTTTATAAAAAATATGTTTGATCTTTAATTTTATAAAATCTTTCGCAGTTATCGCTTGGTTGAATCGCCAGATTGCCGAGAACGATTCAGGTTATGTACAAAATCGCTTGAAGCTTTCAGCGTTTCCAGTAATAAGTGTATCTTCTGGAGTAATTTGTCCTCTTACTACTCCTAATTCACTTACGGATGCCTCTTCTGGAAGTGAGAAACCCTCAGCATTCGAAACTACTCCTTCATATATCCCATTAACGCAGCATTCCCAAGCTTCTCGTGTAGTCCCTTTATTTGACACACATACATCTGTCATGGTGTCTTCATCTTCAAATACCAACATCATGCAAACAGTTGACAAAAGGCTCATAGAACTACCCAACAGCTCAAAAAATAATTTGTGTGTGAAAAATGTTCCTTCTGCAATAGATAACACGGTAAGAATGATTTTACTGTCTACTGAGAAGAGTAATTACACTAATATATATTTCTTGTCGTGCACACATACTTGCTAAGGAAATTCAAAGTGTTAACTCTCAGCTTTCTCGAGAGTGATGCATTCGATAAGTATCTAATTTACATCACTCATCTTCACTCCTATTACAATTAGGTCGAAACCTCTTATTGAAAAAGCGTTTATTTATTGAAATTTTCTTTGTATTAAATCTTAATCATTTATGTACGTACAAACCTTACAAACACCACTATCAGTATGCAGATCCACTTCTGAAAATGTTTGCAAACTCACTTTAATATATTTCTGTAATGTATTTATTGCAGTTGTAGTCTTTATTGACTTAAAAGCAGCATTTGACTCTGTAGACTGAGAGGTTCTGTGGCAGTGTCTGCCAGTGAAAGGTGTGCCTCAGAAGTACATAAACCTTGTGAAGACTCTTTACTCAAAGACTACGAGTCGAACTATCATCTGGTTTCACAATCTCAAGTGGTGTCCGGTAAGGTTGTCCAATATCTCCATTTCTGTTTAATTTCATCATAGACCTACTTGATAAGTCTTCTAATTGAACGCTAGATTCGGTTCCTAAGCTCTGCTAGTAACCCCCCAGGCTAAATCTACACAGCGATTTGAACAAGAAAGGGTGCGAAATATGGAAGGAACGTTTTACTACAAAGATTCGTTTTTATCTACAGGAAATCAAGGGTTTTTATAGTATTTTAGATGGCCTTGGGTTTCCGGAAAATTCTGGAATGCTACTTAAACGTAGTAGCAGTTTAGGTAGTCATCCGATCAGAAACTCGACATGTGACTTTTCACATTTTAGATGTTTATCGCAATGCTGATTGGATAAGTTGCATCTTAGCGTTTCCAGTGCCTTCGTTAGTTTTATTCGGGTTTTCTGGATCTCCCCAACATTACAGCTGGAAATAACGTTCTCGTCGACTGAAGTTTTAGGAGTTGATCTCCTACCAGGAGGACCACTTACCCATTGACTTGGAAAACATAAATGACATAGTCCTGTTTGGTGAAGATGCTGATAAAGTGAAGATTCTTGGTAGCACTGAGCATCAATGCCAAAACATTTGGGATGCGTTTCTCCCCCCCCCCTCTAAATGCAAGTTGTTGCTTCAGAATCGGCCTGCTTCAACAACCTCACTTATATTAGAAGTCTAATCAGCCTTAATTGGTTGGTGTCTGGCGAAATCTCTGCGCGGATTCAAAAAGCTCGTTTGGCTTTTGCCAAATATACATGTCCCTTAATTGATAGACGGATATCTTGCTTTCTATTGAGGTGACGTAAGTTGGCAAAAGCCAAACGAGCATTTTGAATCCATTCAGAAATTTCCATCCACCCAATGCTACTTATATTTTTATAGTAATTGATGGGACAGTTTTGAAAATCATAATGCTCATCACTTTTTGGAGTGTTAAAATGAATGAACAGAATGTTATTCGATAGACAATGCGCAGTGATATATAGTTTGGTTAGTTAGATTATTAATGGATCGCAAACAGTGAGCAGACTTAGTTTTGTTCTAGAAAAATTACAGTTATAAACTAAATCTTTAATACAAAAGTAAACTCGATTAACGGTTATTTAGTAACCCTCCAGGCAAAATTTACACAGCGATTCGAACAAGAAAGGGCGCGAAATATGGAAGGAACTTTTTGATACAACTTACTCCATCTATGGTGAATGCTAGATATCCGCCTATCAATTAAAGGACGAGTCTACTGTGCGGCAGTTCGTTCTGTTCCACTTTACGTCCGCGAAACGTGGCCATTCAGGGTAGAAGATATTCGTAAGTTACTAGTATTTGATCACAGATGTCTTAGAAATATTTCTCGCATTTGCTGAGATCACCTGGTAAGTAATAGTGAGGTTAGTCTTATGGTATTAGGGTATGATGGTAATTCAGTTGATGAAGTTGCGAACCTTCATCGACCGAGATGATTGGGCCATGTGTTTGCATGCAAGGATATGATACAGGGAAGAAAGAATTAGTTCGCAGAAAGTAAGGTATAAGGTAATTTGAATCTTACGATTTAAAGGAAGACAGAGAGTGTATACACCTACATCATTTTGATCGATTCTTAGACGTGTCACCCAGAGTCTTCAACCGTTGGTTACGATAGTCACGCGAACACCAAGTAGTCTGCATATACTAACATGACTCAGAACAGAAGTTAGTGACTTCAAGCACTGATAACACGATTTTGGTTTGGTCGCCCCCAACTTTCCTTCAAAAGTCTCCAACACTAGTCAGCCTTGTGCGTCGTGGTAATCAGTGTTCATACATATGTAACACGTGGCTCAACCATCTCAGTCTATGAAGGTTTGCAACTTCATCAACTGAATTACCATCATACCCTAATACCCCAAGACTAACCTCACTATTACTTACCCGGTGATCCCAGCAAATGCGAGCAATATTTCTAAGACATCTGTGATCAAATACTAGTGACTGACGCGTATTCTCTACCCTGAATGGCCACGTTTCGCAGCCGTGAATAAAATCAGAAAGAACTGCCGCTCAGTATACATGTTCCTTAATTGATAGACGGATATCTTGCTTTCTATTGAGGTGACGTAAGTTGGCAAAAGCCAAAAGCGCTTTTTGAATGCATGCAGAAATTTGTCATACATCATGCTTCCAAGATAAGTGAAGCTGTGTGTTAAATAAAGCTAATGAAGGCAGCATCAATTTCGAAGACTTACGAAACTGTTTTGTTTGAGGATCTCTTTACCACTATTCTATCAAATAACTACGTAATTAACTCTACCAATTCGCACGGAGCACTCTTTTCGATGTATTGAATCTCATCAGGTGGTTTACCACATTCACATTATGTAACTAAGCTTAAGTACCATTGTACAGTAACCTTCCTGTTGCATAGTAGATAAACTAGCTGATTTCAAACAGTTTGGCAACAGCTTTCTCGATATATACTTCCTTCTTAATAGCTCAAAAGGTAACTACCACTTCCATTTAGATTTCACGCAAAACGCTTGGTGTGTCATCATTATTCTGGCTGTTTAACTCAAACTTCTTACGCTTCTGCCCAGAGTGTTGTGTGTGTCAGTGTTAGGGCTATTGGGGTTAAGCGCCTGGTCCAGGTTTTCAGGGTTGGGTTTTAGTGGTAGAAAATGTTGAGATTAGGAGTAAACGCCTTTGAGTGTTAAGAGCGACACTATAATTTATGGACAAACCAATCAGATTTAATGTAACAAGTCTTGGATTTCGTCACAATAATGATGCATCTATGTGGCTGAATAGCAACTTTGTCATTGAAGATGATGTTTGTTTGAACTACTAACATTAACGTCCGAATTTCAATCCTAATCTTAATCCCTCACAAGAGTATATAACCATCATTCAATCCTAGTAAATAAGCGGATATTCTCAATTCTAAATAAATGCTCACTGTCGTGTATTTTTTTGTTCCACAGGCTATGGCCTATTAATGAAGATAATGATGGTTGCATTGCATTCCTTTTGACGGTCCTACACTGGATGTTGCTCTTGGCTTAGGTTATTATTTATTAACGTCATTGGATTTATGTTTTCATTCACGCAGCTGGTGAAACCCGTACAGGGGATCCTTTGTAAAGTCTTTGATCTCTGTTTTTAGATGCTGTCTCAGGAGAATCTTTTAAGTAACATTAATTTCATAACAATCGTTTTCACTTCTGTTATTTAATATATCGCTTTGTTGCATGTCCTATCCTTTACTTCTGTATTTCATATGCAGTCACTTCGGTTCAGTGTTAGTATTTTCTTGGTATATTGTTGGTAACTTTTCTAATTCTCAAATCTTGAATCAGTTCTTTTACTAAGGTCCAAATGCGCATAGGAATAATCTTTTAGACGCATTGACAAATAAGTTATCAATCCCTGTTCAGTTTGACCTTTCTCCTGGTCTCAAAAACACTCAATGATTTAGTAAATGATTGATCCGACATATGCTATCTCGTACAAAGTTTCTACAGTCTCCATCATTTTAATTAGTTTATAATGAATCGTGTCACATGGATATCGTTAATATTGTTGCACTGTTTTCAGATTTTTGCAAGAAAGATTGGTGAATAAAGTATTTCTGGCTACTGTGGACCGTTTTTAAAGGGATGCATTTCTCATCAATGTCATCCAAGTTATTCACGCTACATATTTATATTTCTCTGCGCAACAGATTCACGTCCTAATAAATATTTTTTCAGTGTCTCGGCAAGCGCGGTCGGGATACATCAGTCAGAACTCAATCTGTCGACACGCAGATTGACACAAGGCAGGCCCAAGTGAGTCCAAAAACTGCCGACCCACACCCTACTAAGGAGGAAGAACATCCTCCAAAGAGGACTGTTACAACCAGAAACTCGCGCAAAAAAGTCTCTTCTGTCCCTCGTATCAAAAATGGTACCCAGAAGGGAACTTCAGGAAGCCGAAACCGCAAGGCTCGATCGGTTTCCAGCGCGAAAGATGGCCCGATCTCCCAAGTCGTCCTGACTCTTCCGGAATCCCACAGTACGCCTGACGCGACTGAGGTTACCACTCCAAAGAACGTTGGCGATTGGGTACGGGTCGTAAGAAAAAAACGCCAAAATGACGTAAAAGGAAGTCATACCCCCACCAAAAGGGTCGACAAGCCGAGGTCTGATCACAGCGACAGATCAGTCATTCTCCATAGAGTCAAGGAGAGTGACAACTTAGAACCGAAAGCTCGTTTTGAGCATGACATTGTGTTGATAAAACAACTACTCAACCAAGTTATGCCCAAAAACATCCCCGGAGTCACCTTGCTAAAGGTGTATAGATTAGGAAATCTAGCGCATCTGAAACCAAATCAGTCTAGACTACTCAAAGTCGTTTTCAAATCCTCAAACGAACGCGACTTAATCTTAGAAAATGGACACAAATTAAAGGGTTCAGGAGTTTTTCTCCGTAAGGACTTACCGTTGGCGGACCGTGTTAAAAGATGCGAAGCCGAAAAGGAACTACAGCTCAGATTAGACGCTGGCGAAAAAGACCTGAAAATTGTAAATTTTCGGGTTGTGAGGCTTCGACAGAGGATGATGCCGAAGCCACTCTGGGTGAAGCATGAGGCCACCTAAATAGGCTTCGGATCTGTTATACCAACGCCCGGAGCTTACTAAATAAGCTACCGGAACTAGGTGTACAGATTGACTCAACTAGGCCAAACATAATCGCAGTCACAGAAACATGGCTGACGCCGTCTATAGATAGTAGGGAACTTGATTTCGAGGGTTTTACATTGGTAAGGGCCGATAGAATATAAACGCGTAAAGGAGGGGGAGTAGCTCTATTCATTAGGAATGCTATTCCATTCACCATTATCGACAGTGTATCCCATGAGAGTGGGACGTATGAATTAGTTTGCTGCCGCCTGAAATGCAGGGGACAAGAGTTACTACTTAGTTTGATCTATCGCAGTCCAAGCTGTGAGGCAAACGAGGTCCTGCTAAGCAGTCTCAACACTTTATCACGAAGTGATCGATGTCTAATCTTAGGGGACTTCAATGCACCCATGGTGGACTGGGGAAATCTTCGGACTGAATCGTCAGCAAACTCCTTCGAACAGGAACTAGTTGATGCGATAATCACTTGTGCTCTAGTGCAACACGTGAAGGAAGCAACTAGGTACGACCCGGGTTCTGCATCATCCTTACTAGATCTTATATTGACTCATTATGAGGATGATGTTGCAAACCTGGATTACATGCCACCCCTAGGCAAAAGTGATCATGCAGTTTTAAGCTTTGACTTCCATATAACTGTCGATCACGAGTACGCTTCAGCTCAATCCAGACCTAACGTCTGGAAAGCAAACATACCAGACATCATGAAATCAGCATCATTAGTAGATTGGAAATTAGATCCAGAGTCATCAATCGAAACGGCTTGGGACGTATTCCGGAATTTATACTTAAAAGTTACCGCCCCCCACATCCCTTGGACTACACCTAAGAGACCGAGAAACTCCCCACCGTGGTTCAGTAGGGAGGTTCGCATCCTTCTCCGTAAAATAAGGAAAATGTGGGACAGATTTAGGTTACTGGGGACTGACGAGGCGAAATCTCAGTATCAAAAGGCTCGAAATACCTGTGCCTCGACCCTCCGTAAGGCCAGAAAGCTGTACGAAGAGAAAATCGTTAGGGAATCCATAGAATGCCCTAAACGCTTGTATTCGTATATAAACCAAAGGACAAAAAGAAGAAGAAATGTTCCTTCATTATGGGGAGACAGTACTGCCACATCACTAGTAGAGGATGACTTTGGCAAAGTTCAAGTATTCTCTAAATACTTTAGCGATGTATACACCATAGAAACACCCTTCTCACCAGTCCATGAAAATCCACCCACACAAGCACTGGACAGCGTAACCATTGAAGAACTCGATGTTTTTGGTCTGCTAGTTAAGCTTGACATAGGTAAATCCACTGGACCCGATGAACTGCATCCTAGGTTACTAAAGGAATTAGCTAACTTTGTTGCGAACCCTTTAAGTGTATGTTTTAATCTATCCGTAACCCAGGTTCGTCTACCAAAAGACTGGAAGAACGCCATAGTAAGTCCTGTCTTCAAAACAGGTACAAAACATAAGCCTGAGAATTACCGACCCATTAGCCTAACTAGTCTGGTTGTTAAAATCTTAGAAAAGATTATTCGGAAGGAACTGTTAAAGTATCTCGATGAAAACCGGATCCTCTCCGAAAAGCAGCATGGTTTTAGAACAGGTTACTCTTGTCTCACAAACTTATTAGTCGCTCGTGAAAGCTGGTGCGCTCTTAAGGACCAAAAATTACCTATAGACGTAGCTTTCATCCATTTCAGCAAAGCCTTCGACAAAGTTCCGCATAACCGGCTGTTATATAAGCTAAGGAATGTCGGGATTGGAGGCAATCTATTGATGTGGATAAAAGACTTCCTAGTTGGGCGTCAACAAAGAGTAAGGGTGAACTCCAAGTTGTCTAGCTGGGAAACTGTGCTTAGTGGAGTCCCCCAAGGTACAGTTTTGGGGCCAGTGTTATTCCTCCTGTACGTAAATGATCTCCCTCGTCTACTATCGTCATCGGTCTTACTCTATGCTGATGATGTCAAGATATGGAGAGCGATACAAAGCAAGGGCGATAGCTTAGAACTTCAAAATGACCTGGAGAGATTATCTGAATGGTCCCAAACCTGGCAATTGCCGATAAACACTTCCAAGTGTATTGTGATGCATATTGGCCATCAGGGTACAGATACATACACGATGAATAACACTGAGTTACCTATTGTTCAGGCACACAATGACTTAGGCGTCATCGTTAGTCAAGACTTAAAGACTACTGCACACTGCCATGCAATAGCCGCCAAAGGTTTTAGGACTTTATGGTCCATACGCAGGGCTTTTAGGCATCTTGACGCTAAAACGTTTCTGACTTTGTATACAATGTTCGTACGCCCTAAACTTGAGTACTGTATACAAGCAGCTAACCCCTGCCTAAAAAAGACAGTGAACTCTTGGAAAGAGTTCAGAGAACAGCAACTAGGCTGATTCCCGGAATAGTGAAGCTTCCGTATGGTACTAGACTGACCAAGCTAAACCTATTCCCGCTGTCATATAGAAGAATCAGAGGTGACTTGATTATAGTTTTCAAATTGCTAAATGACAAATTTGCACCTGATATGCCCTCATTTTTCTTGTCTTCCAAAACAGAAAATCTACGAGGACACTCCAAAAAAGTTCACAAGCCCAGAACGAATTACTTGTCAGCTGACTACCGACTTTCCCATCGAATAATCAACGAGTGGAATTCATTACCTCAGCACGTGGTTGAGGCTCCATCCGTCAACTCCTTCAAAAGAAAGTTGGATCAGCTGAGAGACCATCATTGCCAGGACTAACACAGGCCATCAAGCCTCCTGTCCTTTCCAAACTGAAACTGAAACTGAAACTGGAGTGGGAACAGAAGGTTCCGGCTAAATAGTCATCCGGTTTCCTCTAACCACAGCCTTTTTAATACGAATTAGGAGTTTTGATGACAAATACCCTCGGTTTTTTAAATTCACTGTCGGTTATACTTCCTTTTTCTGATAACGGCAGTACATAACTGTGTTGCTGAAAGACTACGTTTGTGAAATTTGTTTCACCATTTTATCCATTGGTTGCTCCCAAATGATTGCTCATTTCTACTATTTTAGGAGTTTTATATGAGTGTTGCTTGAATACAGCGAAGCGCTTTGAGTAATACGATGTCATACATCCCTGTTGATGATACGCTAGCAATACAACTCTAAAGTACCAGATACAGTTTTTTCAGTGCCCGATAGTAGAGTCTTGTCTCCGAAACTGTAGGTTTGGAAAATGCCTCAACACTACAGTGGTCGAAAGGCAACATTGTGTAGATAAGTGGTTTATTCAGGAAGCAAAAGTGAAAAATTAAACTTGCACTTTAATAAATTGAAATTCACGATCTTTTATTATAAAAATGAACCGATGACACCACGTGAAGTTTCGTTGTTTCGGTGCACGCCCTGATCGTGGTGTGTCGCTCTTAACTCTCTGTAAATGGTTGACTCTTCACCTTATATTTTGACGCAGTAACCAGGTGGTCCATGTTTTATCTACTCTATAGATCTGTACAACAAGTGAACGTTAACGCTCACACATTTAGCGATCTCTAGAGCTTTTAACTGGTGGACAGCACACAGTTGTCTGTCGATAACCTTATGTCACATGGAACGTTCGCTATTGCATGAGGTGCCTGAAAATTAAATAAAAGTAGTAAAGTATTTTACCTGGATGCAGTATTCAGGGTGAAAATGAACACACAGTGTTGACGCACAGAGGGCTGTATGCACAGTATGACCAGCATGTACAGGTAACACTGATGCAGTAGGCCATTCAGAAGTAGTCAGAGAAGAAAGACAAATGCTGCCAATCAAAAGTGGTCGGAAGAACAAGTACATATCATTGCCTAAGAAGTGAGTTGACTTCCTAAGTATTTAGATGTAAACGAGTATGTCAAATTATGGTCCACTTCGTTATTAGTACTGCCCCAGTAATAGACCCAATCCTAAAATTACAGATTTGTCATGATGTGATTGCTAATCCACAAGATCTCACATAGAAGCCACATCATTGTCTGCACTGAATCGTCCTACATATATAACGGAGGACACATTCAGGCTGAAGATAAAACAATATATTTATTATGAATAAAAGAGATAATTTACACAAGAAGGACAACACGTGTAAGACTCAGCCATGCCATTCGACTAACTGAATTGAATCAATTGAATTATTCCTCCCGCTTTCCATGGTTAACCTCCTCCTCGTGTCGATTGTTCAGTATAAGTTATTATTATTATTCACAAACACCTTATGGGTACGTAAATGCTGTGAAGAAACCATTTCGGGTTTCTTCAAAAATGCAATAATACACAATTTTCAATAATGTTAGCATTACATATGTCATGTTTGAGAAAGGAAGGAAAAGTAAAATAAAGTATTAATAATAGAATAGTAATAATAATAGTAATAATAAATCAGGTTCTGTGTAATTAGCAAGAATTTTGAAATGATTTTGAAGAAGGAAAGGAAGAAACTAAGGAAATAGAAATAAAGGAGTCGCGGAATGCGTAAATACCTTAATGCAGAACAAGAATAAACAATTATGTATGTATGGCAAAAACGAGTAATAAAAATAAAATAAAACAGAATAAATTAATAAGTAAATAACTTATTATTGCGGTAAGATATGACGTTAGAATAAGTGATTGTGCGTGCAGTCATAGTTTTGGGTGATGCTATGAAAGTTTCAATTAAGTGCAAAAATAATCAATATGTATGAGGTGTATATACATAGTGAAGATAAAACAAGTCTGATAAGTTGAATTCATAGTAACACAAGTTATTGTCTTAATCCAAAGCTTCGTAATCTTAAGAATAATATTTATTTAGAAGGAAAAAAAAGAGAGAAAATAAATGAACACATAGTGAAAGGGTAAAACCATGATCATAATAGTGTAATGGATATGGACTTTTGAGATAAACGAATAATTTAATAATAATAATAACAAAAATAGTAACAATAATCATAAACCTTTACTGCACTCGGATAAATACGTGTAGATTTATATAACAGTATACAGAGTGAAACCGGGTATTAGTATAAACATTAGTGTAATAATAACAATAATAATTTAGAATAATGCTATGATAGTCACAATTAATTGCAAAGGATAATTTAAATATAAATTTCTATATGTTATATATACATGTTGTAGGGATTATTTAAAAAATCTGAGAATTTATTTGTTTAGGTGTAACATAGGGTTTTTTGTTTTTAATTATAGACTTTGGATGTTTAGGAATAAAATATGTTTAGAAGGACAAGAAGAGATGAAGAGAATATCTAATGTGTCGAGAGACCAATAATGATGATAATAACAATAACAATAATAATTATAAATACGAACATAAGCAGACTTCATATATTAAGATGAATAAAAGTGAAATAGAATAGGCATGAAAAGTTTCAAAGGTTTCACTTTGCTTTTCAGTCAGTTAGATAGATGACGGACCTTTTTTGTATATATCATTATTAAGTACGTTGATATTCAGTAGGTGACACGATCCACTTTCGGAAAAAAACCATCCAGAAGACTTCCGAACCGGGTTATAGTTTCACTGCATCGGAGGTTCATTGGCAGTCTGTTCCACATGGTTGAGTAGCGAATAACAAAAAAATTCTGGCGTAAATTGATGTGGGTTTTCGGAATCGCTAGAATATTTTCCTTATTGCCTAGATTGTGGGACGGTATCATAGAGTATAAAGGGGTAGATAACGAAGAGTAAGAAATACCGTTAAGAAGCCGATGGAGAAAGATAAAGTTTAATTTGATACGCCTGATCCAGAGAGGTTCTAGTTTGAGTTGTTGACATCTTTGGTGATAGTCTTTGTTGTCAGAATACCCCAAAACAGCTTTGGTAATTATACAGTCGACTTCAAATGTCGTGTGGTTGGGGTCCGGTGCCACTGCAAGTATTTGTGCACTTTATTCGATGGCACAATACACTTTCTAGACCACTCCCGTGTTGTCTCTGAAATAATCAGATGATGAAGTTAACATGTAGCACATCGTGTATCACTACCAGGCTTCGGACATCGTTCGTCATAGCAAATCCGATGACGATCATAAGGATATGCATGAGGATACTTTAAATTCTTGTCTGTGCTCTCTTAGCAGTTGAATATACACAGTATTTACATTGATAGTCTTACCCTTATACTTATGATTTCACTTTACAGAACAACATCTTCAATTTCTTCGTATGCTGAATCCATTACTTACTGGATTTCGGTATTGTACTCAACAAAAGGCTAAGCGAATCTTCTTTTAGCATTAGATAATCCACTCACATTGTCGGTGGCCATGAGGCTGACAGTATAAGTGTGGTTGTTAAGTATGGTGTTAGCAGATTCTATTTCATATCCCCTAGTGAGATAACGTATTCTTATTTTAGTCTCGGAACTTGAATACTTACACCTGAAGTAACACATCGATCTTAAGGACATAAATTACCCCTCGTTACGAAGTTCAGTACCCTGAGTAGGACGCGGGACCCCGAAAGTAAATTAGTACGGTACCTACTAATACTTGTCTCACCAAACCTATCAAGGCAACGGCTTGAAGTAACCGTTTAGCCAATATTGGACTTCTGATATATGAGTTATTTAGTTCTATACCAATTACCTTAACGAATTCATTAGGGGTCTGATAAAACTGAATCCATGTAGAATAGGTTAAAAACATTAAAACTCGTTGGAGAATCTCGCGGAAATCTCAAGATTCAAATTGCGAATTAGACATTTCGGAAGTAGACATATTAGTCATTTCGATGCTAAAATCTTCCCAACTTTGTATACAGCGTTAGTTCATCCTAGACTCGAGTATTACGTACAGGTGGCTAGTGCCTGCCTAAAAAGAAACAACGGGTTGTTGGAAAACGTTCAAAGAACAACAACTAAACTGATTTCCGGAATAGCTAACCTCCTCTATGAAGTTCGACTGGCTAAACTAAACCTATTTCCATTGTCATTTAGAAGAATCAGAGGCGACTTGATCACATATTTAAATTACTCAGTGATGAACTCGCATCTAACATGCCCACATCTTCCTTGTCCGCCGAAGCAGATAATTTGCGAGGATACTCGAAAAAAGTCCACAGGACCAGAACAAATTACTTGTCACCTGACTATCGACTTTCTCATCGAATCATCAATGAATGGAATTCATTAACTCAACATGTGTTTGTAGCTCCATCTGCCAATGCTGTAAAAGGAAAGTTGGATCAACTGAGAGATCACCATTACTAGGGCTAACACTGTTCACACAGCCTCCTGTGTTTTCCAAAGTGAAGCTGAGAATTTATTATCACAGTAAACACTCATCAAGTGACTTACATTATTTAATAGTAGATAGAATATTTTATCAATTAGCTGAGTTTATGTAGCCAGTCCGTAGCTTCAATCATCAGGGTCTGTCTCAGACAAGTGAACGTCTGGCGAATTTCCAGGCGTGACACGATAACTCATTATGATTGGTGTTAAAGGTTGCGACTGAACTGACAGCCTTAGATATATTAAAGACATTGCTAGTCCCGTTTCAGACAAGGTATTTTCCAGGTGAGCAGCAACAAAGACTAACTGTATGGTTTGATCGATGTGAAACTCTAGCTTTTAATTAAAACGAGTAGGTTTTATTGGGCAAATGTACTTTTAGTAAATTCCAAGTAGCTTAACATTGGTATAGTGGTGAACATTCCCAGAAAAGTGACCCGGATGTTCATTAGTACCCACGAATATTACAATCGACTTGAGCAAGACGATGAGTTTAGTAGAGTTGCTTAATACTATTCACTACATTACTCCTAGTCTCCAGATTATCAAGAAAACACCTTAATTTCAGTACATATATAGGACATTATCAGATGGAGTAGTAGCTGCTAATATGTTTCCAAATCGTGATTAGACTACAGCTTCTGATTAGTAACGGAGGCAACTCATCGACAGAGAATTCAGAGTAAGATATGTTTAATTGTCCTGTGTAATCGTGACATATCGAAACAAATAATGATGAATAGTATAAAATGAGCAACAATGTCAATAAACATTCACATAAAGGATTCGATTAACGAGTGCGAATAGCGATCAAGCGCGAATGTTCAACCGATAACCGCCTGTTAATTTATTTTCAATACACAGGTTTGTGAACCCTAACAAATATTAAACAAGGACAGTGAGGTTCAGTAGGGTAATTCGTATCTCAGGTCAAGTTACGAAGCAACAAGGGAGAGATTGTACACTACAAAACAGAGGAAGTTAAACTGACGCTTTTCGCATTGATTATGTGAATTTAATGCAGCAAAACACGACTTAAATATGAGAAAACCTGATATTCGTGCAATCCAAAGGACAGCCAAATACCCTCAGAAGCTCAAATACGGAATGACCGCCCCACGTCATGCCGGTCAAGGTCGTTAAAACGAAACGGCGGGCGAGTTTGAAAGTCTCACATTTTTTCACCGTGCCCTGTGGTTCTTGCCACTCGTCCATACCGAATGTTAGATACTGCTGATGTGAGTACCACAATAGAGCTGAGCCTATGTTCTGCCCTTAAAATTGTTACGTAGAGATTTTTCTATATTGGTCTGATATTGCTCTGGTATTTATTTAATGCCTTAAGATGTATCAGTTTAAGGTACTAAGTGTAGCAAGTTCATTAAATTAGCAGTATACTTCTGAGTATGTTACGTAAACCACGATTTCAGCCTACATTCGTATTGGTCGTACAACTTTCGAGATTGTCTTTTTGGACACAAGCATGTTTCGTCCCAATCTCATGCATTTTCATAGGTATCAGAAGGGTAGTTTTGGAAAAGGTTGCTGGGTTGAAACAAGTATCTCCTCAGTTGTTTATGTACGACCAATAATCAAAATGTAGGAGCTATTCTACAATCTAGAGACAGCTAGTTCTAATATCTATTTATTTAAGATCTCATCTGACTGAGTAGCCACTGTTTGACATACATTTAAGGTAAGGTGAATTTTCTGTTTATGTACAAACATCGAAAGTCTGATTAAGCTAGTCGAGTTATGTGCGTCAAATAGTGAAAGCAGTATCCATCTCATAAACTACTAAAACTTATTTTAATCCCAAATCTCCGACTAAGAAACTGGATATTATTAATGGTACATTTTGGGAAAATAAAACTCACATTAAGGAGATTTAATATTAATATTAGCTCTTATTTCTGTGTTCTGTCAAACTCATAGTTAGTTAATGTCTAATGAAATCTGTATGGTATCAGGTTGTCTCGTCTCAAACTGTTTTGTAGCAATTCTTCATTTATGGCTATCTGCTAGGATTCAGTCAGATAAGTATAATTTAAAAGCAATCTCTATTTCGCAGGTAGGTCATACTTAATATCTGTCAGAAACCTATTGAGTGCTCGTTTTGGTACGAGCACGTACTACGGAAACTATCCTTCAACTAGTGTTAAGTTTTTTACCACTAGAAAAGTTGTGATTTATAAATTAGGGAATCAGTAGCTTAGTAGAGAAATGGATATGCATGACCCTACCCAAACTGTATTCTTACTCACACTTTTGTAGTAGTCTTCACCTTATATTCCAATAAAGGCAACTTGAGTTTTAAAAACAGGGCGAATTTCATTTTCTTCACCCAGTTTGGGGAAATCTTTGATTTATGATGTCTTCTGGGATTGTGACTGATTTTTCAAGTGCATGCCCTTCAGCTACATTTTTGTGTGGGCACTGATGGTACTACCTAGTTGCTGAAACCAGATTACAATTAGTGTCACCGATTGAAAACCAGACCCTTCACCGTTGGGCCACCTTCACGCGGCTTGTGAGGTTAGTTTGTTAGTCTCTGTGGTCACGCAACGACATCAAGGATTTAAGAAAGTCAGTCGCCGTGTTCCATATCTCCATAAATCCCCTTCCAGCAACGAAAAATAGTGGGAAGTCACAGATTGAGCATATGTTGCGGAAAGTGCTCTGAAATCAACGAGCTTGCATTCGAATGAGACGATGAAGAAGATTCTTAGCTCAGGTGGATAGTTTTTTTTTGGGGGGGGGGGTTCATTCTCTAAGCTAGATGGTTTGGTCGTGGAGCCTTCATTGTTCTGAACAACACTAGCACAAACTTCAGGCAGAAGTGAGGTGTCCGAATTTCTCCACATATATCTCACAGTTCGTCCAGTCAACCTCGATCTTGATTAGTTGTTGTGGACCTTTAACCTGTCATTGTCTACCTCTTTATTTTTATTGTATCTCTTTCTGATCTGACTCCTGGTCCTATAATTCGTGATTTTCCTGATTGGTTGATAAATTGGATCGACTCCAGTGTGGTTGTTGGTTGCTGATCTACCTGAGTGCTAAGTTTCTAAAAATTCCCTGGTGTTCCTAGTATTCCCTCTATTGAAGATTTCGACATTTTTCCAATCGACTGTGTTCATAGTTGTTCACATGTGCTGATATAAACGAAGATATGTGATGGCGTCTGATCGCCAATTGATATTCATGCAGGCGGGGATGAAGGGGACATCCACTTTGTCGATGTTGTGTTTTTTGCAGTCGAAACAGTTTATTTTGTAGATAATGTTCTACTTTTCTCCTTTTGTCATTTCGTCCTTTGGTGTACATAAAACTAAAGAAGGTGATTTCGATGGTTTGTGCTGCACCCATTACAAACGGTTTCAATAATCTCGTAATTTCTGATGCTTTGATACGGCCGAGAGTGGGGAGAGTCCGCTCTCCCTCTCGAAACGCTCTCACATGGCCACGTGAATATATAGCCTCTGCCAGGGAAGTTCTACTCACTGCCTTCTCGTGGTGGGGGTGTTGCTTACGAAATTGAGAGGACGAAAAGCGAATGTCCGGCGCTTTAACCGGGTTGGTGGGCACAGAGGGTCCACCTAGGGGAGTTGGAAAACCCTGATTCCAAACCAATGGTGCACATGGGCTCCAGTATCCTGAAGGAACAAATAGCGTAAAAACCAACTGTTGGTCACCGGCTACCATGGGACTGCATCTCTTGATGTTGCTCCACCGCCTTGTGGATTAGACTTTTAGGTCAAAGGCTCGGGTTGTGGCCCCCTAAGAAAACCACCTGCTTCGGTTTGGGCAGCCGGGCAGTATCACAGCCCACACACAAATGACATGAAATGACGCACTACACTAACTACACTGCTGTTTCAAATAGAAGAAAGACAATTTACATTATTATTATTATTATTTACTACGTCGCTTTTTCACCCCCTTTATTTCCAATCTGTGTATCCTTCTTTTTCAACTTATGCAGTAGCTCGCCCATGGTGGAAACTCTGTCCTATCTAAACCATCTCCAGTCACTGTCTGGTTGAAAGTGAATGCTTCCACCGATTACGAATACTGAAGCAGTCTTTCTGAAACCACGTACGCTGTTCAAGCTGGCTTCCTTCAACGTTCGCACTCTAATGCAGATCGGACAACAGATGGGGTTGGCTATGTCTTTAGAAAGTCTTAATGTTGATGTTTGCTGTCTATCCGAGACCCGTATTCAAGATTCTAGTGAAGTACTACAAATTCACTCTCCATCTGTCGCTTCAAAAAGCTTGTTTCACGTGCGCTTATCCGGGGACTCTGTGGCATCTTCGTCTGATCTTGCTGGCGTTGGTGTTGCACTAAGCGCTAGAGCTGAGGCAGCATTAATCGATTGGATCCCCATTAACAGTCGGTTATGTGCTGTTAGATTAAAACGTTCCATCAAAGTGAGAAGAAACCGGCGTGAGAAACGGTGTCTTTTCGTCATCTCCGCCTATGCCCCGACAGATTGCAGCCCGGATGCAACCAAGGATGAGTTTTACCACCAGTTAACAGTTCTTCTCCAGAAAGCGCGTTCGACAGATATTGTAGTACTAGCCGGAGACTTGAATGCACAGCTCGGGCGTCTAGGCACAGAAAAGAGTCGTCTAGGTTGCCGATGGGGACTTGTTGGTCGCAGGACAGATAACGGGGACCGTTTGGTGCAACTGTGCACAGACCACAACCTGTATCTGGCTAGCACTAATGTCCGGCACAGTCATCGCCGGTGTGCCACCTGGCGTCCTCCCTCTGCATCCCAAGCCTGGACTCAGATTGATCACATCGCGATCAGCTACCGCTGGCGTGGTTGTGTACAAGACTGCCGCTCCTTTTGGAGTACCTATCTGGAGTCTGATCGTGCCCTGATCTGCGCCAATCTCACCTTACTTTTCAGTGGCCGAAGGATTGATCGCCATCAACGGATCGATGATAGTAATCTGGCTGCAACTTCTGTTGCAAGTAAGTATCGAGCGGAGCTAGCTTCTAGGCTAGCTACCATACCACCGAAAAGTATAGATGAGCATTGGTTGCATCTTCACGACGCCATGAAAATGGTGAGTAAAGCCGCTTGCGGCTTCGCGAAACGTCCCGCTTACAAGCACTGGGTTTCTTCTGGTTCCTTACAACTGATGGAAGCCCGTCGGTCTACTCCGGATGACCGTGAGTTTGACCACAAACGAAGGCTGTTACGTAATGAAATTGGGCAAAGCTTGCGTAAGGACGGAGAAGCCTGGTGGTCGGAGCGTGCCAATGAGATGGAAGAAGCAGCTGCATCTGGTAACTGTCGGAAGCTCTTCCAACTCATCCGAGCCACTGGCAGCAAGAAGTCCGGTGTGAGTGAAACAATCTACGAGGATGATGGGATGCCAATCACTAACATCTCTCGACGTCTTGGACGATGGGCGGAATTTTTCGAAGAGCAGTTCAAATGTCCTGCTGCTCCGGCAACATCAACCAGCCTGTCCTGTCCCCCATGGCCGGTGACGACTGATCCACCAAACGAGGCGGAAGTCCTCAAGGAACTCCAACTCTTGAAACGCCACAAATCACCGGGCCCAGATGACTTACCTTCGGCTTTTTTTTAAGATGGTGGTGACCTTCTGACTAAGGAATTGACTGTTGTTTGCAAAGGTTTGGGAGTCAGATGGCGTTCCAACCTCATGGAATGAG
The DNA here is from genome assembly GCA_944470415.2 of Schistosoma rodhaini. NCBI lineage: Eukaryota > Metazoa > Platyhelminthes > Trematoda > Strigeidida > Schistosomatidae > Schistosoma > Schistosoma rodhaini. Next base: position 37,233,936 of record OX104044.1, read on the forward strand.
TCAATAGTCGTCCCTATCTTTAAAAACGGTTCACGTTGTTCCTGCAATAACTATCGGGGGATAAGTCTACTTCCGATTGCGTCCAAACTATTGACTTCTGTCATTCTTCGTAGGTTGTTTAAAACCCGAGAACGATTGACTCGCGAGGAGCAGGCTGGTTTTCGTTCTGGTCGAGGATGCATTGATCACATCTTCACCCTCCGCCAAATGTTAGAACACCGTCATACTTATCGCAGGCCAACAATCGTAGTGTTTCTTGATATCAGGGCGGCCTTCGATTCGTTGGACAGGACTGTTCTCTGGGATTGTCTATTGAAGAAGGGTGTGCCTGAGAAGTTTATTAACATCTTAAAGGACCTGTATACAAACACCTCAGGCAGAGTGAGGGCATACAACCACCTTTCTCCCTTGTTTCATTCGAGCAGTGGGGTTAGGCAGGGTTGCCCGATCTCACCATTCCTCTTCAACTTTGCCATCGACGACATCCTGGAAACAGCTCTGATGGATGTAAGTAATGGCGGTGTGGATCTGCTGTCTGGAGAACGACTTCTCGACCTCGAGTATGCGGATGATATTGTCTTACTGTGCGATAATGCCCAAGGCATGCAATCCGCACTTAATCAGTTGGCAATCAGTGTCCGCAGGTTCGGCATGTGCTTTGCACCCTCCAAGTGCAAAGTACTCCTACAAGACTGGCAGGATTCTCACCCTGGATGGTGAGCAAATTGAAGTAGTTGAGAAGTTCGTGTATCTAGGTAGCTATATAAGTGCTGGTGGTGGCGTGAGTGATGAGATCGATGCACGTATAGTGAAAACCAGAGCTGCTTATGCCAATCTGGACCATTTTGGGCGCCTTCGTGATGTTAGTCTGGCTATAAAATGTTGGATCTACAACGCGTCGGTGAGAGCAGTTTTGCTCTATGCTTGTGAAACCTGACCTCTCCGAGTTGAGGATGTTAGACGTCTCTCTGTGTTCAATCATCGTTGTCTCCGAAGGATTGCTGACGTCCAGTGGCAACACCATGTTAGTAATGCAGAGGTTCGGCATCGTGTGTTCGGGCGCAGAGACGATAATTCAATTGGTGTCACCATCTTGAAACACTGACTTCGGTGGCTTGGACATGTTTTACGAATGTCGTCCCAGATACTTCCACGTCGTGCATTATTTGCCGACCCTGGGACTGGTTGGAAAAAGCGGAGAGGAGGTCAGTGTATGACATGGTGTCGTGGCATGAAAGAAAGCTGGAAAGGGCTAGCTTCTGTTGGTCCTTCACGACTCCCTGGCTGGTGTCCGAGAGATGGTGCAACACAGTGGCTAGAGACGTTATCAGATATGGCTCAGAATAGAAGCCAGTGGCGATCCTTCTGCAACCTTCTTTTACTTTCTACATAAAGAATGGTTCTAACTTTCTTAACTGAAAGAGTCTTCTGGTTGTACATTTCAGTCCGCCATATCTTTTCATCCCTTCTCTTCCTACTTTCATTATTTTGTGTGGCGCATATGTATCTGGTGCCCTTTTGTACTAATATATATGTGTTCAAATAAATAAATATTCTGATGTCTTTTATATATGATAGGATGATCCTTTTTTTGTTTCGATACTTGGTTTCACTTCTGATGAGTTTAGTCGATATTTTTCGTTGAGTTGCGTGAGTAGCCGTTCTTTTAAAGGATAGTCATTAGGTATTTTTCTTTATTTTTCCACTACAAGTGCCGCAGTGTGTTCTTGCCCTCGAATAAAGATTTTACACAGTTGATTTTTGTGCGTTCAACCAATAAACATATACTCTGGTTAATTTAAGCCATACATAAAGTTTAAGTAGCCCACGGTTTTAAATAATCACTAAGAATGTATTTGGGTTTCTCGACTCATTAAATCCTCGAATCTTGCACAGATTGTAACAAAAATATGTTTCACGCAAATCTGAAACTTTTCTCAGTTCAGTTCGCTCATGAGATTTGGTTACAATGTCAAATACTATGTGCTTGTAATCAGAACTGATAACTAGTATCCCTATGTTGTTTCGGAATTGCGGGAATACTTAGAGTTGTACAACAATCTGTGACTGTTATCCATAGGATTATGAAAGTTATCTGTGGATTAATAATATTTCCAACACTTGAGTTCATCCACTTATATACTTCATTCTCAAAGCTATACGATCGTACTTGTATAAAATCATCAACGTGATAGGTTTTTCCCATGGGATGTTTATATATGTTAAGTAGAATTCGAAAAGTTGAGTTCATACAATCGTGTGGCAGTCCACTGAACAAAGGTTTATATTTCAATCATAAACACCAAGACTTTTTGTTTGTGCCATAAATGATTAAGAGCACCAGTCAATTGGTTTCCTGGATCATTGTCGCTAAAAGACCAACTAAATCGTTCTTTTAAAATTTAAGCCCATAAAGTCAACAAATTCATGCTCTCTTCAAACAACACCGCGTAATGAACAATATTGTCAGTGTGCATGTGTTTGTCTAGATTTGAATAGCTTAAACAGTTTGTCTGGCCGATAATATCCGTTCCAATACCTTTCAAATTTTCATTAAAAACAGCATTCTCCACAACTCTATACTGATAATTGTCATGTGCTCACTAGTGACAAGTTACGAGAGGTAATTCTCGGAGTTATAGTTAGCAACCGTAACCATTGGAGGTAAGCCATGTCGGGTGTGAGGCAGTTACCTGTCGAAGACAATGGAAGATGGTCGTGCAACGTCGTGAATTTGTTTGAGTCGGACATTAACATAGTTGAATGCCGGCTCAGTGGTCTAGAGGTTAAGCGTTCGCGCAAGACCGAAGGTTCCGGATTTGAGTCCGCGCACGAGATAGTGGATGTGCACTGCCGATGAGTCCCACATTGGAGAAAAAACGGCCGTCCAGTCCTTTCAGGTTTTCAATGGTCGTCTAACATTAATCGCTTCGTGATCTCAATTGAAATAGCTGTTCTATACAATCGCTTTTCAAAAAACAGATACCTGAGAGTGGTCTAACTATAAGCATTATACAAATGAATAGGAAATCCTGGATCTTGCGTACGCCTGTTACTCCTCATGCAGGAGCATAGGCCGCCCACCAGCACTCTCTATCCAACCATGTCCTGGACAATCCTTTCCAGTTGTTATTCATCCTTTTCATATCTGCCTCTTTTCCGGCGTAATGTGTTCCTTGGCCTTCATCTTTTCCCTGCTAGTTTCTTCGTTGTATCATACAGTTGTTTCATATTCCCTTCTCTTGAAGCTTTTTCCGCCGTCGTTGCTGGTTTTTCCACGTATTTCTGCTTGGCGGCTTCAATTCTCTTCTTCACTTGCTTGTTTGCTTCTGTGTACTCAGCTTGTGCCTTGACATTCTCTGCTTGTGTTTGACTGCTTTTAATTGCTGTCTTCTTGTTCTTCCTTTCTTGAATCTTGTCCAGGGTTTCCAAAGAGACCCATTCCTAATGATGATGCTTCTTGCGGCCTAGAACCTTCTAACCCGTTGAAGTTAATGCTTCTTTGATACCTTTCCAGTTGTCCTCCATAGTAGTTTCTTGTTCGTTCAGTAGATTCTATAAGGCTTGGAACCCGTTGTTTAGAGTTATCTTGAATCCATTGAGTTTGTTAGTATCTCGAAGAAAGGCTGTATTGAACCTTTGTAGTGCTGTTTCCCCAGTTGTGCAGTGTTTCTTTAGCTTCAGTTTCATCTTGGCAACCAGCAGGTGGTGATCTGAAGCTATGTCAGCTCCTCACCTGGTCCTCACATCTTCCATTGTCCTTCGGAAATTTTTATTGATACAAATATGATCTATCTGGTTCTCTGTGGTGTGGTCCGGTGAGATCCATGTAGCTTTTTGTATGCGTTTGTGTGGAAATATTGTGCCGCCTAGAACCAGTTTGTTGAATGCAGATAGATTTGCGAATCTCTCCCCATTTTCGTTTCTCTCTCCCAGTCCATGTCGTCCCATTATATCTTCACATCCGGTGTTGTCCATTTCGACTTTGGCGTTTAGATCTCCCATCAGGATGGTCAGGTCTTTTCCTGGGTATTTTGTTATAATCGATTGCAGCCTCTCGTAGAACTGATCTTTATTGTCGTCGTTGCTATCATTGGTGGGTGCATAACATTGGATAACATTTATTGTGATTCCCTCCTTCTTTATTTTGAAGGATGCTTTGATGATTCTGGATCCATGAGATTCCCATCCTACAAGTGCATTTCGTGCTTCTCTGGACGTCATTATAGCAACTCCGTGAATGTGTGGAGCATTTTCCTCTTCGTGACCGGAGTACAGAAGCATCTCTCCCGTATTTAACCTTTGCTATCCAGCTTGGGTCCAATGGGTTGTGTTGATTTCGAGTACTGCCAAGTTGTATCTCCTCATTTCCGTTGCTATTTGACTGGTCTCCCACATTGTCCGGAAGTTCCATGTACCTATATTGATTGTTGCTCTGGTCGTTAGAAGGGGTATCGTCCTCGTTACTTCTGAAGAATCTCGGCTTTCATCCTGAGGCGTCATAATTCTTCCTTCAACTCCCAGGGTAGAGTTTAAATGGTTTAATTTGTTTAATCTGGTTGGCGTTTTTTTATCAAGATTTTTCCACGGGATGGGGTTGTCAACCCTTCTCATTTACCCGGACTTTTAATATATATTTAACAATTATGAGCATAGGAATTTAAACCACATGTTTTTATTCCAAACAGAACCAACAAATTCTGCTCAAATGTTAAACCAGCCAAAGAAACAGGACCAGCGGCATAGTAAACCATCATTTGGTGTAAAGAAACATCAAACTGCTTTTGCGTCATGCGTTCAACCCATAGATCGTGCCGCTGGATATTCACTAAACGTGTATTTCTACCCTTTTTTCAAAATTCTCTCCTTAGACTGTCTTATCGATTAAGCCTATACTTGCTTAATATGCACTAATCGTCAGAACGCATTGATAAATCGAACTAATTTTTCCATATGATTTGTTCAAGATGATGCTTCAGATACCTTTTTAATGAAAAGTAATTTTCGTCTCAAGCTGACATCAGTTGCAGAGCCATTTTAGACTTGAGACAACTACTTCGTTCTAGTTGTGAACCCCTCAAAAATCTAAAGCTACTGTGGTGTGGTCTACTTATATCCATATAAGTAGTATATAGTGTTGGTCAGACATAGAATGTATTTTGGCAGAAAACCGATGACGAAAGGACTGGAATGAAAGAAAAAACAGTAAAGATTGGAACAATTGGTTGTTAATTTGCAAATTGACTGTTCATTTTTTAGTTATCAGAATTTACTGAGATAGTCTGTAATCTTTGTTTAAATACATTCGATTGTCCCCAACCAGTGTTCTGTTCACTACACTACTACCTCATACGAGTTGAGATCCTTTAAAGTTAAACTCAGTAGTGAACATTATATTATTCAATAGAAATTCAATCCATATGTTTCCAACTTTAGTCAATTTGTTATGTAGTATGATTTCATTGTTGTTGAGTTTCTACGCTACTATAAGTATGTATATCTCTCAGAAATGTATTGCGGAGGTCTAAAGACATATTCATCCATTGTCCTCGAAATCCCTCGTCATTCAGTCTTGATAAATTGCAACACAGTTGAATGGAGCTAATACTAACCTGTTTTTAGAGTTTTATGAATTAGGGTAGCTAAAAGCAATATCTGAAGCTAACCATTTCATCGATTGTGTTAGAGTAAAACATTCTAAATAAGAATATTCACATAATTATCCTTTCATCTGTTACATTATAGTCATTCTAATTTTAGGAACCTGTTTCGACTGTGAATAGTTCTCCCAAAAATATGGACAAACTAAAATTACTATCTAGAAACTATGAAACCTCTTCGTCTTCAGATATTTCATCTGACAGTGAACCTGAATTAATTGAAAAACCTGTAATCCAGAAAGTATGTTTTTATTTCCATCTAGTAGTGCGACTTTTTTCAGCCTAAGGATCCAGCCTTTTTAATTCCACCCGACTATATCTTACAGTCAGTGAAAGACTTGGTAATTTTATACACTAGTGTAATTTGTATTTTTTAAATCTCTTAGACTGCAGATATAAAGGTTTCGTTACTCGGGAAAATCTCTCAAGTTTTTGATAAATACGGTAACCTTTTGTTCTTTGCACCAGTTTTAAAATTAACATATTTAAATAATAATGTGATACCGAACATTGTGTTCAGTAATTGCAGATTTTTTCAATATGAATTTTGTCAATGGCATACTACTAATTTGATTTCGGATATGTAAATATATGGTTATGGTTTACTGAGTTCCTATGATACTGTCTCGTCGGAAGTTTTATGGATCGTTTCTGTGCGTATAATAGTGCTAATCGTGAGTGTCAGAAAAGTGTGTGGAATACACGAACAGTTTTAAGAATAATCTATTTTCACCTAATTTATCTCAAAGGTTTATTTTACTGTTACATTTTATCTAATTCACTTTACTTTTCAGTTGTCATCCGTTCCATTAATTCAGCAGTTGTATTGAATGAGCGATCTGTGCTTTTTCTAGAAGACGGCAAGCATTTGGGTGAGGTGAGTGTCCCTTTATTCTCAATCGGTCGACGTTATCAGTATATAGGTCATTGTAGTTGTTTCAAAGAATTAGTGAATCAACATTGATTTCTCACCAAATATTATTTTTAATTATTATGTATTGATTTCGTTAACATCTGTATTGGACCTTGTATAGCCCTACTCATTGATCTTTCATGAACATTCGACGGTCAAATTAATGATTTAGACATTTTGATTACATACGACATTTAACCATACCATGAACCATTAAGTTAATAAATGTACCTATAACCAGTAAAGTAAACCTGGATATACCCCCAAATGCTTTGGTACGTCCGAGAGTGGGGAGGGTCCGCTCTCCCTCTTGAAACGCTCTCACATGGCCACGCGTATATAACCTCTGCCAGGGAAGTCCTACTCATTGTCTTCTCGTGGTGGGGGTGTTGTTTACAAATTCGAGAGCACGAAAAGCGAATGTCCGGCGCTTTAACCGGATTGGTGGACAAGGGAAGTCCACCTAGGGAAGTTTGAAGACCCTAATTCCATACCAGTGGTGCACATGGGCCCCAGTATCCTGAAGGAACAAATGGCGTATAAACCAACTATTAGACACTGGTTACCATGGGACTGCATCTCTTGATGTTGCTCCACTGCCTTGTGGGTTAGACTTTTAGGTCAAAGGCTCCGGGTGTGGCCTCCCTAAGAAAACCACCCTCTTCGGTTTGGGCACCTGAGCAGTATCACAGCCCTCACACAAATCAGATGAGATTTGTGTGGCGCATATGTATCTGGTGCTTCCTTGTATCAATATTTATGTGTTTAAATAAATAAATTTTGTTCTACCCGTCAGACCGTAGATTCTCTTATTGGCTGAGATTTCACACGCTGAGATCTGAATATCTCGATGGATAATCAAAGAAATGTTTAGGATGCTCACCTCACTAATCCATCACACAATCATGGCGTATATTTGACTAATTTTTTAATGGCGCGTATACATTGGAGCAATTCTCTTTGTATTCTTTTTCAGATTTAACATATGTTTACTAATAGTGCTAGAGTTGTTTAGATTAAAAGCATTTGACCATGTATGTCATCGAAACATTTAGCGTATAACATAACCACCCAGAAGGTGGCGGCTTTAACACTAGGTAGTTGAAGCTAATCGGGGAAATGATTTTGAACTTTGTTAAGTCGGCTTACAGTAAACTCTATCAGAGCCTCCAGAGGCTCATAAAGAGCCCAGCCAATCAGCGATTAGTTAGAAGCTATGCTACTAAAATAACGAGGTCCTGATTGGCTGTTTAACACACTGCTACTATGGAAACTCAAGGTCTTTTAATTACTATGATATCCCTATTTTTCTGTACATAAATGAACCTTGCAGTAAAGTACTTCTCTTATAATCGTGTTTTCTATCTGGTCTTCAAGTCGTTGAATAGTTCTAGCCTGGGGTTTTTCAGAATAGCTTAGGAACTGAATATAGCGTTCAACCTACAAGATATAACAAACTTAGCTTGTTGGTATTCGACACTCACCGATTAAGTGTTTCCTGTTATCTTGGTGTGACTGGTGCTTTCCACCATATTCATTCCTAGGCTAAGTCAAAGAAGCTACCGTACCGAAATATTAAGAACTGAACCTTTACACTACCTAGTGTTTGATAATTAACTAAGTTGTGTTGTTTCGTTCTTAAAATTGACCAAAGTTTACGGATGAAAATGCCATGTGGTCCAAATTTTATCTTCCTCTAAATCCTAAACACCAGACTCTAAAGTTTTCATTCCACATTCTTATTAATTTCTTTCACTTTAATTTTCTGCTTTTGTCTATGTAGTTGCTTTTACTCTTTCCTCCGGCAGTTGTGTTAACGTTAATCGTCTCAAGCTGAACAAAAGTGTATTTTTCTCAAATCTTGTATTGATTTTGTCTATCTACAACTTATATCTTACTGCACGGATTTGTACTTATCTAATGAGTTGCATTTGGTTGACAAGTAACATATGTGTGTCATTCATTAATTAGTGTATATACCTCCCTTCGGTCTAACCAACATCATTCTCATCTGAACATCAGCTGTATCTCACAACCTGGAACAAAATTTATTTATTTAAACACATAAATATTGATACAAGGAAGCACCAGATACATATGCGCCACACAAATCTCATCTGATTTGTGTGAGGGCTGTGATACTGCTCAGGTGCCCAAACCGAAGAGGGTGGTTTTCTTAGGGAGGCCACACCCGGAGCCTTTGACCTAAAAGTCTAACCCACAAGGCAGTGGAGCAACATCAAGAGATGCAGTCCCATGGTAACCAGTGTCTAATAGTTGGTTTATATGCCATTTGTTCCTTCAGGATACTGGGGCCCATGTGCACCACTGGTATGGAATTAGGGTCTTCAAACTTCCCTAGGTGGACTTCCCTTGTCCACCAATCCGGTTAAAGCGCCGGACATTCGCTTTTCGTGCTCTCGAATTTGTAAACAACACCCCCACCACGAGAAGACAATGAGTAGGACTTCCCTGGCAGAGGTTATATACGCGTGGCCATGTGAGAGCGTTTCAAGAGGGAGAGCGGACCCTCCCCACTCTCGGCCGTACCAGGGCATTAGGTGGCCCTGAAACATAATCTAGTGCACAGTAACCAAGGTATATTTAGTACTAAACAGTCATTTGTAAACCATATATCATTTGTTCCAGGAACCCTCTCCAATAAATAGTCTTAGTAAGGCGACTGGAAAGCACAATCTGAATGTATGGAAATGAAGATATAAAAGCGAACTTTCATCAGGACCCGAAACAAGTAGTTTATGGAGTAATCATCAACAAATCTTATAGAATAATAAATGACCTCTCATTTAGTTATTATCAACACAGCTTGCCATAAATAGGTATCGACCAAAGCTTCCACATAAGAGTACGAAAAGATGAAATTAACAAGTTGAAATAATAGTAATATCAATAATAGTTGGGTTAAACACAAAATATAATTCGAAAAAAGGAATGAAATAATAGAAATAGAAAGTATGTAAAGTAATATGAAAACTCAAGATTTAGAGGAAAATAATGAATTAATGTTTCTGTTCAACTACGGTCAAGTTCAAATTATGTCACTCGACTTTTCCAACGAATGGCGCTATCAGATCGTCACGAAGATCTTTTAATAAACATATTTAACGTTTGTCAAAACCGAACACCTTACATTGTACGTGTCTTTATATTAATTTCCCATGAGATACGTTACGTGCTGAGATGTGCTGTAAAATAATAGCATAGCATCGAGTTATATTTTTCTTATGTAGCTAAACTTCATACTTTCAATGGTGAAATTCTGAGCTGTTGCTCACACTAAACATTATAGTTCATCCTAATACAGCCATGTTTTCCCATCAAACATTTAAAATGAGATCTTCGAACCTAAGTTTCATGTATTTAAATGATTGGACCTTAACTGTTTGGTAAAGTTGTACCCTTACAATATAAGCACTCAACTTCCAGCCATGGGTTCAAACAAAGCCTGTTTGAAGCGAACTAGTTGGTGCCGTCGTTATTGTGGTACAACAACCTTGTAGGTGGCTGTAGAGTTCCAATATATGTTTGTATACAAGTCTGAGATCGCTACAATCAACGGAAATGGACGAGATAGAATATCGTGTAATTTGTTCCATTCACAAATTTAGATAAGCCGAAAACCACGATGAATTCATTTCGTTGCTTTCTGTCCAGCTGTATAAAATGTAGTAATTTGTTTCAACATACTAACATAATTTGGTATTTCAAAAAGATAGTAGTGCTTGGATTTGTCTCAGCCATGTCGTAAAAGTTATGAATGGACCAATGTGCTCAAGACTAGAAAACACCTGTAAAACATACGTGAATAAAAGTTACTGGCAAAAGATAAGAAAAATTCTGTCTATTAAGCCAACACTACAGTATTTCAGAAAAAAACTATTGTGTTAACTCTTCCCATTTCCCTCATACGATTTCAAAACAAATGGGCAAAAATCTAAAATCTACGTTTCACAACCTTACAGAATCAGTAAAATGCAATGGAGTCTTATTCCTATCACACAAGTACATACCTAATACTAGTCACACAAACCCTCAACGTGTTATTGATGGTAGTTACAGGTAATCTGTGGGAAGCCTTGCACGTAAATTTCTTGCTAGTTGTAACTTGCTAACATGGCGTGCCTTTCGAGAAAGTGATACTTCTCGTGGGATTCTAGCCAGCATGGCTCACTGATTTATCAATAAGTAATAATTGATATCAGGTTTGCCTAACCTGTGTATGATTATGAGTTTGATGTAGTGACAAGTTAATTCTCCACTTGTAGTATCTTATAGGCTTGAGATACTAAAGTTTTAAACTCTCTAGACACTTGTATTTTAACTCAGCTTATCAGCCGGACACAATGTTCACATAATTTAGCATTAAGCCATATTTTATGTATCATAGTTAGTGGTATAATCAAATTACCCAAACCAAATAAATAGGTTATATATTGATGATACAGAGTAGTAGGTGTTTGAGCAAACTTTTTGTACTTATATCTATCAAAGGTTTATGAAACATTTGGCCCAGTACGTACTCCATTTTATCTGGTGATCCTTTCCGAATCATTTTGTGTACCCGAGTTAAGAAATGATCGAATCTCAGGTTCACACAATTGTACACTTTCAAAATCAACGAATTATTCTGAAAATTTAGAACCTCAAACACCAAGTGAATCAGTTACTAATACTCAACTTGATAATTACAATTCACCTAATGATAGCAACAGTCAGAATCGTAGTGAAATTGAAATACCAATTACTGACAACAGTAATGCTATCAATTATGAAGAAAAGAGAAAGGTTAATTCTTTATTGAAAGAAGTATCCGTGTTTTATGCACCCGATATGCCTGAACTCACTATTCCTGTCTTTTACAACCAATTAATTGCTAGCAACATCAAAGGATCAGATGCATCTTGGGTAGGCGATACGGAACCACCTCCTGAGGTAAGTTTAAAATCTCAGCATCTTTTGTTAATATGATAGTTCAATAGACTATATTAAGTAATTTTTTCTTTTTCACCCATAATCCAGTAGTAAAACAAAGAAACTTTGACACCGCTTCAAACATTTAAATGTCGTTAATTAATTAGTAGTCGACGCACTATAAATATTTACCTTACAAACAGCAAATAAATATGGTTATAAAAGGTAACCAGTAAGTCCTAACAATCAAGTTCATGTATCATTGTCACTTTCAGATGCTTATGACTCTCGGAGCTATCCATAGTGATATCGATCTAATCATATGTGATCTAACAAAGGATCTATAACAAATTGTAGTATCGCTAAAAAAATTATTAAGCTAACATAATCTGCATTGGTTCAGTTTTTCTGTGTATTATGGTTGGTTATTACTTCCTGTTTTATCCACACCCTTTCGTTATGCGACAAAATAATATCTCTAACTTAATTAGAATACAGTATGGTACGTGTAACCAATTATTGAAGCTGGAGTAGATTATGGTTCTTTTTATAGTTTAAAAACATACTGTTAGATAAGGTTAGCAGATGTGTTCGTTTTCATAGACACTTGAAACTTGGTTCACTCTCGCGAAATTGCAGTATACTGCGTAGGAAATATACTGTTTTATACACTACAAACGTTCTACATGACAGATATGTTTGAAAACTGTTTTTATACACGAAGATTATAAAATACTTATATACAAATACTAGAAACCTATTACTAAAGAGTTTGAGGCTATTCGAAATTCGACACTACTACATTTCACTGTGATAAAAATTTTTCTGTCTGATTGCAGTCAATATATTGGTTTTGACTTAGGCACTGGAATTTTCAGACGATGAACGAGAGAAATTGCATAAACGCGCGCTAAAGATGAAACGAAAATCACAGACACTAGGTGAGTTATTTATACGTTTCCTACAATTGCAAAAGCCTAATTTCGTTTACTATCTAGTTAATACTTTGTTTCGAAGAGGAAAATTGATGTATGAGAGAGTAGTTAAGTAAAATGAAAATTCATATTCTAATCACATTTTGTGGTTAAGTTAATATATATTTAGTCTCCGCTCTTTGTCAATCTAATCTCTACATCAGCGAACAGCCATCGTTTAGGAAATAGCTAAAATGTTGTATTAGACTTGTTAAAGCAACTAAAATTATTGTCTTAAAATAAACTTGGGAAATAATGAATCTGAAAATCGAAGAATTCGGATAGTATGGAAGAAGTAACTAGAAAAATAATCCAGTTGTCAATGAATACAAATGTCGAAACACGTAAACGAACATTAACATGATCAAATTACATTTTCGTATATAAACAGCCTATGAATAACTAGACAAATGTCACTTACAAATGCGTTCTTTTTTTCTCGAAATTTTTATGCATTGTCAGTATTACTAAGTGGATATCATACATACGTACGCCTGTTACTCCTCATGTAGGAGCATAGGCCGCCCACCAGCACTCTCTATCCAACCCTGTCCTGGACAATCCTTTCCAGTTGTTATTCATCCTTTTCATATCTGCCTCTTTTCCGGCGTAATGTGTTCCTTGGCCTTCATCTTTTCCCTGCTAGTTTCTTCGTTGTATCATACAGTTGTTTCATATTCCCTTCTCTTGAAGCTTTTTCCGCCGTCGTTGCTGGTTTTTCCACGTATTTCTGCTTGGCGGCTTCAATTCTCTTCTTCACTTGCTTGTTTGCTTCTGTGTACTCAGCTTGTGCCTTGACATTCTCTGCTTGTGTTTGACTGCTTTTAATTGCTGTCTTCTTGTTCTTCCTTTCTTGAATCTTGTCCAGGGTTTCCAAAGAGACCCATTCCTAATGATGATGCTTCTTGCGGCCTAGAACCTTCTAACCCGTTGAAGTTAATGCTTCTTTGATACCTTTCCAGTTGTCCTCCATAGTAGTTTCTTGTTCGTTCAGTAGATTCTATAAGGCTTGGAACCCGTTGTTTAGAGTTATCTTGAATCCATTGAGTTTGTTAGTATCTCGAAGAAAGGCTGTATTGAACCTTTGTAGTGCTGTTTCCCCAGTTGTGCAGTGTTTCTTTAGCTTCAGTTTCATCTTGGCAACCAGCAGGTGGTGATCTGAAGCTATGTCAGCTCCTCACCTGGTCCTCACATCTTCCATTGTCCTTCGGAAATTTTTATTGATACAAATATGATCTATCTGGTTCTCTGTGGTGTGGTCCGGTGAGATCCATGTAGCTTTTTGTATGCGTTTGTGTGGAAATATTGTGCCGCCTAGAACCAGTTTGTTGAATGCAGATAGATTTGCGAATCTCTCCCCATTTTCGTTTCTCTCTCCCAGTCCATGTCGTCCCATTATATCTTCACATCCGGTGTTGTCCATTTCGACTTTGGCGTTTAGATCTCCCATCAGGATGGTCAGGTCTTTTCCTGGGTATTTTGTTATAATCGATTGCAGCCTCTCGTAGAACTGATCTTTATTGTCGTCGTTGCTATCATTGGTGGGTGCATAACATTGGATAACATTTATTGTGATTCCCTCCTTCTTTATTTTGAAGGATGCTTTGATGATTCTGGATCCATGAGATTCCCATCCTACAAGTGCATTTCGTGCTTCTCTGGACGTCATTATAGCAACTCCGTGAATGTGTGGAGCATTTTCCTCTTCGTGACCGGAGTACAGAAGCATCTCTCCCGTATTTAACCTTTGCTATCCAGCTTGGGTCCAATGGGTTGTGTTGATTTCGAGTACTGCCAAGTTGTATCTCCTCATTTCCGTTGCTATTTGACTGGTCTCCCACATTGTCCGGAAGTTCCATGTACCTATATTGATTGTTGCTCTGGTCGTTAGAAGGGGTATCGTCCTCGTTACTTCTGAAGAATCTCGGCTTTCATCCTGAGGCGTCATAATTCTTCCTTCAACTCCCAGGGTAGAGTTTAAATGGTTTAATTTGTTTAATCTGGTTGGCGTTTTTTTATCAAGATTTTTCCACGGGATGGGGTTGTCAACCCTTCTCATTTACCCGGACTTTTAATATATATTTAACAATTATGAGCATAGGAATTTAAACCACATGTTTTTATTCCAAACAGAACCAACAAATTCTGCTCAAATGTTAAACCAGCCAAAGAAACAGGACCAGCGGCATAGTAAACCATCATTTGGTGTAAAGAAACATCAAACTGCTTTTGCGTCATGCGTTCAACCCATAGATCGTGCCGGTGGATATTCATTTCAACAACAGTCTTGTGGCTTAAGACCTTGCATGCCCATCCAACCACTAAATCACTGGGATATGTATCCGAGCGTTCAACCTCAATGGCAAAATTCAACTTATGGTCGCAATATCTGGCCTTCCTACCCCCCTACAGTACAGAATTCCTACCCATATATACCGCGAGACCCAATGCCGCCACAACCATTTCCATGTCATTGTATGTTTGTCGGTATAGCATTCATTTTTTTAAATATATTATAATTTTCCTCTACGTTGTTAATGTGCTAGAAATCATATACCATGAAACTGTTTGCATAAGTAGTTATTATTATTTAAACACAAAAACGTTGGTACAAGGAAGTGCCAAATAGATATGCGCCACATAAATCGTTCATCCGATTTGTGTGAGGGCTGGGTTACTGTCCAGGTGGCCAAACTAAAACATGAACTATGGTTTTTATATAATTTAGCAACAAACATATCCAAAACCCATTTCTAGATTCAAATCGACAAAATACGTTGTCGAAAGCATTCAGATAATATCAGATCCTAACTGTTTGGAACAAAAAACTTGTTGCTGTTAGCAGTCGGTGTAGGAATTTTGGCTTGTCTTCCAACTTCTCTAATTAGTCGTCTACCAAAACATTGTTTAAATTGCCATATTAAAAAGGAGCTTGTAGAATTTACGATTATACTAATCACCTATAGAACTACAAAGCCAATCGCTTGAATGCAGTTAACGATCTCCTTTGGGATGATAACTTTTTCGGCACTACACGGAGGTAGTTTCAGTATTTTGCTAAATATACTTTTACAAGAACCTTAATTTTTTTCTTTTCTGATTCGAAACAGATCCTCTCCCTGAAGAACCATACCAACAGAATTCATGGTCACCGTATGGTCCATTGTGATTACAAAATTATCCGTTTCATAAACGATTTATGCACAAAATATAAATATATACGTGCATAGCGACGAAGCGATCTTTTTATTATCATATACCAAATATTATTTTACTACCATCTTGGATATAACTTTTAAGCTTGATTGTACACAAGCGTAATTAATACAATCACTTTGAAAACTAAATTGTAGCACCTGAAATCTCCAGCATTACATTTCTAAAAGCATCGTTTGAAAATTTGACTAGTTTTGATGTTAACCAAGTCTTAAGATTATTAATAAAGTTGCCAAAAGTCTATGTCTAACTGAAGCTGGCAAAAACCAGTTATTATGAACTGAATGCATTATTTGACTATTCTCAATGCATATATTTGATTAATTTTACTAAAATACAAAGATTATGAACAAAAAAACATTAACTAATGTCAGGCTCATGAATGTGGAGATCCCGATGAAGTGTAATTCAACTTCGAAAAGGAAAATCAACCATTTAACTTTATTTTTTCTAGTGTACACAAAGTGGAATATGAGTGTTTTATAACAATTCTTAAAAACAAGTGCAATAAAGTTCATGCCAAAAGTTATACATCGATGTTTCAGTATATTACAAAATGGGTTTGTTTGAAAATGTTAGACACGGAATGTACGTACAATGCGGACAATGCTTTGTCTACATAGTGGGCATTCAGTCAGCTTTCTTCCGCAATCAACACAAGAAAATAAATGACCACATTCTAAAAAGACACAATTAATCGGAGCTTCCATACAAACCCCACATTCGTCATTCAAATCAACTGGACATTTATCGGATGGACATCTCTCACTCGATGTTCCAGCATTCTGACAATCTTCAACCTCAACTGCTTCATGAGTTTCAAATATAGCTGTAAAGAAAAAACACAAAACAACAAATTGACCAGTGTTAGTGTGGACATTATTACGGATTCTTATAGAATTGTGATCTGTCTTTCATGCGAATAAGCAAAACTCGATATTCACACTATTTCTATAGGCAACTTAACAAGACAAACTGAGATAGGAGACATTTTAGTCAAATGGTCTGTTTTCTCGCAATCTCAAGACGTACTTTTGTTCTAATCAAAACTATTACTAATAAAGTACATTGCTGTGAGTATTCCTCCGGAGATGACTATGATCCACTACAATAGTTCGTTGAACATTTTCAGCTCAGAGACCTGATGTGTTGTACAGGGCCTCCAAAATACTGTTATTTTCGGGACGCTCGTGCTTAACAGACAATCTTAGAGCGGAATCCGGTCTAACGAGCAGAAAGTGTTCTTGATATTAAGTCATGATTGTTGCTCTGCAAAGTCCTTCACGAGACAAAGATTATTTTTTTACACTCACAAAGGCATCGTCTGAAGCTCATGTAGCCGAGTGCGCTAATCTGACCAAAAGTTTTGGATTTGATTACTCTTTAAGGTGGTTTACGAGTAAGATTTGAAGTTTAGTACGATATTTAAATACGTGTATTGATCACTTTTATGCTGTTTCCGTGAATCATCACTAAAGTCATTAATTAATTTCTCAACAATGGGACTCACGTGGCTGTTGTTGTTTGTAATTGCGCCATAATTGTTTCGCTCTGGCAATAAGTTCAGCTTTTTCCACACAGTGAGTGAAGTCAACAAAATTGTAAACCAGAAGATCTTTGATCTGACGAACAGAGAGATTTTCAATGGATTCTTCTGACATTAGGTCTCCAAGTTTAACGTTGCGTTTTGTTGAGTCTGGAAACTAAGCATAAATTATGATTTCATCGATTGATAAGGTCTAGTAAAAGTGGAAACTATCGATTATTAGGCTATAAAAGTATGTGCACGCCGTTTAGATTCTCAGTGGATATGAAAGGATACATAACATTCCAATTAAGGCAGACGTTCCAGGATAAGCCAATAACACCAAATTAATAAGCCACACTTTTGCTGACGTCCTGGAAGTGAGGGTTTTAGGATATAAGAACAGCAATAATGTGGGACAAACCAAATTTAGAGAATGTTCTAGACGAATTCCTCTAAAGGGTCATATTCATCATTCTGTTAGTATCCGCAACGCTGTCCAGGTTCTGTTCTTACTTTCCATTCCTGCAATTTACTTGGAACAATAAGTAACATTTTGTGTATTTTATCGGTCTGACAAAGGAGCAATGGCTGTGGTTAAAGTACAGCATCATTAACCAATAGACCATAGGTTTGAACCCGCAGAAGCTTGGAAGTACTGTCAGCCCTTAAAGCCATACTCGGTAAATTAGTTACATGCATGAGTATAATGACCTTTAGAATTTCAGATCTAAGTAATAATTATATCCACAGGCATATTCAGTCGACAAAATTCTAGCCAGTGGGCTTTTGTTGAAATTTACTAGCGCTTGTTATTGATTACACTCTTCAAAAAAACTAAATACGAGTTCTTAAGATGACAGGTTTGGCGAATGAGAAGCAGATCCGTAAGCTGTGGTCACGGAAGAAAGAGTGGCATTAGTCCGTAGTTAGGATAAAAAGGGAATGATTTACAGTTCGAAAATTTCAAGATGAATGGATAAATAGGTAGTAATAAGTACCACATGCTTTTGGTACTGATACGTTTGATAGTTAATGCTTTGAAATGAAAAAAGGCAACTCATAACATCAAATTTACAGATCATGGTTTTCCTTAGATCATAAGTCATTTATTCTCTTGTGTCCCGAAGTTAAACATTGCTTTAGGACGTTGATAGCTCTACTGATTTCTCTTAATACCATTTAACTTTCATCGGAATGACAAAGTTAAATCTTATTAAGTAAGCATCAGCAAAGTGATACATTGTAAAATCGGACATTATTTTTGTGAAGTAATTTAGGAAAAATTGAATAAAAAAGCAAAGTGAGACAACTGAATCTGTGGTATATCAATTTTAAATGCGTGGATGCACTGGCGATCTACATTTCTCTGAATAAACAACAATAATGAGGTTTATCTTGGCATTCCAATCTCCAAAACTTCATTCTCTGTTACGAAGCACTTTATCTTAGTACATAACGTCAAGGCACGATCAACCCTTATTTACACACTAAATAGAATTTGAAGTAAGGATCCAAGTTTACCAAATGACAGAATTTATTAAGACATACATCATTTCTCGGTAAAATTGAGTGCGAAACAGACTCATGCCCAAAACGTCCCTTTAGATCTTGATATTTTCGAATATTCGAGAGTTATCAAGCAGACTACGGCATTAAGTATCCAATGAAGCAGGTATTTAGCTTTTTGAAATCTCGAAATGGTATTCGGAAGGAATTCAATGTTTCCATTGCACAGCCAATATTATTTGTGTAGAAATAAAAGTAGAAAATACACTTGCTCTGTACACTAACCACATAGTCACCAGCATTTGAACTTCGAGTGGAAATCCCTAGACTGCTCAGCACTGCATCCACAAATTGCTCTTTCTCAATCAAACCAACAGAAGGTATATTACGACGTCGCATAAACCATTTTAAATCACGGATATTAAGACCCATTACTGAATCCCAGTTAGCTTCATTTGACTCTAAAACTCTGCACCGGTTGCATAAAATTGTACGATCTGGAAAAATGCATCAAACACATTCCTAAAACATGTTATGGTAAGATTAACACTTCAGTTAAATTCTTTTATGTCACGTGTTAGAAGAGCGATATATATATAGGTATTTACTGAAGTTATAATTCGGGTGTTTGTCATAATATTTAAAACCCGATTCTTTACCTTTAAGACGTTTTTCTGTTTTCCACTTTTTTTACAGAATAAAGCTCCATAACTAATACAAAACTGAGATGCTTTTCTGTTGTATCCCCTGGCGAATTATGAATCATAAATCTGAGGTCCATTTATGGACAAATGTAGTACGCCTATTCCTATTGGATAGTTGTTAAATAAGTGACCTAATCGTTTCCGTGTTCCTCTTATCATACCTTTATTTTGACCTTGGAACTATTATTATTGATTACTTTCCCCCTAGCTACAGCCACATTGGCCAATCACTGTACAAATGTTATTTTTCTATTTTTGATATATGTGGTCTGTTTGGTTAGTATATATAACCCAGTATGCTTGTAAATAATGATTCATATTGCTGAGGCTGTTATTTGTGTTCTGGACTTAACGGGCTGGGCTAGGCAGATAGGAAGGACCGAATAGCACCCAAGACTGCTCGTACGTAATTTTCTGTATCATTGCACGTTCATATATATTATAAGGGCCTAGAAAACAATATGTTATAACATTTTCTAAATATTTTTTTGGATTCCAATTATTATTTTACTAGTCTTTTCCCGTTCGAATTCAACCTAATCACAGTCAGACTTGCGAAATTACGAACACCCAACTTTTGCTCATTGTGTCAGAACTAAAGACTTTAATGCCTTTCATGAGGATCGTTTATGTGTGGGTAGAAGTGAGTAATTAAGTGAATTTGCTGTGAAACTAGCAGGAAATGGAGGAGCAGCAGATGCGATTCTTAAACGTGCGTGTAATTATGCTGATAACTTCCAGCCTTTACTTCTGAAACAGCATAAGTAATTATTTACATACATTCATTGGGACTGAGATTTTACCAACCACTCGTTTACCAAATTATTGTGACTACTATAAGCAGAGATGGGTGACGCCTAGCACTGGAGTCCAGGATGCACGTTTCGCTCTATTTGTGACTCGTCAGCTGGATGCACCTACATCCCAGAGTAGATGTACACTCCGGGACTCGAATTTAGGCAATCCGCACAGGATGGGCAAATGCCGATGATCAACTGATCAATTGCAGTCCTAAATATCAATGGGAAGATTCGAACAACTAATACAAAAATAGTATGACCACTGTTTTGATTGCCACTGTCATGACGGGAGAATTGAAGGAGCACTAATAGCATTGTTCCAGCCATCCTCATATTTGGTTAATTATTTGTTATCTGACAAATTAACACACACTACTTTGGTCGAACAACTCCGCCTGTAGCTCCTCTGGGGGTTACTGCCGGTCCCAAGCCCGGGTAAAGGAGGAGGGTTGGGCATGGGGTTAGCGACCCCATCCCGTAGAAAATCAACTCGCTAAAAAAACGCTAACCAGAAAAGGTTGCTTACTCTCACCCTTTCTCTTTCTCCTGGTAATCGACTGGATCATGAAGACGTCAACGACTGGAGGAAATCACGGGATACAGTGGACAGGCAGGATGCAACTTGACGATTTAGACTTCGCGGATGATCTGGCTCTTCTATCACAAACGCAACAACAAATGTAGGAGAAAACGACCAGTGTAGCAGCAGTAGGTCTCAATATAAACAAAGGGAAAAGCAAGACTCTCCGATACAACACAATATGCACCAATCAAATTACACTTGACGGAGAAGCTTTGGAGGATGTGGAAACCTTTACATATCTGGGCAGCATCATTGATGAACACGGTGGATCAGATGCAGATGTGAGGGCGCGGATGGGCAAAGCAAGAGCAGCATACCTACAACTGAAAAGCATCTGGAGCTCAAAACAATTGTCAACCAACACCAAGGTTAGAATTTTCAATACAAATGTCAAGACAGTTCTACTGTATGGGGCGGAGACGTGGAGAACTACGAAAGCCATTATCCAGAAGATACAAGTGTTCATCAACAGCTGTCTACGCAAAATACTTCGGATCCGATGGCCAGACACTATCAGCAATAAGTTACTGTGGGAGAGAACAAACCAGATTCCAGCAGAGGAAGAAATCAGGAAGAAGCGCTGGAAGTGGATTGGGCACACCTTGAGGAAATCAGCTAATTGCGTCACAAGACAAGCCCTCACATGCAATCCTGAAGGTCAACGGAGAAGAGGAAGACCAAAGAACACATTACGCCGAGAAATAGAGACAGACATGAGAAGAATGAACAAGAACTGGATAGAACTAGGAAAGAAGGCCCAGGACATAGTGGGTTGGAGAATGCTGGTCGGCGGCCTATGCTCCTTTGGGAGTAACAGGCGTAAGTAAGTAAGTACTTTGGTTGAACATTCCGCCTACAAAAAGCGGCTTAAATTTGATGGGTTTTATAGAACTGATGGTGTGTCAATGGGGTCATCACTCGCCTCACTTCTGGCCAACTTGTTCATGGTCTGGTCTGGAAAATGTTACATATAAACCCACAAATGACAGCCCTGGTACGGTCGAGAGTGGGAAGAGACCACTCACCCTGGCCACGCGTATATAGCCTCTGCCAGGGAAGTCCTACTCACTGCCTACTCGTGGCCGAGGTGTTGTTTACATAAATGAGAGGACGAAAAGCGAATGTCCGGCGTTTTAACCGAGTTGGTGGATATGGAAGAGTTGGAAAACTCCGATTCCAAACCAATAGTGAACATGGGCTCCAGGATCCTAAGAAAACAAATGGCGTATGAGCTTTTTATTGGTCACCGGCTACCATGGGACTGCATCTATTTACGTTGCTCTACTGATTTCTGGATTATACCTTTAGATCAAAGGCCTGGGGTGTGGCCCCCTAAGAAAACCACCTAATTTGGTTTGAGCACCTGAGCAGTATACCGTCCCACACACAAATCGAATGGTTTATGTGGCGCAAATATATCGAACTCAACAACATCCTCGAGGAGTTAAATAGCTACAACCAGTCAATTAAGTTGGCAACAGAGTCACAACTGAACTCAGAATTCCACTTCTTGGATGTTTGACTAAGCAAGACATCATATAGGTCACTACAAAGCTTGATAAGTAGAAAACCATACAGTCGATAGACAAAAAAATTCCGAGACAGATTTGATATATAACTGCATAAAATCCAACAAACAACAATAACAGCTCTCCACCTGTGTTCATTGGAAGAAATTTGAAGCCAAAAACTGTTTATAAGCAATCAACTGAAATGATATACAAAACAGGGATCCAGAGAATATCAATTAAACTCTGTCCTGGGAGTTGAAAGATCTTCTTTATGAAGAATTATGACGCCTCATGGTAAAAGCTGAAATTCTTCAGAAGCCACGAGACCGATGCCCTTTCTGACAACCAGAACAACATAGAATGTCCAGACAGTGTAAGAGGCTGGGAAGACCAGTCAAATAGCTGCTAGCATAAAGAGATACAACCAAGTGGCTTACAATGAAAGTTGTCCAGTGATATTCATTCACTAATGATAGAAACGAAGACGACAAAGATCAGTTTTATGAGAGGCTGCAGCCGATGTGCTTTCAACAAAATGGTTATGGGTGACACTACTTTACCAACAAATGTATACATGAAGCTACATGTGTTTCAACGAACCAAACCACACAGACCCAGATCGATCACATCTGGATTATTAAAAGGTT
Organism: Schistosoma rodhaini; assembly: GCA_944470415.2. Lineage (NCBI taxonomy): Eukaryota > Metazoa > Platyhelminthes > Trematoda > Strigeidida > Schistosomatidae > Schistosoma > Schistosoma rodhaini. Next base: position 37,256,910 of record OX104044.1, read on the forward strand.
CAGAAGGTCAACGGAAGACGTGAGAACCAGGAGAGGTGCCAGCATAGCTTCAGATCACCACCTGCTGGTTGCCAAGATGAAACTGAACCTGAACATGCACTGAACAACTGGAGAAACAGCATTACAAAGGTTCAATACAACCTTCCTTCGAAATAACGACAAACTCAACGAACTCTAGATAGATATCAGCAATAGGTTCCAAACCTTACAAGATCTACTCACAAAAGAAGAAATCACTATGGAGGACAACTGGAATGGATTAAATAGGTACTAACTTCAACGTGTCAGCAGGCTCTTAGTTTCAAGAAGCATCATCATTAGGAATGGTTCTCTATCGAAACCCTGGACAAGATTCAAGAGCGGAGAAACAAGAAGACAGCAATTAAAAGCAGTCGAGCAAGAGCAGTAAAAGTCAAGACAGAATGAATACACAGAAGCAAACAAGCAAGCGAAGAGGAGCACTGGAGCTGACAAGTGGAAATACGTGGAATAACTAGCAACGACGGCGGAAAGAGCTGCAACAGAAGGCAATATGAAACAACTATATGACACGACGAATAAACTATCACGGAAATGCAACAAACCAGAGCAACCGGCTAAGAAAATAAAGGCAGAACTAGTCACTGAGTCTTAAAACAGCGTAACAGGTGGGTAGAACACTCTGAAGAACATTTGAATGAATCAACCTCACTGGACCAACCAGATCTCAAAACAACACCTTCCAACCTTCCTATAGATATCACTCCGCCAATAATCGAAGAAATCAGGATGTCCATCAGACAAATCAAGAGTGGGAAAGCAGCAGGACCTGAAAATATACCAGCCGACGCACTGACGTAAGACGTAGAAGTAACTGAAAACATGCTCCACGTTCTGTTCAGGAAGATTTGGGAAGAAGAATAAGTGCCACCAACAGACTGGAAAGAAGGATATCTCATCAAGATACCAAAGAAAGGAGATCTGGGCAAATGTGAGAACTACAGAGGCATCACACTACTATCAACAGAGTGTTATTGAAACGAATGAAAGACTTAGTGGACGCGCAACGTTGAGATAAATAGGCTGGACTCCAGTCGGTCAGTCACAACGTGGAACCTGTACGTATTTACACCACCTGCAGTTGCCATACCCCGATTAGAACAGAGAGATGAAATTGTCAGGCCACATCCCAGAATAGCACAGGTAGTAACTATCAGTGATAATGGGAAACATAACGCATCGAAGGCACGACTCGAAAATAAAGTATAAATTAGCGGAATAAAAACATAAGAAAAGTTATGAGGAATTTAGAATTTGGGGGAAGACAAAGAATGGATGCACGTGCGTCGTCGCAAACGATTTCGGGTCATATTATTCAAAGTCTCTACTCATTGGTTACGATAATCACGCGGACCCCAACCAAGTAGTCTGCACATATCAACATGGCTAAGTCCAGTTGTCAGTGACTTCATGGACTGATGCCATGTTACTGTTTGGCATCACTCAACACGTCCTAATCATCTCATTTGACGAAGATTTCCTAACCCAGGAATTGCTTACACCGTGATCCCAAACTGCACGAGCAATGCTTCAGAGATACCTGTGACTGAATACCAGTAGCCTACGAATATCCTTTGCTTTTAATGGTCATGTTTCACATCCACAAAGTAGAATGGAGAGAAAATTAAGTAATTATTCCAACATTCAATGATACTTTTTTTCCATATTTATCAAATAGATAACTATCTATCGTCTTTAAACTGCTTCCATCTTAACGTTTCCTCATTAGGTACTAGATTACTACATAACTTCCTTTCGAAATTTGATTTTCTCAAACAATTTATGACGCAATACAAATTATCATAACTTTGTTAAATTACGCAAAACCTTGTTTTATTATAAACTATCATATTCGATATTTAAAACTTTTGATTACGGTTGACAACTTTTTTAGGTGACACAACACCTCTTTATTTCATTATAGACCATTATTTTCAAAAATTAAAAATAAATACGAATTTCTATCTAAATTAAACATCGTCGAAAAGAAATTCTTTAGCTGAATTGTTTTAATTCTTTTTTATCACACAACCAGTTTTAGTTAGTTAATTAATTTCACCACCACGACAGTTACAAGCACAATTCAATTCTTAAAATGGCCTTTGCAATAATAATCAATGAGAATACAAATAATAATGAGAGCAATTCTATTCTCTATAAATTGTTGTTCTATACTGATTATCTCGAAAACGAATTTAAAATACTGAACAGTTAGTCACGTATGATACTAAATATTGCTCATTTAATAAAATTGAGCTTATTAATCTACAGAACAAGCGATTAGAACAATTTAGTTATAAAAAACAAATCAATGATGAAAATGAAAGGCCGATTCTTACCACAAAATACAATGCCGCCCGTCTTATTACCGTGTAAGTAGCAATCATACAAACAACTACCTCAAACAATAACAAATCAATAAAGAGGGTGATCGAAGTTATTGTACAATTAAGAATAATGTCTGGATATTACTTCTGGATCGATCAATGCTACTAGGAGAAATACAGGTGTTACAACCAAACTGTAACCGAATATGACCGATTGGCGAGCTAACGAAGAAGGGAAAATTCCATTCATCATTTCAGTTCCGTAGTCTGAGGTTCACATCCTGCTAATCTAATCATTTTATTAAATCTATATACTGTTGGTCACCAGTAATTTACAATTATCTTTGAAATTACCTACCTAATATCCTGGAGGCTAAAACGCTAGTTAATCTTCGATTTAGTTGTTTTAGTCACAGGAATAGTGGGAGTGAATCCATATTGTCTGTTGTTCTATAACCTTCGTTTATATCTTTGATTAGTTAACTGGGTTGCACCATCGATTAATTAGCTCATTTTTATATACGTTTTGTTTGTTAATATGTACTTAATTAGCAAGAGGGTTTGACTTTTGAACCCGGTCCAGTTGAGAGTCGGGGCTCTGTCCTGTGCTGAGATTATCTTTTTGACCACTCTCCACACAGCAACAGCCAGTTACCATGCTTTGAAGCGGCGGATCGACAAAGCAAGAGCACCATATCTACAACTGAAGAACATCTGGCACTCAAAAGAACTGTCAACCAACAGCAAGATCAGAATTTCCAATACAAATGTCAAGACAGTTCTACTGTATGGGGCGGAAACTTGGAGAACTACGGAAGCCATTGTCCAGAAGATAAAAGTGTTTATTAACAATTGTCTACGCAAAATACGTCGGATCCGTTGACCAGACACTATCAGCAACAACCTACTGTAAGAGGGAATAAACTAGAAATCAGGAGGAAGCGCTGGAAGTGGATAGGACACACATTGAAAAAAGCATCCAACCGCGTCACAAGACAAGCCCCCACTTGGAATCCTCAAGGCCAAAGGAGAAGAGGAAGACCAAAGAACATATTGTGCGGAAGAAAGGAGACAGACATGAGAAGAATGAACAAAAATTGGATAGAACTAGAAAGGAAGGCCCAGGACAGAGTGGGTTGGAAAATGCTGGTCAGCGGCCTATGCTCCATTGGAGGTAACAGGCGTAAGTAAGTAATTAACGAGTGATTCAACAAACATGTCTCACAGCTTTTTATCGGACCAATTTTTCGTTATTGTAAGCAGGTCGCTTCCTTGGATCTAGATAAGATGAATTGTCTAGCACTAGTCTGTTTAGGTGCACCTACACAAAATGCTGGTAACTGACAGTCTCTAATTTTGTTTAAGGCGCTTATACTTATTACGCTCGAATGTTAAGATAGTCTTCTGCATGTATATATATATGACATCTGGACTGAAACCGCAAATTTTTGGTGAAATCTTTACAAGTCTCATTATAATACGCCCAAAAAATTAAATTTGTCAATAAAAATTATTAGGCGTCTGAGATTTCAAGCACCAGAGACTTAATAACAGTGATATAAAAAGGTTGATGAAATATATTTGAAAAATATTTATATCCTAACTCAACTTATTAAAAACTAACTCATACTTCGGTTCAACCAAATCACCTTTCAACCTACCTGGACCAATTGAAGAACACTCCGAACAATAAAATTCATTACACGACTGACAAATGCCAGAACCAGTTTCTGGAAATGTAAATTTCTTCGGGCAGGCAGAGCAAGTGTTAGGCATAAGTTTCCGATTGAATGAGAACGTCCGATAGATGTGTCAGTCAAAAAACGGTTTTCGTATTCAGGTAAAGTTCTTATATTGTATATCCACATATTTATATAATATGGTAAAAAATGTCACTGAAGTAATTAAATATAAAGTGGGTTTTTTACTAATTACTTACATAAAGCCACAATTATCCCATAAATTCATAGTTATTTTGAACAAATCAATTCTCCTACTTTTCTAAAATGACTTGATTTCAGTCGACTATCCCCAGAGGGGGTCCATAGTACGTCTACAAGTTATTTACAAGCTACAATTGAATCCTAGATATGACGCAACAACATGTATGTACAAGAAATTCCCACATCACTTCGGGTCTATCAGTTCAGTCCCATACATTAAACAACGTTAAAGTTCGAACTTGTCTAAAACTTAATTCATTTTGTAGTAAATCAAACCGATACACAATAGTGACAAGTCCTGATTTGTCTATTACTAACTGGCTGTTTGAACAAATGATAAATGTCATAACTAAGTAGTTTGAACAATCCCTAAGGTGTGCTTGCAATGCATGTTCTTTGGTGTCATAGTAGTGTACCTGAGTTTTATAATACTTTTATTAGTAACCAAATGTTTACATGCTCCTGCTTCGGTTCAGGTAACCGGGCAGTATCCCAGTCCTTACGAAAACCGAACGATTTATGTGGCGCATATCTATTTGGTGCTTCCTTGTACCAATGTTTGTGTTTCAATAAGTAATAAGTTTACGTGCTGCAATATTTGGTTCAGTCAGTCAGTTACAACGTAGAACTTCGTACGTACATCAGTTCGAGTCTCCATACCACATCAGCACAGAGATGAAGTTGTCGATTCAAATCCCATAGTGGTAGAAGTAGTAACAGTATAAGTATTATGTGAAAGATAAGGGTTTGAAGATGTTGTTAAAGGAGCATAATCCAGTGAAATAAATTTGGAAAGAGAAAAAGGATACGGACATGAAGAATTCAGAAGATTAGAATTTGGTAGAACACAAAGAGTGGATGGAAACGATTTTGAGCCATGTCATTCAAGGTCTCTAACCATCGGTTGCTATCATCTCGCGAATCCCATCCAGGTAGTCTACACCTACCAACACGGCCCAGTCCACTTGTCAGTGACTTCATGCATTTATGCCATGTTTTGGTCTGGCCGCCCCTAGTTTTCTTCCAACCTGCTCCTACACCATAAAACATTGCACGTCGGGGCAGTCGGTGGTTGGGCATACGTAACACATGCCCCAGCCATTTCAACTGGTGAAGTTTCAGTACTTCATCAATTGATTTGTCATCCTTACCTAGTACCCGTTTCCTAACATCTGCATTACTTACCTGGTGGTCCTAGGATATACGAGCAATGCTTCGAAGACACCTATGATCGAACACTAGTAGCCTACGAATATCCTCTACTCTTACCGGCCATGTTTCACTTCCATAAATTAGGACGGAACGGACTGCTGCACAGTAAACCCGTCCTTTTGTTGCTAGACGGATATCTCGCCTACGCCATAAATGACGCAAGTTGGCGAAAGCTAGACGAGCCTTCTGTATCCGTGCTGAGATTTCGTCACACACCAGACCAAAAGGGCTGATGAGACTCCCAAGATAAGTGAAGCTGTCAACACGCTCAACTACTTCACTCCCTATCATTAGTTCAGGTGTCGATGCAACCCAATCCTGAAGTAACACTTTGCACTTCGAGGGAGAGAATAGCATCCCGAACATGTCTGCATTGTTGCTTATAGTGGTCAGAAGACTCTGCATTTTGTCAGAGTCTTCACCGAATAAAACTATGTCGTCGGCGTATTCTAAGTCAACAAGTGAGCCTCCCGGTAAAAGTTCAACTCCAGGAGATTGAGATGATGAAAGTGATACCTCTAAAAGCATGTCAACGACAAAGTTGAGCAAGAATGAGGAGAGTGGACAGCCCTGACGAACACCACTTGAGGTAATCAATTCTGATGACAGTTCGCCATAGGCTCTAACTCGACCAGTTGTGTTCGAGTAGAGAGCCTTTATGAGGTTAATGTACTTCTTTGGTACTCCTTTCACTGACAAACACTGCCATAGAACCTCACGATCAACGGAGTCAAATGCCGCCTTAAGGTCAAGAAATACTACTATTGTGGGACGTCTGAATGTATGTCTATGTTCTAGGACCTGATGTAGAGTGAATATCTGGTCTATGCAACCACGTCCAGGTCGAAAACCAACCTGGTTTTCCCTAGTCTGCTCTTCACGAGCTTTCTTTAGGCGTCCAAGTATCATTGAAGCTAATAATTTAGACACTATATTAGTCAAACTGATTCCTCTGTGATTGTCACAGGAGGACTTTTGTCCTTTCTTATAGACTGGCACAATCAGTGATTGGAACCAGTCAGATGGAATTACGTCCAGATCCCAGATTCTACCTAAGACCTCAGTCAATCTCGTTGCTAGTACTGGACCACCATTCTTAAAAATTTCAGGTGTAAACTTGTCAGGGCCTGCGGTCCTCCCTCGCTTCAGATTTCCTATAGCTTTTTCAACCTCGTAGAGAGTTGAAGGACTTACCTCAATTTGCCATTCAGGTTGACTGGGTATCGTGGGAAACCGAAGTGTGGCTGAAGGCCAGTTGAACTGATCCCTAAAGTGTTCTGCCCATCGATCCAATCTCCTGGATTGAGAATGAATGATATACCCGTCTTTGTCTGGGGTAGTTTCGCTAATAGTTGGGTTCCTAATGCCGGTTTCTTTAATAAGTCTGAATAGCTGTCTGCTGTTACCTATTGCCGATGCCTTTTCCATCTCTCTTGCTTTCCCTACCCACCACTGTTCACGATCATTACGTAGGCTTCTTATTAGCCTGCGCTTAAGCTGACTCCGCTCTTCGTTATGTTCAGAGCCAGGAGGGATGAGTTTTCGAGCATCTATCAGTGCGGTAGATGCTGCCGAGATCCATTGTTTCTCCCTAACGTTATGGCTTACCTTACTAGTGGATATCACAGCTGTTTCCACAGCTTTTCGGATGTCATTCCACGCTGCTTCGGAGTGGACACAACTTACATGTCTGTCTAACTGTTTTTCCAGTTGTTCCTGAAATATATTCTTAGCTTGCTTATCATTAAGCAGAAGCCTTAGAGGCTTCCCTGCAGTGTCTTTCCTACGTCCAGTAAGTCGCAGACAGATACGTGCTCGCACTAGAGCATGATCTGAATCTAAACATGTGCCCCAGAATGAGCGACAGTCTTCTATCGAGCCCCTCCATCGGTGGCTGATAGCGATGTGATCTAATTGGGTCCAATGTTGGGACGAATTCGGGGGTCGCCATGTCAAAAGATGTTTTTCCTTATGCCTAAAGTTAGTATTTGCAAGAAATAGGCGGTTATCTGAGCATAGCTGCAACAGACGGTCGCCATTATCTGTTCTTTCCGCCATGACACCATAAGATCCTCCCAGGTGTCTTTCCATTTCACTTAGTTTACCTACTTGAGCATTAAAGTCACCAGCCACTATTACTACATCAAAACGCCTAGCTTTTCGGAGAAGGTCAGAAAGTTTCCTGTAAAACTCATCTTTTATATCGTCTGAGCTGCAGTCAGTGGGAGAGTAGGCAGAGACGACGAAGTCAGTCAGTCAGCTACAACGTAGGACCAGGCACATTTATGCATCGGTCCAAGTTGCCATACCTCTTTAGCACAACAAGATGAACACCGGATTCATAGAAGTAATTAATTTAGTGGTGGTAGTACATAAGGAAAGGTTGTATATAAGGATATAGTACAGGAAGGAAGAGAGATATGAAGCAATTTTAATCTCAAGGTTTAAGGGAAGATAAAGAGTGTATACACCTACGCCATTGTGATCGATTCTGAGCCATGTCACCTAGAGTTTCCAACCACTTATTACGATAGTCACGCGGACCCCAACCAGGTAGTCTGCATCTACCAACATGGCTCAGACTAGAAGTTAGTGACTTCAAACACTGATGCCATGTTTTGGTTTGGCCGCCCCTAACTCTCTTCCAACCGTTCCCAATACTAGTCATCATAGCGCGTCGTGGTAATCGGTGTTCAGGCATACGTAACACATGGCCCAACCATCTCAGTCGATGAAGATTTATCACCTCATCAACTGATTTACCATCGTTACCTAATATCCTGCGTCTAACCTCACTATTACTTACTCGGTGATCCCAGCAGATGCGAGCAATATTTCTAAGGCATCTGTGGTCAAATACTAGTAACCTACGAGTATCTTCTACTCTTAATGGCCATGTTTCACAACCGTAAAGTAGAACAGAGCGAACTGATGCGCAGTATACTCGTCCCTTAATTGATAGACGGATATCTCGTCTTCGCCATAGGTGACGTAAGTTGGCAAAAGCCAAACGAGCTTTTTGAATCCGTGCTGAGATTTCGTCAGACACCAACCCATTAGGGCTGATCAGACTTCCAAGATAAGTGAAGTTGTCGACGCGTTCGACTACTTCACTCCCTATCCTTAGTTCGGGTGTTGACGCAGGCCAGTCCTGGAGTAACAATTTACATTTGGATGGGGAGAAACGCATCCCAAACATCCTGGCATTATTACTAAGTTCCAACAGAAGACTCTGCATTTTGTCAGCGTCTTCACCAAACAGGACTATGTCATCTGCGTATTCTAAGTCGCTTAGTGGTCCCCCTGGTAGGAGATCAATTCCTGTAAACTCAGTCGACGAGAGTGTCATTTGCAGCAACAGGTCTATAATGAAGTTAAACAAAAAGGGGGATAGTGGACAGCCTTGACGGACACCACTTGAGGTTGTAAAATCATATGACAGTTCGCCATAAGCTCTCACTCGACTGGTAGTGTTTGAGTAAAGAGCCTTCACAAGGTTTATGTACTTCTCAGGTACACCTTTCAATGACAGACTGCCACAGAGTCTCTCGGTCTACAGAGTCAAATGCTGCTTTCAAATCAAGAAAAACTATCATTGTCGGACGCCGATAAGCATGTCTGTGCTCTAAAACTTGACGAATGGTGAATATGTGGTCGATACAGCCACGACCAGGTCTGAAGCCAGCCTGATTTTCTCGTGTTTGCAGTTCACGAGTTTTAGTTAGGCGCCTGATAATTATTGAGGCTAGTATTTTAGATACTATGTTAGTCAGACTAATCCCTCTATGGTTATCGCAGGATGATTTTGACCCCTTTTTATATATTGGGACAATCAGTGATTGTGACCAGTCGGATGGGATTACATCCGTCTCCCAGATTTTAGCCAGAATATTAGTCAACCTAATCGCTAAAATTGGACCACCATATTTAAAGACCTCTGGAGCCAATCCATCAGGACCAGCTGCTCTTCCTCGTTTCAGATTACCTATAGCCTTTTGAACATCAAGTAGGGTCGGGGGACCTACTTCAATGTTCCATTCAGGTTTTTTAGGAATAGTGGGTAGTTGTGCAGTAGCTGAAGGCCAGCTAAACTGCTCCTTAAAATGTTCCGCCCATCGTTCTAAACGTTTGGGTAGAGAGCAGATAAGGGTTCCATCTTTTTCCGAGATCGTCTCACTTACACTTGACTTCTTAATTCCAGTTTCTTTTATTAGTCTGAATAGTTGCCTGGTGTTGCCTACAGCCGCTGCCCTTTCCATCTCTTTTGCTTTCGTTGCCCACCACTGCTCACGATCGTTCCTTAAACTTTTAGTCAACCTACATTTGATTTGTTTACGCTCTTCGTCGTGTTCAGAGCCTGATGGGATGGGTTTATGGGAATCTAGGAGTGAAATAGACTTGGAAGAAATCCATTGGTTTTTTGGAACCCTATGGTTTAAATTACTAATAGATGTGACTGCTGTTTCCACAGCTGTTCGTATGTCATTCCAGGCAGCATCTGGGTCGGTCTTGTTTACAGAACTGCCTAGATGTGAACTCAGTTGTTCCTGGGATTTACATTTGGATTTCTCGTCCTCCAGTTCAATCCTAATGGGTCTTCTTAGTGTAGTTTTCCTGCGTCCAGTGAGGCGCAGACAAATGCGTGCTCGTATTAAAGTGTGATCAGAGTCTAAACACGTATTCCAATACGAGCGACAATCTTCTATGGAGGCTCTCCAACGATGGCTGATGGCGATATAATCTATTTAAGTCCATCGTTGGTTTGGTGCAGGTGGTCGCTATGTTAGGCGATGTCTCTCCTTATGTTTAAAGTTAGTGCTTGCTAAAAATAAACGATTGCCTGAGCACAGTTGCAACAGACCATCACCATTATCTGTTCGCTGAGCCAGAATACCATAATATCCACCTAAATGTATTTCTGTTTGGTTTAAGCTACATAATTGGGCATTAAAGTCACCCGCTACGACTACTATGTCTGAGCGCTTAGCTTTTTGAAGAAGCTCAGAGAGACGACGAAGAGGCAACGACGAGTTTCCCTATCTTTCCGGGTCCTTACTGATCCGTTTAGTCGGACAGCGCATAGACGACTGTCTACTGGGATCCAGTCTAAAAGAGCTAGTTCTGCCCTAGGACTTAATGCTATACCTACTCCAGCGAGGCCACGGGAAGCAGCGTCAGGGCTTCCAGATACACGAAGCGTGTATCGAGATGAAACTTTATTTTGTTTAGGTGAGGTCAAATGAATGACGCTACTCGGATCTTGTATGCGCGTTTCGGAGACGCAGCACACATCGATGGTGTAAGATTCTAGAGTCCTAGCTAAGGAAGCCTGTTGTCCTATTTGGCATAATGTTCGGACATTAAAAGTTCCCACTTGTAGTTTAGAGCGAGGTTTCAGGAGACCAGGAATAACGTTCCGTGTACACGAATCGTTTGCCCCAGCGGTGCGAGGTGCTAAAAGGACGTGGGAAAGGTTAGTCGTGGAGATAACAGAGTTATTAGGTGTAGGAAGGATTTGAAAGCGACCAACTTGGTCTTGTGTGCAGTTAAGGGTATGAGGGCTAGTATCACTTCCCGGCTGCCCACACCGTGGAAGGGTATTTCTTGAGGGACCTGAAAAAGAAGTTGGATTAGTGTTGGTCTTAACGACCTGGGAGCGTGACCGCAGTGCCCAAGGGACAACTGCTTGAGGCCGGTCACGCACGGCCTTTTCGTGGGGGATTTTTGAAGTGTTAGCTCCGTTCTTCAAAGGACCTTACCGCCGGAGACGGAAATCCGTGGGATAAGGCGAGGTGTGCATTTTTAGGGTCGACCTCTTCTAACCCCACCCCTCCTTGTGGGAAGGCAGCATCGCTGTCATGCTGGTTGTCTGAAGGGAACACCTTACTGCTGTCACACCTCTGTACAGTCGGCAGTACGACTTCGCCTTCTGACCTTGGGATTGCTGCTCTTCAACCGACCTGTCTGGCATGGTATGACCTCGAGGAACGATTGTTCCAGCCAGCATAGCTCGATTGCTTTATCACGATAGGCAAGCCCGACCACCACGTCAAGGTAACAGCAACGTTCGAGAATATTTGGTTCTAAGACCATGAAGTATTCTCCAAACATAAATATATAATTTCTCAGAGAATTGAAATATAAACTGAAACGAATATATCTAGTGGTAATGTTTATTGAAGCTTCTGCGCAAATGACTAAAAATAAAAATGAAAGGCTGAAGCATATATCACTCTGGTGCAGATTCACTACCGGATCAGTTGGTAATGACTTATAAAACCGTGTATACAGATAGAAAACTAAACATGAAAACGGCATGCGAAATCGCAAAAAGTAAATACATAACAACTTCCTTACAGACAAACCGTGTTGATGGATTTAGGATGCCCCAACGCCTACGGAATCGATAACCTTAAATAGTGTTCGTTGTAGGCGTTATCCGCTTTCCGCATTTCTATTTAATTTTCTCAGACATCATCTTAAAGATAACGCTCTTGTCGTCTGACTTTGGAGGTTGGTTAGCTAGGGAATCCATCTATTGACTAAAAATATGCAGCTAACATGTCCCTGTTTGATAAAGACAAAACGAAGAGTCTTCTGACTCCCTTAGGCAGCAATGCTATCATGTTTGGGATACATTTTCCCCCATTTAGATGATAACCCCTGCTTTACAATTGGCCTGCATCTGAGAAGGTTGGGACATGTACTAAAATATATCAATTTACCAACTATCCAAACGAGATGGGTACAGAATATCAACCTAGGAGAGTTGGAAAACCCTGATTCCAAGGCAACAGTATACATGAACTCCAGGAACCTATTCCTGGTCACATGCTACCATAGGATTGCATCTTCTAACGTTGCCTAAATGTCTTGTATTTTAATTTTATTTTCTGTAAACTATTTGTCAATAAAATCTGCTTTCTGATTGAATAAAAACTAGCTGGAGATTCGTCAGATTTGTTTTATGCTTGTCCCTAAAATATGATTTTACCCTTACTGATAATAACAATAATTACTTACAACTAATTGAAAAATATTGTCTTTAGTAACTGTAGCAGCTGTCTTATTCATCATAAATCTATGTATAAAGTGTGCCCACTGAGTTCCCAGTCGATTTTTCTATCTTAAAGATTTGCATGCTATACCTTATAGTTAAACTCACATCATAATACGTACCTCCCACCGACTACACTTCCAAGTGGCTTCTAAGCACCAGCATTCAAATGTTGCGGCTTTGGTAAAGGAAGACTTTGATGTCAGTAAACCGAAATATTTTGAACCATTATCTACGTAATGAAAGATAATTCTACCTAACGAATAGATAATTAAGACAATTATTAGTTCTTATGCAGCTATGAAATTGGTAAAAAAAAGACAAGTGAGAATGAGTAGAGTGTTCAGATTTCAGATAGTAGTAAAGACAGAAGGCTTATGACCTATGTTGTTCCTTTTTTAGCATGCCTCTGTGAGTGTCCAGTTTTCTCTTGAATGAGTCAATTGAAGTTATGGACACAACTAATTCAGGTAACAGGTTCCAAGAATTGATGACTCAGAGGGAAAACCTGCATGTCGGGGGTATTTTGTCCACTCTTGGTTTTTCTACTCGCCTTCTATGTCCTCTGAGATGCCACGCTCTAGTGTGAATAAAAAGAGGAAATGTTAGATCCAAATCCATTTTTAGTATTCTATACATCAAAATTCGGATCATCTCTTAATCTGCGATAGGACAGAGTAAACTGGTCTACCTTTTCAAGCCGCTCTTTGTATGGTAAACCCCAGAGTTCTGCAATTGCGCGGGTATCTGCCATCTGTACTTGTTCTGAGATATCGGAGTTACATTTCGAACAGGAGCTTGCAGTCCGAACACAGTTCTCAAGCTTAGTTCTCGCTAAAGCTTTGTATACTGTTGCAGCGGTAAATAAATCCCCGAAACTAGTAGCTCTGTAAGTGTTCGACATTGGATGCTGACCACATTAGTTTCAGTAGAATCACCTAGTTGAAGGCGCTCGGTCATGCATCCACACCAGATCACGAGTGGGAATGCCCTGTTCAACTTCTCCTGCAATCACTAGTCAGTTTAGACCAGCCACTTCTCGATATATTGATAGACTATCAAATATATCTCCGAACCTCCTCGCTTCTGACCTATGATTTCACTGGGTGGACACGATTCAATTATAGATGTTGCTGGTAAGGCGTTGTCAAACTACAATACCTCCGACATGTTCGGTATCAAGGTACTAGGGGTGTTTAGAAGATCATGCTTTATGAATTCGTGGATAAAAACAAGTGATCATTAGAAATACTTGAATTAGTAGGAACAGAATTACAAAATTTGGTATTAGTTGTAGAGGAGTGAAAAGCAGTATTAATAACTGACTGAATGTGTCCAGTTTTACCACATTTAAAGCATTTGGAATTACGAAATACTCAGAAATTACATGGGTGGAACTTGCCACAAAACGAGCATTTACCAAACTTGTTCTCACCTCCATGAACTGTTTCACAACTCAACAATGAATTGTTATCTGAATAACCTTGATTACGTATTGGAATGCGACAACGTAGTAAAGTGGTGGAATTCCCTATGTCCTAGCGAGTCATTTCATTTAATTTTTCTCCTTTACCGCATTCGAAATTTGAATACTTTACATGGTCGGACAGTGGTTGCTTGAGAGTTGCATAAGGGAGTGAAATCGGTTTGTCTGAAAGTGACAAAGTCTTTATTAAGCTGTATGCTTCTTTTCCGATGAATGTAAGAAAATGGGCCACAATATTACAATCCTCAACATCTTTCTTGATCATAGTCCAGATTTGAACGTTTCCAAGTAATCATCAAAGGCATCAAAATGTGAATGTATGTCCAACGGTTCCACTACAGGCTCCATCGCGACGCCAATGTGGTAATTAGGAGTATTTGAATTATAGTCTAAACTAGTAATCCCAGAAACAACGCAATTTCATCAATCAGTATTGGATGAGCACGAACCAATGTACTGTATTATGAATTGAAAGTGAAAACAGTCATCAATACAAAGGAATCGTTAGTTTATACAAACAACGAGCGTACCTAGAAGACAAGAGCATGTAACTGCTTAAACAAAAATGTCTTTGTCCAAGAACTGATTTTCCACAATCTATGGATGGTCTGCTAAACAGGTCAATGAAATCTGTTTTTCATATACGAGCTAGGCACATTAACCAAATGAGTCACAAGGAATCAGGTGAGTCTGTTTCCGCTTATCTGTTAATTCTAATACTAGTGAGTACATTCTAGATCACATAGAGTCTATACCCAATACACAGCCGGACAGACACATGATGTGGTTAAAAAGTACAAACGATTACAGATTTCTGGATGCCTATTAAAGCTGCGGCGGTTGTGGTATCTGTACGAACTATTGATTCCTTTGTAATTGATTAACTGCCGTTTACGAATTCCATATATAATGGTTCACTTATGTTCATCTCGTTCTACTTATCTTTAATCGCACTATTTCGAGGATATTTAGTTCGTACGTTAATTCAAGTACTACTAATTACCACAAATACATTAATTGAGATCTTGTGCTGTCAATCACATAGAAAAACTACTAAATCATAAGATGTTTATCATATAATTTCTTCTCCGTTGGCTTATCTTCTGAAGTAATTATCTTGGTGGCTATTCTGAACCTCGCCAAGTAAATTTTGGCTTTGAATGGATGTAGAAAGTTGAAATCGATTGATTCAAATGAGTCTGGTTTCGGTGTATGGTTATATTTCGATCTCTATAAGAATTTCCTTTAACTAAGTAGTCGGAGAGACGTGGTTCACTATGCTCATCTCCCTTTCTAGAAGTGAACCTGATGTGATCTGAGGATGTGTCTATTAGTTGGGATAAATTTCTGGCCAGTCTTTTTAAAGATAATTAATGTATCATCTACATGTCTGAGCTTTATCTAATGGCACTGGCAGAATTAAACGATTTTATATGGGATATAAATAGATTAACTACAATCAGAGACAGAAGATTCCATGGTCTTTCCATTTGTTTCATCACATAAACTCCCTTTGGTGATGGAACGCTTTGAACCTAAGCATAACTTGATTACTTTCATGATTAAACTAATGCTTATTGAACATCTGCTAGATAAAGCGTTATCACGTTCTTTGTTTTGTCAGAACGTGAGATACCTCTATGGCGTAATCGATATGCCTCTTTGTTTAGAAATATCTTGTATATCGGTTGTAGAGCGATCTTTGGAGTACTGAGAGGTTTTCTACGTAAAATCAGGTTTAATTCCCCTTTTAACAGAATGATTTCGTATGTACTAAGAGTTCTGTGAGAAGGATTATAAACAATCCTTAGGTTATTAGGGGTAGTTTTTGTCGATGTTTTCTGTTTTTATGCTTTCTTTGAACTTTTCTAATTCCCTGATTTATCTACGCTTGAAATCGGTTACATTTAGGAGACAATATACTCTGTTTCCAACTTCATTTAAACCCTAAATACATTATTTCAAATTTGTCTTTTTGTAATTGAACTAAAGTGATATAGTGTAATATTTTATGTTGTGCTAAGGAGAAGTCCACCTAGTTTTTAAAAATTTCCAGGTTGTGTATTAACAACTATAACACTATCCCTAACATTTCCTCATTGTCGTTAGATAAGGCTTATTAAAATTCCCCATTTAAAAATAACCATCACACGTCATAATGGAGTGAAATCCAAAACAAGAGGTCGACAGGATGTTGTTCCGATGAACCGAAAATTTAAACTTTTCATTTTATCCACTAAATGAAAAAAATACTCGATTAGTGCCAGGTGTTTTATAAGCAATTGGTGAGTGGTTCGGAATCTAGGTTATGTGTATTCTGAATGAATTTAAGATTGTACCTTAGTCCGTACTGCACATGATGTAGACTATTATTAAGCGACAATTCAATGAACGAATGGGTAGTAAAGATAAGATAATTGCAATTTATCTAAATACTTTACAAACTACTGTTTTGGCGTCAAGTTAATTTTAACAAAACAGCCAGAAATTAAAGTAGAAAATAAGGGTTTAAGCGAATTAATTTAACAATGATATTTAGCAAATGTTTCATTCATGATCTGTAAGCCGTTATCAGTTGATTATAGCACCACAATGTAGATTCAATAATAATTATTGATAGCATATATTCACTGTTATAATTAATGCATGAACATCTACTCATCAAATTCAATACCAAGACTTAATTATCAAATGACTGTCCTTCAGAGTTGTTATTTAGCGTACTATTGTAGTGAACAATACACGGGTGGGGACAATCGAATGTATTTGGACACAAACTACAAACTATCTCACTAAATTCTGATAATCATACAGTGAACAGTTCATTTGCAAAATAACTATCAATTGTCTCAATCTTCACTGTTCCTTCTGTAAATATCAATCCATCTCTAATTTCATTGTTTGTTCATTTTCCTACCAATTGCGCTTCATTTCAGTTCTTTCTTTACCGGTCTTCTGCCAAAATACATTCTATGTCTGACCATCGCCATATACTACTTATGTGGTTATATGAAAGTAGAATGATACTTTGATGACAATAGTCATTACTCTGAAATCAAATTGTATTTGTATAATTGTTTCTTATCTTTTTTTCTTCAATGAATTGAGTAAATCCAAAGCACATACCATTTACTTTCAGTTTTCGAAGTACATACACTAATAAATCTATTTACGCTAAAAAAGATACCTAACATTCCGTCCAATTACCCATTTGAATATGAAAAACCATTAAATCCAATGTATTTCAACTGCCTAAAAAATAAAATAAAAATAATCAGTCATCGTATGCATGGACCATGTGTATCAGTAGACTGCTCATATTTTTGTTTTTAGAAAGTAAGTACATTATTTAGTGCAGGGAAGCAAAGAAAAAGAAATCGATTAAAAGTGATTATATTTTACACATTGAAGTATCCACTATATGTACTAATTTAAAAAGTGATTTAACAAAATCATCAATGCTTAGTTTAGTTGGCAGTAACAGAGTGAATATAAAACGAAACATTGAACATATAATTGAGTAGATGTATAATTTTCGAAAGAATAAAGGTGGATTATATTTAAAAGTCATCATCTGTTTCAACTGTCCCACGCTCTAATTCACATGGTCTACGAAATTCTTGACCGCGTTCATGAAACCATAGATTCATTACCCATTTTGAGCCAGCTAAAACTGGGCAAGCAGCGTGTCTAGTTCGTAGGTCACCTTCTCCATTTGGCAAAAGATTAAACCAGAAACCAGCGGCTCCTTTTTTAGGGACTACACGTGTACCGATACGGTTAAATACAGTGGCTCCTCCTGCTTGTACATCAGATAACTAGAAATATAAAAAAGCTGAAGTTTGAGTCATCATCATTCAGAATCTTATGTTGTTAAATATGTGATGTAAACCTTGACCAATTATTTAAAAATTGTGAGATTTTTAAATGGATAAGAAAGAAACTAGGAAGAATTTTCACGTAATTATAAACTGTTCGAAAAATTGTTCTACGTCCCAGTGACAGTTAAAAAAACAGTTACATCTCAGAATGAGTTCTTATCGAGCTCTTTTTTGTTTTGGCTTAATAAACACTTCTATATCACAACAGATATGATTATCACTGAAAATTCACATAGAAGTAAATAATAACTAAAGAGTAGAAATCACCTTCACTTACTCAGTGGGAGACATTGATAAATTGATAAGTTTGATGTGATTGTGTGTTACACCAATGTATGGATGGACTACGGAAGATATCGACACACAAAAGCAATAAATGAACCAAGAGACACTGATAAAAGAGATAATGATGAAGTGGAATAAGTTACGATTAAAGAATGTTGGCTTAAGTAAATGGGATGTTAACAGGTTGCACGCAACCACTCAGTGCTTCAAAACTGTGAAATTGTGTGGTTGTTTGTGGATTTTAATTTATCTATGCCAAACAGACATTAGGAAGCGTGTATTTACAAAGAAATAGAGCTTTTTATTTTTGAAACTTCGTACACACTTTGCATGCCAAAATGAATAGGTGTCAACTTTAAGGTTAAAACGATTAAGTTCTTTGGTGGATTGCAGTTTAGAGTACTCAACTTTCGAATAATGGGTAGAAGTTTCTACATATGCTTCACCTACTTTAGGTTGAACAGACGGATAATATGATTAACCGTTACACAAATAATTTGAACTTGTGCTTAACGGATAGGTCACAAAAATAAGCAACTGATAGATAAACGAAATCGACTTAGACTAACAGTTAGTGAAATTAGTGTCAAGTATCAAGTACTGTCTGTGTCATACGAAGCTTGAAAACGCAGGCATTATCTCGGCATTCGTAGTTTATAAAAAATGATCCGTTCATTCTAGTATAACACATTGTTGAAATGTATATATGCTGTAATTAATAATTTTATAAGACGATGTTCTATAATTTTGTTTGATAACTGCTGTTGATCACAGTACTGTGGGGATGACAAGTTATTATTTTGTGACAAGCTAACAATCACAAGTCATTCCCTTGAATAATATTATGCGATCAGTTTTTACAGTGAACTCCATTGACATGTTAGTTTTTTCTCCATGGGAAACCATGTACTGAAGTCGATATAATTTCCAAAAGCACCAAAGCGAAAGTCTTTCACTTCATCTTTTATTTACATAACTTAAATCTTACACTCAAAAATTTGTTCTTAGTGTGAACTAAGCGCAGCTTGCGATAAATGAGAGAGATTCTCATTTTTACACAATAAGATTATCGAACGTAAAAAAATCCTAACTTGGTATATTTAAGTGATTCACAGTTCCCCTAAATAATCTTATTGTAGTGGTGTAAATCTTATATCACTCAATGGGACTAGAATGCAAATGTTCCTTTACATTAGATGAAGAGTATTTATATGTTACTGATTATTTAAAAAGAATCAGTAACTTATTGAGGTATGAAACTAAACTTTGAATTAGAAGTAATTATGGTTTTGACTAATGGAAACCATAGATATTCACGGTTAGAACTGTTATAAATTTCCAAAGCATTCAGGGTAAAATTGCTTGGAATATGAAAATGAAAGAATTAGACCTGATTTTGATGAGTTTAACTTAAAAAAACTATTCACACAGTATATTCAAATAAATAGACATTGTAGCTCTAATAAATAAACATTGAAGAATTTATTCAATTGAAACCTATTTTTGTTGGTCAATTTGTCTTGTAAAATACTACTTAATTAATCTTGCTGTGTTTGAGGAAGACAAAAGCTCTTTCGCAAGTATTACCCTTTTTTTCCTTACTTGCGTGTAGTAATCACTGTTATTTATTAACCGTCATTCTATCTACTTGCATAGGAATCCGCATTGTGTCAGAAGTGTCGCCTATTGTCCATATTCAGATATCAGCTTACACTAACTTCTATGCTCAAAACAATAAGATTACAATTTATCGCACGGTCTCCATCTTGCATAAAACTTATCTGATTCTTGTAGTCTTCCTATCCATTTAAAGAATCTAAGATCATAGGAGGTACATTGGTCATATCAGTATCTTAGTTGTGCTACATAATGTGCCAGTCCAATGTGGCTTTACATGACATTCATATTAGATACTGTTCTTCTCATCGTTGTTTTAGGAATGAAGGTAGCTATACTCGACCTAACAGAATCCATTAATTTACCACCACACATTTACGTTCCTAGTACTATGTTGAAAAGATGCAGTAGATTGACAGAAATCGAAAAATTTCATTTAACGTAAAATCTAAGAGCAATAAGATTCTCAATATTTATTTTCTTCATTATTATTTCTTGTCAAGTCTTCCTTGTATAACTTCTTTCTAATGTAGCTAACGTGTATAACACTTTCAGTCTACATACTAACTTCAGATCTCCAATTTAATAAACTGTCCTAAGCTCCATCCTCAAATTAGCTCTGAGTAATCATAAGCAAGTTGAAATATAAAAAACCGAAATTATTTCAGGAGTTTAATGAAAACTATAATCCTGACTATTCAATTCCGACCGAAAAGTAAAAATGTGAAGTTGCCTGTTGAACTAACTAATAAATAATAACACTTACATAAAAAATAATTGTAGCTATCCTGTTCCCATTTTTAACTTCGAATGCGTCCTTTTCTCTTTTCTGAAAAAAATTTAGCAAATTAGTATACATACTATGGACATACTTGGATTAAAATGAACCTCTAACAGTTTTCGTTAAGATACAATACATCGTTCTCATTTACCATCGGTGAACAAAGAGGATATTCTGCTAGTTCACTACGTTCTTTTATACATTTATTGTAATAGAGTAAAATAATTCTGATGGCTGTAGAATACCTCAGGATGAAATCCTAGATACCTTCAATTTATAGTCCATTTATATTATTAGCCTAAGAAAGACCAGACTCTTCTAATTTGTTGTAATATGTTGCTTTACTTTTGCAGATTCTTTTCCTTTCTACAAAGAGATGATATTTTAAATTATCTAGCTGATCAGCTAATAGTTAATTAATTTATTCTTGTAAATTTTAAAGATGGCTCCGACACAAAAAATTGGAGGTCACCATGTTTTGATAAATTATATTCTGATCGAAATATATTGATTATGGTAATGTTACAATTTAGAGATGGTAGAGAATTCCATTTGTTATTATATTTTTGAACACACTGAATGGGAATTCATGAATGCATATAGTGATGTTCTGAAAATGATCATTGGTTTAGGCTTTGTCTTTTTTCTAGCAAGAACTCAGAACAGACTGTGAGCACATCTCATTATAAACTGGATCATCACTTCTGATTGTTTTTCTTCAGGAATAATGTGGTGTTTATATGAACCAATGATTCCCTTGTATTGATGACTGTTTTGATTTTGAATTCCAAATACAGTACATTCGTTCGTGCTCATCTAATACTTCTTGATTAAATTGCGTTATTGCTGGGATTATTAGCTTATACTATAATTCAAATACTTCAAATTATCACAATTAATTAAGTCTAACAACCATTTTACTAAGGAGAAATTATCGTCGACTATTCCGTCGATAACCACTCTATTTTCCAATGAGAAAACAAGCTTTGGGAAAAGGGAGATGCAATCGAAAACTCCATTACGGTAATTAGAAGAGAAACATCAAAAAATTAGTCAATGGAGAGCCCACATTTAACTACTGAATTCAATAGAAATGATAATAACAGTCCCAAAGAATGAAGAGTTATAAAACAAGACGAAGCAAGTTTCTAAAACTACTTACTTCTTAACAGTTTTACAACCTGATATAACACCAGTATTACGAAGTTCATGATTTAGAACTTGACTTGATCGCATTTGTCAAGAATGACCCAGTACATTTGATTCAATACAACTGATTTACAATGAGGCAGACGAACAGAACGTAACACAGCAAGATACAGCCATGTTATAAACCTCCCGTGTATGTTTTGGTTAAATAGTTTAGCCAATAACATTAAGTGTACGACTGTTTGACTTACGGAAATATAATCCAACCTATAGAGAATCTATTAAGTCCACCATACATCACCATCTGTATAGACTTGTAATCAGAATCATTACTTGTTCAATTTGCTTTTATGATCATCATCATAAAGTATCTACACTAAAAGTCAAATTACAATTGGAATAACTGACTAAAGCTAGTAAACTTGTAAACAGTAAGGACTGCTAAGATATTGGGACCACAATTACTACGGTAACTAGAAGAAAATTTTTGACACTGACATTCAATTTTAATGCGAAACCCGTTAACGTAACAGAAATTTAACAGAGGAAGCTAAAAATCTATTGCTGGAACTGGAAACTTAAAAAAGCTTATGTCTGGAGTTAGTTCAAAATTAAAAATTTTCAGGAACTTACTCGACCAAAATCAAAATGTGGAGCATAATGTCCACCCAAACCATAATTACCGACTTGTAGATCTTCAGCAGTCTCAAGAGACAAACCTGTAACAGCTCGTATACGCTGACTTATCTGATCAGTAATTTCACTCATAGAATGCGGAAGCCAAGCGCTAAATGAAAATAGACCGCATATTAGTGAAGTTAATAATGAAAAAATATTGTTCAAATGATGACAAGATTGTTGACTAAATGAGTATTGTAACATAATCTGTGTTACATACATAAGGATAACGTTACTATGATGATTAACTAATAAAACAAGTCTAAAATGATTCATTATAGCATGTTTCATATCCAGAACATGCGGACGATTAGATGAGAAATCCTCTACGAGTTCTTAGAAAAAACGTAGTTCTATGAACAATGAAACTAATGTACTTTCTAATTAATTTTCTTTGTGATTTTCAAAACAGTTTGTCGTGTATAAGTGCAACAGATTTGAATAATTCTCTATGATGCTAACCTTGTATTACAATAGATATCTTAACAATGTGTCTAGTCAGCCACACAATTATCTATAATTCATTTTTATAAAAAAATATGTTAAGTACACGATAGAAAAAATACGTGTATTCAAAAGACCAGTAAACTTGCTAATACTTTACAAGAATAAGAGTATGACGCCTCTTGGTCAAACCGACAACTGTTAATGGACCAGAAGAGTTCAGCGAACTCATGGTCTTTTATTTACACACTTCAACAGTGTGATAAGTTCAGTTCTTAATAAATTATGAAGTCGATGTTTGATTTAGCTTAATAGTCATAATCATAGATCAATAGTATTTTTAAAATATCTACCACGTGAATAAATAAATCACAGTCTATATGTCATGGTGTGTATATTTAAACGATGTTAGGGTCCTAGAAGTGGAGATTACAAGTCGAAAAATAGCATATAGAGGGTTCAGAAAATGTGGCATAAATCTGATTGTCATGTTTAATTTGAAGTTGATCACGGACTTTGAAGAGAAATCTAGCTTTCAATGTAAGTCGATAGTGAAAGTATTTCAAATCTGTTGGTATCAAGAGTAAACTTCAAGGAAAACTATGGGTTTAGAATTCCGACCACTTAATTTTCGCTTTAATGAAAAAAAAGTAAAACAGTAAATATTGATAAATGTTTTCAAGAATAAAACAGAGACACAATGTCTGTACGACTATTGTTATATCTCGAACTTAGACTCTTAATATGTCGCGTAAAACTTGAGCACTCGAACGCAAGAACCTTCCCAAGTTGCAAAACGAGAAGACAAAAGACAAGTGGAAGGAATGCTATTCCAAACAGTGTCAACTATGAATTCACTTGATATTGTTTGTTTGAACGTTCCCATTGATTTTTGGGACTGCAATTGATCAGTCTCTTATTGGCATATGTGCATACTGTGCGTATTGCCTCGATATAGCAAGTAGCTATCAGGACTCAGTAGCTGAGTGGATGACGCGATGGCGTTTGGAGCGAAAGGTACTGGGTTCGAGCCCCAGAGTGAACATCAACTTTGAGATGCAGGTACATCCAGCTGACGAGTCCCAAATAGGACGAAACGCGCGTCCTGGATTCCACTGTTAGCCACTGTCCATCTTTGCTTATAGTGCAACTATGGCACAAAACTGTTAGGTATTTGTAGTTTTTAGTAAAAACGAAATCATCATTATAGTTATCCAATCCGCACACAGGGGGTTATCAGCATTTGTCCAATAGGGAAGCTAGACGTAGTGATTCTGGAATATTCTTCCAAAGCTGAATGAATGGAATATGTTCGGCTCCTTCTGGGCTTCTTAGAGCCTCCTCAAGTTCACCTGTGAACCGTCCTCACAACTATTCAATAATTCCTTTCACTAGTACGAAAACCATTTAGTTATCACGATAAAGGTGGTAAAACAGGCTGTCATCGAAATATATTTAGGCACTGCAAAGTAGAATGATGAATAAATTTATTCAATTATCATCTCCGATTTGTTTTTAATCTATGGGAGATGATTCGCTCTTAAGATAAATGTGTGGAGTGTGTGATTTGCCTCAAAAATTGAGCATACTGAAATATGAATAATCTTACTTAATCTACTGATTATTAGAATAGTGATGTACTGTAAAATAGGAAATGAAAACCCATATATAGTTAAAATGCTGAAATATTTAAACGATTTGTATAGTTCAAAAATAATTCACCTTTTACTGGTTCTATAAAAAGCTATCTCCAAGTTGCCAGTTACCGGATTTTTAACCGTCGCTCTACGAAGCTGGAAAAATTTAAAGCAAAAGAAAATGATATCACCACCATAATAAAAGAAATTTATGAAATGTGGTATAATCGTCGGGTAAGACATTCCAGAGAATTCCTTAGTCATAAAATATGATCGGAAATCGAATACAACTTTATTGTGTATATTAAGTATGTTGACGAAAAGGTTGTCGAGTAACATCGATATTTCACTTACATAAAGTGCTGATCCGTCACAGAATCATTCAGGCTTTTTTGATGTTGGTTTGTTCTCTGAGCTGGATGGTTGGGTCGTGGAGCTTTCATCGTCCTTCTGAACCAGTCGCACACATCATCAGAAACGAAATCAAGTATAGAAATCAACAAAAGGATCACCCTACCATACATAAAAGGCATATCGGAAACGACAACAAGGCTGCTAATAACCTTCGGAATAGGTGTAGCCCACAAACCAATAAAGTCCCTCCACTCAATCTTATGCAAACCAAAAGATGAAATGGCAAAAGAGGACAAAACAAACACCAACTACAAGATAAATTGTACCAACTGCGACAAACACTATATCAGACAAAGAGGACGCCCCCTGCATCTTCGTCTACATGAACATCAATTAGCAGTCAAACGCCACGACATTTCTTCACTCATATCAATACACGTGGACAACTACGGACATGCATTCGACTGGGAAAATGTGCAGATTTTGGACAGAGGCAATTCCAAAAACACCAGAGAATTTTTAGAAGCTTGGCACTCAGGTCAATCAGCAATAAACAAACACATTGAAATCAATCCAATTTATCAACCAATCAAGAAAATTATGCAGAAACAGGAGCAAAAATCAAACCAATAGGAGAAACAACCAAAACAAAAAAGATAAACAATGACAGATTTAAGGTCAATAAGAACCAATCAACATCGAGGTGCACAGAACAAGCTGTGAATCACATGTGGAGAAATTCAAAAACTTCACTTCTACCCGAAGTTTGTGCTGATGATGTTGTTCAGAAGGACGATGAAAGTTCCACGACCCAACCATCCAACCCAGAGAACAAACCAACATCAAAATCACCCACCTGAGCAACAAATCTTCTCCACCATCTCAAAATCATTCAGGCTAAGGTTAAAAAAGAAAGCAGCGGCTACTATGTGGATACAGTATTCGGAACATAGAACCTTAACTAACACAAGAAAGCAACATCCGGACAATTATTTACTCTTATAAAACTGTTATTTGTCCAATGACCATTTAATTAATATTAGTGATCAGAAGTAACTCTTCTCCTTAATCTATAGATTTATAGCATTTAATTGTGAATCTGGTCATATATATATTCAAGATAATTCGGTCTACATAGATGCATATAACTATCTGTATATACCGAACTGTATTCGTCAACCCTTCGTAATATATTAGATTTTAGTTTCATCTTCATGAAAAATAAGACGGATAAAACAGTACTACACCAATGGAGCCGCTAAAAGTGTAGCTTTTATTGACGTCAGTTTTCATAAATGAAACGCTGAGTGAACACAGAGGAAATATCAAAACATTGAAACTTATTTTCAGTCGACAGAAAAATATCTATAATATCTCTGGACAGCTATCAGTGACCTAGGTAATCTAGAAATATTAATGCAACGAAGTGATAATTCATTCTTCTGCAGTGTAAATGTGATGTTTATATGAACCAATGATTCCCTTATATTGATGACTGTTTTGATTTTGAATTCCAAATACTGTACATTCGTTAGTGTTCATCTAATACTTCTTGATTAAATTACGTTGTTTCTGGGATTAGTAGTTTATACTATAATTCAAGTACTTCAATTCATCACAGTAAAATAATCTGTTTTGAATAATTTATAAAATACTGAGTTAAAACGTCTAAACACTTGTTCCAATATTCACAGTACAGTAATCTATATTTGCGATTTTCATTTTCGTAGTGATAAGTTCCAAACATACTCTAAAAAGTCATTTTAGACTTCTAATAACGAGTGTTTCAATAAACTGAACGAACCATTTTACAGCTATTAATTTGGTTCAACTGTACTTACATTCTAAATTCTAGTGTAAAAAAAGGTCAGACTATAATTATGAAATCAAACTAACTCTTGGTGTAGCCAGTTCTTTGATTTTTTCAATCTCCGATGGAAAAATCAAATCATACCACATTACAATACGTGGATCAGGGTTTAAAGTTTCCTCCTTAACTGGACCAATTCTAAAAAACGCATGAGGAGTATAATATCGACATGTTAGGTGATGTGACGGGACTGTAGGGAAGGGATTTTCATTACGACATAATGATTCGTATAGCTCAGTCTCTTGATCGTGCTTTGATATAGCTGGAATATCAAAAAAAAGAAAAAATTAAGTCGAAGAAAAAGCTGAGTGGGCATAATTCCATTAAAATAAATCATATCTTCTTGGCATAGATTAAAATCACCAGGTTAGTGATCGAAAAAACCATCCATAAGCTTTGCCCTTATGGTTTTCGACTGAACTAGTATCATAACGTTAATTTTTTTAATGCTCTCTGAGCTTTCTTATGGGTATCGGAAACAATCCTTCTTAAAATCATCGAGTATTTCCTAGTGACTTACTAGTGTCATTTAATTGAAGCTAAACAACATTCAACAATATATCAACTCAATGTTATACAGTTCAAAATTGATAATTATGTCAAACGTTTATGTAGATGATGCGTTTAAGGCGATTGATATAATTATGAGATACAGTTTTAGTATTTGTGATAACAGATTTGCATAAAAAGATACTAACATTGGGACCACTACACAGGTTTTCTAGATTAATTAGTTACATGAACTAAACATAACTAATATTACAGCCCAAAAGCACACAGATTTATTAGCTTACAAAACGAAGCTTGTTCCTCTTTTTCAAAATGCTAGTATTGAAAAATCTGCACAATGTTACCAGAAAATTTCCTGGAATCTGCATAGCACTTTCAATGTTGAAATAGGGTTTATAATTAAACAATTATTACTTAATTTGGGAAATATTCCCTATAGAGTTATCATTTTGCTCTACCAATTTAAATGCTGTTAAGTGTCAATATACTTGGGCAGATAGACTAATGGTGAAACGGATGCAATCGCTGTCAAAACGTACATAAGATTATAACATTAAAGATGACTTTTTGAGCGAAATCAAAATAATAAATAAGTGTAGTAATTACACTATGTATTTGGAATTTTACATATATTCAAAAGTGAATATAATCATGTGGAAGAGTTACCTTGAGAACGAGGATTTGGACCGATTCTTCCTTCACCTCTGTCTATTTGTTCCACATAGTAGGCTTCATTATTGATAGCTCTTGTATTCGTCGGTTCTAAGGAGAGGTATACACAGAATTATTCGTCAAAATTATTAAAAAGAAAAATATTTCGTTATATATCAGAACAATAATCTCCAAAGGCCATATTTCAAGAAGTTCTGAATGAGGTAGTCAGTGATCTTGAAGGTGTTGAAGTTTATCAAGATGATCTAATCGTTCATGGTACTGATAGGGTAGTTCATGACCAGAGACTTACTGCTTTATTACGTAGTTTAATTGAGAAGAATATTACGCTGAATCCTAATAAATGTTCCTTTTATGTATCTAGTGTCGAATGCCTTGGATACATAGTTGATGGTAATGGCTTTGGACCAGATATGAAACGACCAGCTTCACTGATAAATGCACCGTCTCCAAAAAATCTCACAGAATTACGTTCACGAATGGGTGCTCTTCAATATTATTCCCGTTTTATTCCTAACTTTTCTTGTCGTGCCAACAGTTTATTTAATATTTTGACATCCAGTTCATTCAAATGGTGTGGGGAACGAGAGTCATGCTTACAAAGTCTGCTAAAGTTTCTTCAAAGTGATACTGTTCTTCGAACTTACTCACCCAGTGTATATTCTGTACTTATTACTGATGCATCACCTGTGGGTATCGGTGCAGTTTTGGAACAGGAAGGTAGACCAGTTATTTGTGTTTCATGCAAACTTACTGTTACTGAACAAGGTTATTCACAAATTCAGCGAGAAGCATTAACTGTGTTTTGGGCTGTTGAAAGACTTCATAAATATTTATTTGGAAAGAAGTTTACCATTGTTACTGATCATGAAGCTGAAAAATCCTTAGCACGTTCCTCAGCTGCTATGGTTCAACAATGGAGTATTGCTTTGAGTGCCTATGACTATACAGTTCAACATAGGAGTGCAAAACAAATTCAAAACGTTGACTTCATTTCTCGACAATCATTACAAGATAGACCTGTAAATACTTCAGACTGATTGTTAGTGCAATCTTTACCGCTGAGACGTCCAGATCTCATTAGAGGAACTCGTAGATACTTTGGATGTATACTCAGTGCTATACGGAGAGGTTGGAATGCTAATCTGAAGCGTAGATTTCCTGTCTATTATTCAAAGCGGAATGAGTTATTTACTACTCCTGATGGTATTCTGTGTCTAAATGACCGTGTTGTTATTCCTCCTTCTTTACGTAAACCTGTCCTTAATGATCTTCATAGTGGACATCCAGGTGTCGAGAAAATGAAGTCCTTGACAAGACTCACATGTTGGTGGCCAGAGATAAATGCAGATATATGTCGTACAGCAAACAATTGTGGAAAATGTCATAAGTTGAAAAATCAGCATTCGAAGTAGACTCGATGGCTAGTATTATTTGAGGCCTGGCAGAGAATTCATGCAGACTACTGTGGTCCATTTCTTGGCAAATACTATGCACTTGTATTTATTGATTCATTTTCTAAGTGGCCTGAAGCTTTTCTCACAACTTCATAGAATTCTGACTTCACAATCCGAGCATTAAGGAAGGTGTTTAATCGACAAGGAGTTCCCATGGTGTTAGTGACTGATAATGGATCTCATTTCGCTGTGGATTCAGTTACTAATTTGTTGAATGGTATAGGGTGCAGACATCTGTTAACTGCTCCCAGGCACCGTTGTTCTAATAGTCAGGCAAAAAATTTCGTAAGGACATTGAAAACTGCTATTGACTTTATTTCTGTTCCAACATTTAATGAACTGGAGAGGGGAGTAGATACATTTCTACTACAATATAGAAATGCTAAACATTCTGTGACGAAAGAGACTACACCAAAGCTATTAAAAGGAAGAATTCTCCGTTCGAATATGAGGTGTTTGGAGTTTGCAGAAGTTACATATTATCGTGAGAATGATCTTCGACCAGCCACGGGGATCGTGGTGAGGAATGTTGGAAAATCTATGGTGCGGATTCTAAATAACAATGACTTGAGGATACATAACCGAAATATAACTCCAGGACCCAGGTGAGTCCGTTCCGATGTCGGTTGTTAATTCTTATACTAACGAGTGCATTCTAGATAATACAGAGTCTACATCCAATACACTGTCGGACAGGTGTAAGATGACTTAAGAAGAAGACGTACAATCGATTACAGACACTTACACTCCAACTTAAGCCGTGGTGGATGTGATGTTTATATGAACCAATGATTCCCTTGTATTGATGACTGTTTTGATTTTGAATTCAAAATACAGTACATTCGTTCGTGTTCATCTACTACTTCTTGATTACTTGTTTATACTACAATTCAAATACTCCTAAACATTACAACTCTCCATCCAACTCAGTCTGGGCAAGCCTTTTCAGGTGCTATTCATCCTTTTCTTATCTGCTTCTAATTTCAAACGCAGTATGTTGATTGGTCTTTCTCTTTTTCGTTTCCATTCTGGACTTCAATTTATCACGGTCTTTGTGATGCAGTTTGGTGATTACCTTAATGTATGTTCTTTGCACCTCCAACGTGTTTCTATAATTTCATCTTCAGTTGGAAGCTGGTTTGTTCTCTCCTATATTAGGCTGTTGTTGATGGTATCTGACTAACCGATATTGAGTGCCTTGAGTCGATAATCGTTTAGAGATACTTGTACATTTTTGATGATGGTTGTAGTAGTTCGCCAAGTTTCAGCCCTGTACAGTAGAACTGTTTTATCGTTCGTATTGAAAATTCTGACTTTGATATTGGTTGACAGTTGTTTTCAGTTGCATAGGTACTTAAATTGTAGGAATGCGGCCCTTGCTTTGACAATCCTCGCCTTTACATCTGCATCCGATCCCCATTATACATCGATGATGCTGACCAGATACGTAAAGTTTCCACAACTTCTCCATCCGGTGTGATGTTCTCCATGTCGTATTCGAGGATCTTGCATTTGCCCTTGCGTATGTTGAGGTCTATTGCTGAAGTGGTCGTTGCCACACTGGCTGGTTTGACTTGCATTTGTTGGTGTGCATGGGATAGGAGACTAGATCATTTGCGAAGTCTAAATCGTCTAATTGATTCTGAGATGTCCATTGTATTCCGTGCTCTCCCTCAGATGTCGATGTCTTTATAATCCAGCCAATCACACGAAGAAAGAGGAAGGGGAGAGAAGACAGCCTCGCCTGTTTTCTTTCCTCACTTGGAATGCATCTGTGAGTTGTCCCCCATGCACGACTTTGCACTGTAGTCCGTCGCATAAGTTCCAGATGGTATGATGATCTTCTCAGCTGCTCACTTCATATTGTCGAAGTTTTCATAATGTTCGCCTGTCCACACTATCAAACGCCTTCTCATAGTCAATGAAATTGATGTATAGTGACGAGTTTCATTCAACTGATTGTTCAACAATGATACAAAGTATCACGATTAGGTCTGTGCACGACCGACCCTTACAGAATCCGGCCTGTTGACCTC
Source organism: Schistosoma rodhaini (assembly GCA_944470415.2). Taxonomy (NCBI): domain Eukaryota; kingdom Metazoa; phylum Platyhelminthes; class Trematoda; order Strigeidida; family Schistosomatidae; genus Schistosoma; species Schistosoma rodhaini. The sequence goes on from OX104044.1 coordinate 37,288,345, forward strand.
GAAATTGGACGTCTACTTAATCTTTCAACCGGTTCGACAATACTCTCTTGAAAACTTGTCTAAGCAATAATAGTAATGTGATGCTTCCGTAGTTCTCACATTTGCTCAGATCTCCTTTCTTTGATATCTTGATGAGATATCTGTTGTATACCGAAGAGAATTGTGAACGGTAACTTTTGAGAACTATTTATGGATCGATACTATACAAATATTTTTATTGTATAATTGTTAAGTAACTAAACTATTCATATTCATGTTTCTCTTATTATAAGCTTTATTTTGACCTGTGAACTATCATTGTAAGATTAATCATTCTTGAGTTATAACCAGTCTATTAATTACTGTGTCTCACACTCACAGCCATATTTGGTTAAATCTTGTACAAATGTTGTCTTCTATTTTATGCTACGATGTAGTCTGTTTCGTTGATATATAAACCCAGTATGTTTCAAATAAATGATTCACATCGCGGAGGCTGTTATTCGTGTTTCGGACTTAATGGACAGGGTTATTCCACGTTGTGGCTGACTGACTGAAGTCCAGACTATTTATATCGAAGTGGCGCGTTCACTAAGTCTTTCATTCGTTGCAACAACACTCTGTTGAAAACGATTCTTGGTATTGATAGTAGTGTGATGCCTCTGTAGTTCTCACATTTGCCCAGATCTCCTTTCTTTGGTATCTTGATGAGATATCCTTCTTTCCAGTCTGTTGGTGGCACTTATTCTTCTTCCCAAATCTTCCTGAACAGAACGTGGAGCATGTTTTCAGTTACTTCTACGTCTTACGTCAGTGCGTCGGCTGGTATATTTTCAGGTCCTGCTGCTTTCCCACTCTTGATTTGTCTGATGGACATCCTGATTTCTTCGATTATTGGCGGAGTGATATCTATAGGAAGGTTGGAAGGTGTTGTTTTGAGATCTGGTTGGTCCAGTGAGGTTGATTCATTCAAATGTTCTTCAGAGTGTTCTACCCACCTGTTACGCTGTTTTAAGACTCAGTGACTAGTTCTGCCTTTATTTTCTTAGCCGGTTGCTCTGGTTTGTTGCATTTCCGTGATAGTTTATTCGTCGTGTCATATAGTTGTTTCATATTGCCTTCTGTTGCAGCTCTTTCCGCCGTCGTTGCTAGTTATTCCACGTATTTCCACTTGTCAGCTCCAGTGCTCCTCTTCGCTTGCTTGTTTGCTTCTGTGTATTCATTCTGTCTTGACTTTTACTGCTCTTGCTCGACTGCTTTTAATTGCTGTCTTCTTGTTTCTCCGCTCTTGAATCTTGTCCAGGGTTTCGATAGAGAACCATTCCTAATGATGATGCTTCTTGATACTAAGATGTGATCGATCTGGGTCTGTGTGGTTTGGTTCGTTGAAACACATGTAGCTTCATGTATACATTTGTTGGAAAAGTAGTGTCACCTATAACCTTTTTGTTGAAAGCACATTGATTTTCAAATCTGTCACCATTCTCATTCCTTTCTCCCTGTCAATCCATGTCTTCACATGATATCATCATACCAGGTATTGTCGATTCCGACCATGACGTTTAGGTCTCTTATCATGATGGTCAGGTCTTTTCGTAGATACTTTTCTAAGGTCGACTGCAGCCTCTCATAAAACTGATCTTTGTCGTCTTCGTTTCTATCATTAGTGAATGAATATCACTGGACAACTTTCATTGTAAGCCACTTGGTTGTATCTCTTTATGCTAGCAGCTATTTGACTGGTCTTCCCAGCCTCTTACACTGTCTGGACATTCTATGTTGTTCTGGTTGTCAGAAAGGGCATCGGTCTCGTGACTTCTGAAGAATTTCAGCTTTTACCATGAGGCGTCATAATTCTTCATAAAGAAGATCTTTCAACTCCCAGACAGAGTTTAAACGGTTTGATTTGTTTATTCTAGTAAACGTGTTTTTAGCTAGGTCGTTTTCTACGGGATGGGGCTGCTGACCATATACCCAACCCTATTGCTTAACCTGGGTTTGGGACCGGCAGTATTCAGAGACGATCTTCAGTCAGAGCTGCTATTAATGAGTTCAAAAATTTCTAGTAAGCTGTTGTATTTCATAAGACCTCTGAAAGTGTTATCAGTACTACACTGTGGACGTATTTGGTTCATTTCCATGATATAAAAAAATTGTTTTTGAACAATAATCACGATTCCATTATGAATGTAAAATTTGTTAAACCAGCGCTATCAATTCAGCTGAAACGCTGAACTGAGTATCATGACTACACACTAAACATGAGAATATATCTGTATGTGTATTCTGTCTTGTGTGTTACTTAAAGTAAATTTTAAGCGAATAAATCAATATAGACTTACCCTCTTCAATTAGCAAACGTGTTACGTTCAGTGCTTCAGCATATCTTCCTTGCTAAAAATGATAGTAAAAGTAAGTGAATCATTTAGCAACCTGGTTTTACTACTAATGAATTCACAGGATTACACTAAACAGGAACTAGCTTAAAAACGTCTCTTAGTAAGAAGTGAAAAAGTTGATTTCACTGAAGAAATATATGAAACTATTTTAATAAAAATACACATGGAAATTACCAATCATTACAAATGGAAGCCTTATAACAACATTAAAGGTAATCAGTTTAAAAACATTCATGTAATTGTGTTTTTATTTTAGGACACCAAGCGAAAAATGCAATGGGAGAGGGCCGAACTCCACATGTATCGGAAATTAGTGATAACATGTAAAGATCGTCTATTTGTACAGTTTTATTTCTGGTTGGAACAGCTGTATTCGATTTTCCAATAAATGTTATACTGTCAGACTGTCATCTTTCTTCATTGTTGTCCTTCTATGATTGTGTGTATTACGTTGTTCAGGACATTACGGGGAACTAAAGCAGATATTACGACTTGAGAAAACTTAATAATAACCGATTTGTTAAAAATATTCATAGTTATCAACTGTATTTAAACTGGTTTTATTTGAGACTTGTCAACTAAATCGAAAAAATTCGATTGACAATACACTGTTGATTATCTGTTATTTAATTGTATTCCATAGGTATTGCACAGTTACTCATATCATAGGACGGTTTGTTTATGCTCCTAAAAGATACTGGCTTATTAGTAGAATTTTCGCATTCTACTTTGCCTTAGCTTGAAAGGCATGCCGTTCATTTTTCACAATAACACTCATTAAGATTTATGTTTACTTTAACAATCATTGTAGTCACTGATATACCTAAGTAAATAAATCAGAAATGTTATGCAACATTGAAAAAACCCACTAAGATTCTTAGGATTCCGTTAAAAATTTTCCAGTAGTTGAATTCATGAGTCGATGTAAGCTATACCACCTCTGAGGAGTCCCATACTAGGACGAAACGGACGTCAAATGCTTCCAGATTTTCAATGGTGGTCTAGCTTGCATAAACTCGTTAATCCAACTATCAAAATTACTACAATCTCCACAAATCCCATTCTGATCAAAAAAGGTTTTACGCACGTAACAGAGAAAGTCTTTTTTGTTGAGCGATTAAGCTTGGACAACATGGAAATTAAAGAAATAGTTACAAGAAAATAAAACATCAATCAGTACGTTGGTTATTATTAGTGGCTCTGAATTAGCGATTCTACTATATTCAATATATAAAACAATATAAAACAGTTATACTACCTTACGAAGGTACTTGACATTTCTCATCTTAAAATGACTAGTAATTATTGATAAATTATTACTGATCAAACAGGGATTGTAATATTTAGATCAACAGAAACGGAAAAATGACAAAACTGTGATTTGTATGTTATTAAGATCCTAATGAATATGAACGAAAACGGTTTAGGATTATAACACGATCTCGTATCAGAATTCCTACTTATTCATAGTTCAAACATTCGCTTGATAACAATAATATTAATTTTCATGATATTCCTCTAGATTGTAAGACAAGGTAAGTTGATCTGTGTCCTGTCATATGAATTTAAAAATCTAACACTCTTAAATTTCGATACGCGAATACTTCTTTAGTCTTCAGGTATCAACCCGTAAAATTAAAACAAATTAAGTTATACAAATTCAAATACACAGTTATTCAAACTACTTGGACTTTCCAGAATGAGATTTTGTAAATTGACTTAATTGTTTAGCACTTTATTAATAGATGCTAATCATTTTCAAATAACTAGGTGAGTAAAAACAATCAGTTTTTGTGTTTATAAAAGCCTAAAATTCAAATTATGTAGTGTGACCGTTAAGTAAAATAGTAGAAATAACTTAGAAGTCTAACAATTAGAAGCAACTTTTCAGTGTAAAACTTAAACAGGTTAAATGAAGGACTTTCACTTACTCGTCCAAGAGAATAGGCAAGATAGTCTAAAATTTGTCCAACTGTCGGTTCAGTTTCTCCATTTTCTTCAGTTTCGTCACTTGCAATGGTAGTTCCTTGTGCATCAACCTCTCGTTTTTCTTCTAACTCATCAAATAACCGATCATAGGCTACACGAAACCATTCTTCTGATTGCTCAAAATCGCCCTGTAAATAGGCATGTCTACCTACTTCCAAGCATTGAGCAGCTGAAATATTGAAATAAAAGCCATTGAGACATTCAATTTTGTACTTAACAGAAGCACTATATAGACTTAGAATATTTAACCACGGTTAAATTGAAAAATATTGAGTAAATTAAATTGTAATTTATAATCTTGACGTCTGGCCAGACACTATCAGCAACAACCTACTGTGGGAGAGAACAAATCAGATTTCAGTGGAGGAATAAATCAGGAAGAAGCGCTGGAAGTGGATAGGACACACATTGAAAAAAGCATCCAACCGCGTCACAAGACAAGCCCCCACTTGGAATCCTCAAGGCCAAAGGAGAAGAGGAAGACCAAAGAACATATTGTGCGGAAGAAAGGAGACAGACATGAGAAGAATGAACAAAAATTGGATAGAACTAGAAAGGAAGGCCCAGGACAGAGTGGGTTGGAGAATGCTGGTCGGCGGCCTATGCTCCATTGGGAGTAACAAGCGTAAGTAAGTCATGACGTCACTTAACACTACGTCTACGTGGTTTGAAGTATTACGTGACTGTCCGTTTGATGGTATATACCACCATGTAATTAAACCACATATAATAATCACATGAAATAAATAATAAAACATGGGAACAAGAGGTAACTTAATGGTAAATCATAAATGCTCCGATATTGTAAATATTTTTTTTAACCGAATCCTTCATAGTAGTGGTCAAGACATCAGTAAACGATAACAACCGACACTTGTCCAGTTATTGCCGGATCGATCTACTTTATGGATCTGTTTCTGACTTCTGATTAACTCTTTGAAAAATAACACTTTAAATTCAAGATGTTTTCGTAAGACTTCCGAAATTTTTTTCAGTATCTTGTTTTTCCTAATGCTAATGACATTCTCAATCACGTACTTGTAGGTGATTAATTTCTATGATCCTAAAAGAGATGATGATGATGCTCATTTTGACAGCATTACTAAAGTATCTGTCATCTAGTGTTAGATTAAAGCAAGCTTTCGTCAGAATATCCCTATCTTGAGCAATAAATATTTACGAAGTTTTCGAGTGAGACTTTTAGTTAACTAGATGTACACACGAAACTAATTAATCACAGCACCACTTATCACAGGTATCTTCTAATTTAACTAAAACATTAATTATACTGATAGTGTATGTAAGGCGACTAATAAGCATAAACACGGAGTGATCATACTTTCAGTGGAAATTGTGCCTCTACCTTTTTATGTAAAATGTTACAGATAACAGCAAATGTAATTCAATATACAAACTTTAATTAATATTTCATTTTAACTGTGCTCTAGGAAAAAATACACAGACAACATTTATTTTAAAAAGAAAATATACTGTATTTCTCTATGACATGCTTAGTAACACTAAATAGGGTTCAAATCAAGAAAAAATGTTTAATAATTTAGTGTTAGACAGTGTTTAGAGTTTCACTCCGTCATCATATTTAAATGACAGTCAATTGGTTAGAATATAGAACTATCGCTTTAAGGCACTTTGAGCACAGGTCAAGAAGTCTATGACAGGGATATAAAAGAATATGATTATTATAAAACCTTATGAAAACTTCTAAGCAATCACGCGGTCATAAAAAGAAGCTGCCAGTAATTCTGTGTTCTATATCTCCCGATAGCTTCAACATTAACATTGATTTAGGACAGAAATCATCTACACATTCACTCAAAATTTGTTGTTTTTCTTAAAAAAATAATCCGTCAAATAATAAAGCTGGAAACAATTGATAACAATTTTTAAAAGAAAAAGAAAACGCACAATCTGCAAAATTAGACGAAATGATTTATTCAGAAAGGATTTTTTAAGGAGATTTTAGTAATTTATAGTTGAAATCATCAGTCAATTGAAGTTAGACGCGAAGTTAGATTCGAACCCAGGACCTATCAGTCTCGCGCGCGAGTGCTTAACCTCTGGACCACTGGGTTCGAACCTCGCGAGGTGGGATCGTGGATGCGCACTGCTGAGGAGTCCCACAATAGGACGAAGAGGCCTTCCAGTACTTCCAGGTTTCCCATAGTGGTCTAGTTTCAAATGACTCATGATTTCAACTATAAAATGATTTTAAAATTTACTGATTATTTTTAGAAGTTTGTACACGCAGAAATAGTCATGATTAGTATAAATGAGTTTCAGTTATGTAGATTGAGACAATTAACATAGCAAAACCATGTATTTTCTTAGGTAGTCTCTATGGTTAATTATTTTTCGTACAAGATAAAATTGTCCTATTGAAGTAAGTGAAAAATTGTCCAGCATATCAATTACATTGTAAGAATATTACATTATTTACTAACAAATTATGAAATTCATGATTCTTCAATTCAGTTTGGTTCGGGATCAAAATAATTTATAAACCAACCGAACCTACATCAACCAACTAGTTTATAAAATTAAAAATAGCAGCACCAAAAGCAGATCTTTCTGTAATTTGGGCAGTAAGTTTGAATGAATCTTGTCAGTACAGTAAGACGATCCAATGAAAATTAAAGCAAATACGTACTGTTTACAAGACTGAATCAGAACGTTTTACTTCAATATCTTAACACAAAATTCTTTTGAATAGTTCACCTAATTCACTTGAAATTAATTGAGTATGGCCTGAAACATGTGGAGGACTTATTGAGTAAGAAATACAAATCGTGTGACAAATGGAAATTGAGTCGCATTATACAAGAAATAATTTTCAAACTATAAAACTTGCTCGCCACCCAAATTTCGTACTATTTCAAGCCAAGTATTTTCCGTTACTTTTTCAACTTTACCAAAAAATGTTACATTTCCATAATACCTAATGGTTTTATCTGTTTGATCTGCCCAAATTCCACAACACACCATCTACTGTTAATAAAACTTGGTCAATCGGATTAGCTGAAAATACCTAATTCTAATGAAAAAACAGATCCGTATTACTTTTTGAGGGGTCTGCTTACAACAGCTCAATAAAGCCGTAACTTTGCAGCTATATAGTTTTAAAAGTAATTCTGTATATTGGACTCTTATTATCGTGACCTAATATATAGCTAAATAATAAAATTATACTGGAATCATTAAGCATTACTCTCGAGAGCATAATTAATAAACCTTTAAAGTTCATTTTAGAAATATTTCATTGTATATGCAAGAACGTGAGAAATATGAGCCAACATGAACAGAAATCTTCCGCTATTATTCATAAAGCTGTAATCGTTAATCATCCTAGTTTTTTTCCCTCTAAGTTACTTACCTTTTATAGTCAGTAGTATGTTATCACGGAAAGGAGAGGTATTTATACTTCCAAATGACATAACTAATTCAAGAAATATTCTTAATCAATTTGAGAGTATTCAGTCTCTAGAAAGCTATTCATAAACTAACGCTAAAATGCTCCTACCATCTTTTGAAATAGTTTTCATTTGTGAAGTATTTTTTGTAGCAGACCGCTCAAGATAACAATGAAAATCAACTCTTGAAGATCAATCCAGTTAATAAGATGTTTAAGTGGCACATTTAACCAAACTCTACATAATCCATAAAGATTTCAGTTGATCTCAAAACAGAATCTTAGGTTGCCCATAGAGGTCAGAAAGGTTCAGAGATAAACACTGAGGAAAAACACTCGAAATTCATTAAGATGCTGCAACTTTAAAAAAGTGACTAAACTTACCACTCAGTTGAGGAGTTGATAGATTATCAATTAACTGACCGTAAGCAAGTCGTCTAGCTGGTAGTTTATATGTAGACTGTAAGCGTAGAATTGCATCTACTGCACCACTGACATCATTATCACCAGGTAGCATATCTGTATGTTGTTTAACACGTGATCGAATTGTATTCATTGTGATGGTGTTTTGAGCATCAGAAATATTCAAATAGTCTGACCCATCAGTATCACCCTTCTGAAAACCGTTCGGTACATTGTCAACAAGTTGACTGAGTTGTGATTTCCAACTTGATGAAAGACGCTTCATCGTAAGATAAGCATTTATCGGATTGCCTAAATATTCTTCTAGGTCATTATTCTGTTGATTTAGTGTTGACGAGGCGTCACTAATTGACCCATTAGAATCCAACACTTTGACAACTTTCCGAATACGATTAAGACGCCCCTCTTCAAGGGCAATGTAAGAATTTAGATCAGAAACTAGTTCTTGACTTAACCTCCATGCTTTCGTTATATCAACAACGGCAGTGTAGTATTCGGCATTTATGTACTTCTGTTGAAAAAGCAGTAACCAGGTGATGGTGAATGAAAGCAGCGCCATTCACGTTGTTTACAGCAGAATAGTTGAAAATGACCTGTTAATAATAATATTATGTGTTAATCAATCAGGGTAACAGAATATGAATTCTTATGATCGATAGACAAACAGACAGTTAACTTATAATAAATAGGAAAGTAAGTAAATAAGCAGAACATGGAATTCCACCAATAACGTTACTTAGTTCATTTAGTGTGCCTTTCAATGTGCCCTTCACGTGCATTGATACGAAATCGGGAGACAATTGATTATTTCCAACGATTTGTTATAGCTGTTAAATGAAAGCACTGTCATTGGATAATAACGGAACGCATACTGGTAAAAAGGGAGAATCAAATAATTCAAACGAAATGATTAGAGATTATTGTAAACTGACGACCAATATAAGGAGGAAAACTGTTATCTAAATAATGTTTGGAGTCTTGATACCGTTCCCCTTTTTCTAATAAGGTCCTCTGTTTCATGCCTGAAAGATACGATTAAACCATTTCAAAGAAATTTAATAGTCAGTATTTACATGAACTCAGTTTGCCAATGGTAACTGCACACGGCGAGGAAATAAAAACTGCTTTTGTTTGGTTCTATAACTAAAAGTTACTTTGACTGAATGTAATTTTCCTTCTGCTTCCAAACTGGTAGTTGACAAAAGCCTAGATTAATCACATAATAAACAATTTGTTCATTTCTGGCATACTTGTCTATGGTAAGCAGAGATGGATAGTGGCTAGCAGTGGAATCCAGGACGCGCGTTTCGTCCTATTTGGGACTCGTCAGCTGGATGTACCTGCATCTCAGAGTTGATGTTCAATTTGGGACTCGAACCCAGTACCCTCGCTTCAAACACCATCGCGTTATCCACTCGGTCACTGAGTCCTGATAGCCACTTGCTTGTGCGATGGGGTGAAGTTTGAATTCACTTAGTATTGTTTGTTTGGATCTTCCCATCGATGTGTTTAGGACTGCAACTGGTCAGTCTCTAATTGGCATATGTGCATACTGTGCGTATTGCCTCGATATACCTTAATTCACAAGCATGGTAAGCAGAGATGGATAGTGGACGAAACGCGCGTCCTGGATTCCAATGCTAGTCACTATCCATTTCTGCTTACCATGCTTGTGAATTAAGGTATATCGAGGCAGTACGCACAGTATGCACATATGCCAATTAGAGACTGACCAGTTGCAGTCCTAAACACATCGATGGGAAGATCCAAACAAACAATACTAAGTGAATTCATACTTGTCTATCTTTTAAACTTTTCAGATCATAACAGATACAATAATTTACAATTACACAACTAAGACAGTCAAGTTAGATAATTAATTGGATGGCAATTCTACAAATAACTGACCGATCAAAAACTAACTTACCAATCTTGCTTACACAATAATACTGCAAGAGAATTAATTTTTTCTCATATGCGCTTTGTTTAGCCAAAGTTATCATTTTAAGTACAGCCCTACAACCTCCGTATTTTACCGTTGTGTTTAGTATATACTCAACAAACATTCTGTCATTCTAAACATGAAAACTAATCATCTCGTAAAAATAAGCAATAAACTAACAACAGTATCTGTAACCCAGGATCGATTGTCAAAAGACTGGAAAAACGCTATAGTAAGTCCTGTTTTCAAAACAGATAAGAAACATAAACCTGGGAACTATCGACCCGTAAGCCTAACTAGCGTGGTTGTTGAAATTTTAGAAAAGATTATTCGGAAGGAGTTGTTTTAGTATCTCAACGAAAACCGGATTCTTCCTGATATATATATATATATATATATCGATTAGATCTTCATCACGCTTTACTCTAATATACAGCATATGCATATACGAAATTATTATCGTATTCCTACTAGTTTTCCTTATGGGGTTTGGTCTGGTCTCTTACGCATAACAGAAGTCATAGGAATTCGAGCTAACACTCGAAGTCTATATATTTATAAAAAAATTTTAACACCTTTATCCCTCCCTTGGCCATAATAAATAGTTTTATTTATTATTTTTCATAATCTTTGTTCATTGATTTTTCTTCACTCCTTCCACCTATTTTTTATATACGCTTCATCGTCCAGTTATTTGAACACACTTTGTTGCATAATCTTATAGCTTTTATGAATGCCATTTCAGCATTTATATTTTTCAAGTCATTATGAAACATCGATTCAATCCTTTGTTATTCTTATCGAAACTAGTACACCTGTCATCATATTATCAACCTATACGTTTTACTTATTAAGTTTATTTATGTAATTTATACAACTGTTATCACTGACTGAGGCAAACCCTAATTTGGAATCCTGAAGGGAAACGGAAAGGAAAAAGGCTGAAGAACACACTACGTTGGGAATTGGAAGCAAACATGAAAAGGAAGAGTAGCAACTGCAAAAAGCTGGAAAGGATTGTCCAGAACACAGTTGTATAGAGAGTGCTGGTGAGTGGCCTATGCTCCTCCACGAGGGGTAACAGGCGTAAGTAAGTAAGTTATCATGGGCTCATAAACTACTGTATATTAGAATAAAGCCTGAAGAAGATCTAATCGAAAACAGTATTGTTCGCTTACAAGTGTTGTTCTAAATTACAATATGGGAATTTTTCAAATCTTTCTGAAAAGCAGCATGGTTTTAGGACAGGTTATTCCTGTCTCACTAACTTATCAGTAGCCGTGAAAGTTGATGCGCTTTTAAAAACCAAAAGTTACTATAGATGTAGTCCATATTGACTTCAGCAAGGCTTTTGACAAAGTTCCTCACAACTGGTTGCTATATAAGATAAGCAATATCGGGGTTGGAGGCAATTCATTAATGTGGATAAAATACTTCCTAGTTAGGCTCAAGCATGTGAAATTATAATCACATTTGAAATATTTATCATTAATAAGGATAACAAATGACTAAATTGAAGTAGTGCTGTTATGCAATAGGTCACAATCCAAAACAAATAAAATGTTGAAAAATTTCTGATTATGACAAAAACATCGACTTTCGAAACGTAACCGAAATCATAATAAAGAAAGGAATAAGATACAAAGTGTATGAATAAACATAGCTAACATCGATGTTGATTTATATGTTGGAAAGTAGTAATGTAGAGTACTATATATGTATATATAATAGTTACTACTAATCATAATCAAAATAAAAGAGGGAAATGAAATTATTGTAAATATATCAATTATTATTGAGAAGTAGAATGTGCAATGACGTTCCTAATCGTTATCAGTTTAACGTCCCTTTTTATCAAATATACGACTGTCTACTAAGATAGAGCAAATCAAACAACACACAAACTCTACATTTGTCATATTTAACCTCATGTTTTTTGTGCGTAAGTATGATCCCGTATAATTTACGCCGTCTATATGGCACTACTTTATGCTTGTCAGTAGTATATATTTATGTAGCAATTCTTCCAGATAGAACGGATCCCATGATTGACTTTTTATGGTTGATATTAACAATGTGTGTAGGTGGTGATATAGAAATCTCCAGAACTGTCTAAAACATACTCTAGTAGTTACAAATCTACCAGAACCTCAAGACACGAAAAGATCATGAACGAATATGGAATCAGAAGGTTTTTTTGTGGATATCATAGTAATTTTAATAGTTGAGATCATCAATCGATTGAAGCTAGACCACCATGGAAAACCTGGAAGCGCTGGACGGCCGTTTCGTCCTGTTGTGGAATTCCTCAGCAGTGCGTATCTACGATCCCATCTCTCAAGATTCCAACCCAGGACCCATCAGTCTCTAGCGCGAGTACTTAACCTCTAGACCACTAAGCTGGCCGGCATCCAACGGTGTTAATGTCCAACTTCAACCGATCCATGAAATAATAATCAACATATGCCCACTTGTTACTGGCCCCATGAGGTATCTCCTGGAGTTCTAGTGTGAAGCAGTGACCAGTGGAGTTCAACTAGGTCTCTTGTGAGATAGTAACACACTAAAGACATTGATGAATGTCGCTCAATTCTGTGGATCGGTTGAAGTTAGACATTAACACCGTTGGATGCCGGCCAGCTTAGTGGTCTAGAGGTTAAGTACTCGCGCTAGAGACTGATGGGTCCTGGGTTGGAATCTTGAGAGATGGGATCGTAGATGCACACTGCTGAGGAATTCCACAACAGGACGAAACGGCCGTCCAGCGCTTCCAGGTTTTCCATGGTGGTCTAGTTTCAATTGACTCATGATTTCAACCATTAGAATATGGAATCATTGTGTTGAGTTTGCGACCAAAAAGCGTAATAATGCACAATGTTTATTCATTTTCTTAAAATCACCACGTTTTACCTTAATGAGGGAACTTGACCTCAGGATGAAGTTACATCACTAACTGGATTAATAAATTCAAGAATTCTTCAGTTATAAACATAAAAAAGAAACAACATATCTTCTTGATTGATAGTTTCTCAAACGAAGCTATAGATTTATCTTTGATGACAATCTTGCTAAAATTATTTTCGGACCTTGGAAAAGTAGGGTAGATAGGTTTGGTCAAATTACGTCAGAACTAGTGTTTTATGATTCTGATTGCTAATGATAAAAGAATCTAGATTTTCATGACGAAGCCAATCTTACCGGTTGAAATCTGATTTATTGGCATAATTATAACTTATGTTCACAGGCTTGAGACGAATGAGTTATGTCCATTTTCATAAAATCCTTATTAACGGCATGTGAAAATCTGAGATGTCAGTTTTAAAACATTCTAATATCACTGAGACTATTACTTTCTCATTAAAATTGCCTTCAGGTATGACAAGTAAGTCCTAACAACTTTTTATGAAGATAGTTACTTTATTACTCAGGTATATCATGCTATAATTGTTATGATAGTTGATCCTAAATGTAAATTTCCATCTGAATCATGCTTCTAACAAGTATTGCCCCCAAATGCCCTGGTACGGCCGAGAGTGGGGAGAGTCTACTCTCCCTCTCGAAATGCTCTCATATGGCCAGCGAATATATAGCCTCTGTCAGGGAAGTCTTACTCACTGCCTTCTCGTGGCGGAGGTGTTGTTTACGAAAGTGAGAGGACGAAAAGCGAATGTCCGGCGCTTTAACCGGGTTGGTGGACACGGAGAGTCCACCCAAGGGGAGTTGGAAAACCCTCATTCCAAACCAATGGTGCACATGGGCTCCAGTATCCTGATGGAACGAATGGCGGACGAACCTGTCATTGGTCAGCGGCTACCATGGGACTGTATCTTCTAACGTTGCTCCACTGCCTTGTGGATCAGACCTCCACATCAAAGGCTCGTGGTGTGGCCCCCTAAGAAAACCACCTGCTTCGGTTTGGGCACCCGGGCAGTATCACAGCCCACACACAAATAAATGAAATGATGAATTATATTGACGATACTATTCCTGCTCATACTAGAAGCAAGACAATTTACATTATTATTATTACCTTTATTATTATTATTATTATTATTATTATTATTATTATTATTATTATTATTATTATTTACCATATCGCTAACTCACTCCCTTTTATTCCCAATTTGTGTAACCTTACTTTTCAACTTATGCAGCAGCTCGCCCATGGTGGAAAATCTGTCCTATCTAAACGATCTCCAGTCACTGTCTGGTTGAATGTGAATGCTTCCACTGATTACGAATACTGAAGCAGTCTTTCTGAAACCACGTACGCCGTTCAAGCTGGCTTCCTTCAACGTTCGCACACTAATGCATATCAGACAACAGATAGGGCTGGCTATGTCTTTGGAAGGTCTTAATATTGATGTTTGTTGTCTATCCGAGACCCGTATTCAAGACTCTAGTGAAGTACTACAAATCCGCTCTCCATCTGTCGCCTCGAAAAGCTTGTTCAACGTGCGCTTATCCGGGGACCCTGTGACATACTCGTCTGGTCTTGCTGGCGTTGGTGTTGCACTAAGCGCTAGAGCTGAGGCAACACTAATCGATTGCATCTCCATTAACAGTCGGTTATGTGCTGTTAGATTAAAACGTTCCATCAAAGTGAGAAGAAATCGGCGTGAGAAACGGTGTCTTTTCGTCATCTCCGCCTATGCCCCGACAGATTGCAGCCCGGATGCAACCAAGGATGAGTTTTACCACCAGTTAACAGTTCTTCTCCAGAAAGCGCGATCGACAGATATTGTAGTATTAGCCGGAGACTTGAATGCACAGCTCGGGCGTCTAGGCACAGAAGAGAGTCGTTTAGGTGGCCGATGGGGACTTGTTGGTAGCAGGACAGATAACGGGGACCGTTTGCTGCAACTGTGCACAGACCACAACCTGTATCTGGCTAGCACTAATGTCCGGCACAGTCATCGCCGGTGTGCCACCTGGCGTCCTCCCTCTGCATCCCAAGCCTGGACTCAGATTGATCACATCGCGATCAGCTACCGCTGGCGTGGTTGTGTACAAGACTGCCGCTCCTTTTGGAGTACCTATCTGGAGTCTGATCGTGCCCTGATCTGCGCCAATCTCATCTTACTTTTCAGTGGCCGAAGGATTGATCGCCATCAACGGATCGATGATAGTAATCTGGCTGCAACTTCTGTTGCAAGTAAGTATCGAGCGGAGCTAGCTTCTAGGCTAGCTACCATACCACCGAAAAGTATAGATGAGCATTGGTTGCATCTTCACGACGCCATGAAAATGGTGAGTAAAGCCGCTTGCGGCTTCGCGAAACGTCCCGCTTACAAGCACTGGGTTTCTTCTGGTTCCTTACAACTGATGGAAGCCCGTCGGTCTACTCCGGATGACCGTGAGTTTGACCACAAACGAAGGCTGTTACGTAATGAAATCGGGCAAAGCTTGCGTAAGGACGGAGAAGCCTGGTGGTCGGAGCGTGCCAATGAGATGGAAGAAGCAGCTGCATCTGGTAACTGTCGGAAGCTCTTCCAACTCATCCGAGCCACTGGCAGCAAGAAGTCCGGTGTGAGTGAAACAATCTACGAGGATGATGGGTTGCCAATCACTAACATCTCTCGACATCTTGGACGATGGGCGGAATTCTTCGAAGGGCAGTTCAAATGGCCTGCTGCTCCGGCAACATCAACCAGCCTGTCCTGTCCCCCATGGCCGGTGACGACTGATCCACCAAACGAGGCGGAAGTCCTCAAGGAACTCCAACTCTTGAAACGTTACAAATCATCTGGCCCAGATGACTTACCTCCGGCTCTTTTTAAAGATGGTGGTGACCTTCTGACTAAGGAATTGACTGTTGTTTGCAAAGGTTTGGGAGCAAGAAAGTGTTCCAACATCATGGAATGAGTCCATAGTCGTCCCTATCTTTAAAAACGGTTCACGTTGTTCCTGTAATAACTATCGGGGGATAAGTCTACTTCCGATTGCGTCCAAACTATTGACTTCTGTCATTCTTCGTAGGTTGTTTAAAACCCGAGAACGATTGACTCGCGAGGAGCAGGCTGGTTTTCGTTCTGGTCGAGGATGCATTGATCACATCTTCACCCTCCGCCAAATGTTAGAACACCGTCATACTTATCGCAGGCCAACAATCGTAGTGTTTCTTGATATCAGGGCGGCCTTCGATTCGTTGGACAGGACTGTTCTCTGGGATTGTCTATTGAAGAAGGGTGTGCCTGAGAAGTTTATTAACATCTTAAAGGACCTGTATACAAACACCTCAGACAGAGTGAGGGCATACAACCACCTTTCTCCCTTGTTCCATTCGAGCAGTGGGGTTAGGCAGGGTCGCCCGATCTCACCATTCCTCTTCAACTTTGCCATCGACGACATCCTGGAAACAGCTCTGATGGATGTAAGTAATGGCGGTGTGGATCTGCTGTCTGGAGAACGACTTCTCGACCTCGAGTATGCGGATGATATTGTCTTACTGTGCGATAATGCCCAAGGCATGCAATCCGCACTTAATCAGTTGGCAATCAGTGTCCGTAGGTACGGCATGTGCTTTGCACCCTCCAAGTGCAAAGTACTCCTATAAGACTGGCAGGATTCTCATCCTGTACTCACCCTGGATGGTGAGCAAATTGAAGTAGTTGAGAAGTTCGTGTATCTAGGTAGCTATATAAGTGCTGGTGGTGGCGTGAGTGATGAGATTGATGCACGTATAATGAAAGCCAGATCGGCTTATGCCAATCTGGGCCATCTTTGGCGCCTTCGTGATGTTAGTCTGGCTGTAAAAGGTCGGATCTACAACGCGTCGGTGAGAGCAGTTTTGCTCTATGCTTGTGAAACCTGACCTCTCCGAGTTGAGGATGTTAGACGTCTCTCTGTGTTCGATCATCGTTGTCTCCGAAGGATTGCTGACATACGGTGGCAACACCATGTTAGTAATGCAGAGGTTTGGCATCGTGTGTTCGGGCACAGAGACGATAATTCAATTGGTGTCACCATCTTGAAACACTGACTTCGGTGGCTTGGACATGTTTTACGAATGTCGTCCCAGAGACTTCCACGTCGTGCATTATTTGCCGACCCTGGGACTGGTTGGAGAAAGCGGAGAGGTGGTCAGTGTATGACATGGTGTCGTGGCATGAAAGAAAGCTGGAAAGGGCTAGCTTCTGTTGGTCCTTCACGACTCCCTAGCTGGGGTCCGAGAGATGGTGCAACACAGTGGCTAGAGACGTTATCAGATATGGCTCAGAATAGAAGCCAGTGGCGATCCTGCTGTAACCTTCTTTTACTTTCTACATAAAGAATGGTTCTAACTTTCTTAACTGAAAGAGTCTTCTGGTTGTACATTTCAGTCCGCCTTATCTTTTCATCCCTTCTCTTGCTACTTTCATTATTTTGTGTGGCGCATATGTATCTGGTGCCCTTTTGTACCAATATATATGTGTTTAAATAAATAATAAATAAATCTAACAAGTATTGGGTAACAATTAGGAAGTATACATTTCCAACAATCTTAGGTAGATGATAATAGCTATTTCGAAGAGATGGATAGTGATCGAATAACAATACTAAAGCTACTAACATAGGGGTTTGTGAGGATCGTTCAGATAATGGTTTTACATAACGGAATGACTTTGGCTAAACAATCAAAAACCAAGAATCATCGTGTAGGAACACAATATTGGGGTGAAACAGCAGCCAAAAGATCTTCAGTAGTGACGTGAAACTACAGATTATAGTATAGTTCCAAAACATAATTCGAAATTAGTATATTCTTATATTATGTTCTCAAACTACTATTAAATTACGAGAAATATGCTATTAACCTTTAAGGTTAGATGAACTTAATGAGTACTTAGATCAAAACATCTGGTTAACTGGAGGAAATACATAGTCACCACTTTTGTCCAGCTATCGTCAGTAAAATTTAATGCTAGGCCATAGGAAATTCTTGACGACCCAATGATTATGTTAGCATCAAATAGTCTGAGCTTGAGAGAACCGTATCAAAATGTCAGCTTGGGACTGATTATGTACTGAATTAGTCACATTTTATGTTTGTAAATTATGTTGAAGTTAGGGAAAGGGATAGAAAATAAGGTATTCATTTAACAAAAAAGTTTAGAGAAAAAGTCGTCAAAATGTCTATAATTGACCAATCTTTTGCGATTTATGTCTACGTTTTTTTAAAGATTTGTTTAGAGCAAGGTTAAGCATTAGACTCAAAATCTCATAGCTTCACACATTTCCCTAGAATAAAGTCGCGTTATCTGTCACCACTATTGGTCTAAGTTTTTAAAATGGAAGAAAAATATATGGCTTTCGTATGTGGTTCATCGTTTGCATTGATATAATATAAGTAGTATGGCCGACTGAGAACTATTCACCATAGTCAAATAGTCGACTTTTTGGGATGATCCTGCAAATTTCTCGCAATCGACATGACAAGTTCATGAAACACTAAGGAGCATTTTATCCAATCAGCGTTTGATTAGAAGTTTTGTTAGAAACAGCGAAAATGAAGTCACATGTAGAGATTCTGATTGGCTGATTAATACACTGCTACTATGTTCAGCAGTATTCTAGAATTTTCAGTAAAACCCAAGGACTTTTAAAATACTATAAAAACCCTATATTTTCTGTACCTTGGAGTAGAGTGCTTCCCACATATTTTGTGCCTTTTCTCTCGTCTTCAAGTCGCTGTATAGTTCTAGCTCGGGGGTTACGAAACTAGCTTAGGATTCGAATATAACGTTCAACCACAAGACGTATCACGACTCAAAGCCTTGGATGAATAAACATGTAAAAGCAGGATTGATTAGAGAATTTCTTTTTTTCTAGCAAAATGGAAAACAAACAAAATAGCTGACACAAAAATAAACATCATTGGGCCTAGATGAGACGGAATCATCTTTTTTTAATTTACCCATATCAGTGATGCAACGAAGATATGATGAGACTGAAGTGCAACTGATGCTAACGGTTGAGGTAACTAGATAAAAATATTTGTTTGTGGATTCAGAAAATTACTTTGAAATAAACATCTTAACTGATGATAAGAATAGAAATACTAGTTATCATTTGATTTGAGCGCGGACATACCATTTGTATCACTAGCTATCAATCTAAACAAAGGAAAGGCGACAAAATCTAACCACTACTAGATGTATTTATAAAATATAGGTGTCATATGTAAAAAGCTACATAAAAGTGTTCATTGTTGTTAAATAAATGGATCAGGGAATCTATGGAAAGTTAAGATTAGTGAACACAGCATCATCAAAAATCAACTTTTGACATAAGAAACAGGGAAACAATGATGTTTCCAGATTTACGTGCTTCCGTTTACCAATTACAGAAGAGGCAATAGCTATCAAAGATTACGAACCGGGAAATTTAAGCATAAGGAAAATATTTTATTTTATTATCAGAAGTTCTATCTAACACACGCTTCCCAAAATCGTGATTACCTCTTCTGTTAAATATAGTCGTTTGTACTTCTATGGTTATTAATACTACCCATTGTTTATTTACGATACTTTCGAATGTGTAAAAATATTTACTAGCCTCCATTTCTTTGCCACGTAAATACACAATTCTTCATAAAACAAACTATGATAACTGTGTAAATATTGTTAAACGTAATTGTAAACTTAATTCGAAGAGATGTTTTGTTGAAAATGTCCATCCGATCAGATAATTTTACCCAGTTCGTTCGACTAGTAGTTCATAAAACACTGGATCGTTAATGGTATTACTCTACATCACATGTAAGGGATTTTTTAGTAGAGGGAGTTGTGTATGAATAATTAGAATACATATGTTGACAAAGTATTTACATATATTAGTTAGACTCCTAAGTCTAACGGTTGGGATTCAGTGGAAAAATTTGATATCAACGGAGAAGCTAGATAAGTAAATACCTCGATTTGAGGAAATATTGAGCGCAAATTTCAATTTTTTGATGGAAACCAGAGAAGAGTGGAGGGCTTCAGGGTGAAACCTTACATTGTTATTGCTACTAAATTATCAACCGAGTGTTTCTGAATCATTTGTTTGAATACGGAGAAAAATTTTCCACTTTGATAGCATCACCCTCAGCTGTTCTAAATAATCTCAAATAAGTAGGAGTGCCTCCATGTTTGAGTTATCTTAGTGAAAAAGGACAGTATTATATGATAGTTCTAGATTGACTACGAGTCTCTCGGCTAAAAAGAAACCGTTGCTGCTACCTTGACGTGGTGGTCGGGCTTCCTATCGTGATGAACCAACCGAGCTATATTGGATGGAACGTATGTTCTTGTAGGTCCTACCATGCCAAACAGATCGGTTGAAGAGCGGTGAGACTAAAAGCAGCAAACCCAAGTGTTTCCTTCCAACAACTAGCATAACAGCGATGCTGCCTTCTCACAAGGAGGGGTGGGGTTAGAAAAGGTCGACCCTAAAAATGCACACCTCGCCTTATCCCACGGATTTCTGTCTCCGGCGGTAAGGTCCTTTAAAGAACGGAGCTAACACAAAAAGGTCGTGTGTGACCGGCCGCAAGCAGTTGTCCTTTGGGCTCTGTGGTCACGCTCTCAGGTCATTAAGACCGCTTCTAACCCGATTTTCTTTTCAGGTACCTCCGGAAGAACCCTTACACGGTGTGGGCAGCCGGGAAGTGATAACTGCCCTCACACCTCTAACAGCACTCAAGACCACTGTATTCTTAATCAATCTCCTTCTTCACTTCCCACTATTTCTTCTACCTCAACTTTCAGCACTAAACTTCCTCTTTCGACTTCATTCCCAAGTATCACAATTGCCAACGATTCTGTTGCGCGAAACACTCCCAGGTCTACTAAAACCTCGCTCCAAACTACACATTGGAGCCTTCAACGTACGTACCCTATGTCAAATCGGCTAACAGGCCTCTTTGGCTAAAACCCTAGAATCTCGTACTATTGATGCATGGTGTGTCTCCGAAACACGCATACAGGATCCCAATGTGGTCATTCACTTGACCTCACCTCACCAAAATGGAACCGACGAAATACACCCTCCGTGTATCTGGCAACCCGATGGCTAGCTCTCATCGACTTGCAGGTGTAGGCATAACACTTAGTACAAGGGTAGAACAAGCACTATTAGAGTAGGTCCCCGTTAACAATCGTCTGTGTTGTTCGGCTAAACGGCTCCGTAAGAACTCGAAAGGATAGGGACACAAATCGTTGCCTTTTCATCGCTTCCGTTTATGCTTCTACTGACTGCAGCCCGGATGAATTGAAAGATGACTTTTACAGAAAGCTCTCTAAACTTCTTCAAAAAGCTAAGCGCTCAGACATAGTAGTCGTAGCGGGTGACTTTAATGCCCAATTATGTAGCTTAAACCAAACAGAAATACATTTAGGTGGATATTATGGTATTCTGGCTCAGCGAACAGATAATGGTGATGGTCTGTTGCAACTGTGCTCAGGCAATCGTTTATTTTTAGCAAGCACTAACTTTAAACATAAGGAGAGACATCGCCTAACATAGCGACCACCTGCACCAAACCAACGATGGACTTAAATAGATTATATCGCCATCAGCCATCGTTGGAGAGCCTCCATAGAAGATTGTCGCTCGTATTGGAATACGTGTTTAGACTCTGATCACACTTTAATACGAGCACGCATTTGTCTGCGCCTCACTGGACGCAGGAAAACTACACTAAGAAGACCCATTAGGATTGAACTGGAGGACGAGAAATCCAAATGTAAATCCCAGGAACAACTGAGTTCACATCTAGGCAGTTCTGTAAACAAGACCGACCCAGATGCTGCCTGGAATGACATACGAACAGCTGTGGAAACAGCAGTCACATCTATTAGTAATTTAAACCATAGGGTTCCAAAAAACCAATGGATTTCTTCCAAGTCTATTTCACTCCTAGATTCCCATAAACCCATCCCATCAGGCTCTGAACACGACGAAGAGCGTAAACAAATCAAATGTAGGTTGACTAAAAGTTTAAGGAACGATCGTGAGCAGTGGTGGGCAACGAAAGCAAAAGAGATGGAAAGGGCAGCGGCTGTAGGCAACACCAGGCAACTCTTCAGACTAATAAAAGAAACCGGAATTAAGAAGTCAAGTAGGAGTGAAACGATTTCGGAAAAAAGACGAAACTCTTATCCGCTATCAGCCCAGACGTTTATACCGATGGGCGGAACACTTTAAGGAGCAGTTCAACTGACCTTTAGCTACTCTACAACTACCCATCATTCCCAAACAGCCTGAATGGAACATTGAAGTAGGTCCCCCGACCCTACCTGAAGTTCAAAAGGCTATAACTAATCTGAAACGAGGAAGAGCAGCTGGTCCAGATGGATTGGCTTCAGAGGTCTTTAAATATGGTGGTCCAATTTTAGCGACTAGGTTGACTAATATTCTGACTAAAATCTGAGAGTTGGACGTAATCCCACCTGACTGGTCACAATCACTGGTTGTCCCAATATATAAGAAGGGGTCCAAATCATCCTGCGATAACCATAGAGGGATTAGTCTGACTAACATACCATCTAAAATACTAGCCCCAATAATTATCGGGCGCCTAACTAAGACTCGTGAACTGAAAACACAAGAAAATCAGGCTGGCTTCAGACCTGGTCGTGGCTGCATCGACCACATTTATTTATTTAAACACATATATTGGTACAAAAGGGCACCAGGTACATATGCGCCACACAAAATAATGACCACATATTCACCATTAGTCAGGTTTTAGAGCACAGACATGTTTATCGGCGTCCGACAATGATAGTTTTTCTTGACTTGAAGGCAGCATTTGACTCTGTAGACCGAAAGGTTTTGTGGCAGTGTCTGTCATTAAAAGGTGTACCTGAGAAGTACATAAACCTTGTGGAGGCTCTTTACTCGAACACTACCAGTCGAGTGAGAGCTTATGGCGAACTGTCATCTGATTTTACAACCTCAAGTGGTGTCCGACAAGGTTGTCTACTATCTCCATTTTTGTTTAACTTCATCATAGACCTACTACTGGAAATAACACTCTCTTCGACTGAATTTTCAGGAATTGATCTCGTACCAGGGGCTCCACTAAGCGACTTAGAATACGCAGATGACATAGTCCTGTTTGGTGAAGACGCTGACAATATGCAGTCTCTTGGTAGCACTGAGTAACAAAATGCCAGGATATTTGGGATGTTTCTCCCCATCTAAATGTAAATTGTTACTCCAGGACTGGCCTGCATCAACACTTGAACTAAGGATAGGGAGCAAAGTAGTCGAACGTGTGGACAACTTCACTTATCTTGGAAGTCTGATCAGCCTTAATGGGTTCGTGTCTGACGAAATCTCAGCACGGAATCAAAAAGCTCGTCTGGCTTTTGCCAACTTACGCCACCTATGGCGAAGACGAGACATCCGTCTATCAATTAAGGGACCAGTATACTGTGCAGCAGTTCATTCTGTTCTCCTTTACGGCTGTGAAACATGGCCATTAAGAGTAGAAGATACTCGTAAGTTACTAGTATTAGACCACAGATGCCTTAGAGATATTGCTCGCATCTACTGGGATCACCGGGTAAGTAATAATGAGGTTCGACGCAGGGTATTGGGAAATGATGGTAAATCAGTTGATGAGGTGATGAATGTTCGTCGACTGAGATGGTTAGGTCACATGTTACGTATGCCTGAACACCGATTACCACGACGCGCTATGATGACTAGTATTGGGAACGGTTGGAAGAGAGTTAGGGGCGGCCAAACCAAAACATGGCATCAGTGCTTGAAGTCACTAACTTCTAGTCTGAGCCATGTTGGTAGATGCAGACTACCTGGTTGGGGTCCGCGTGACTATCGTAACCAATGGTTGGAGACTCTAGGTGACATGGCTGAGAATCGATCACAATGGCGTAGGTGTATACACTCTTTATCTTCCCTTAAACCTTGAGATTAAAATTGCTTTATATCTGTTTTTCTTCCTATACTATATCCTTATATACAACCTATCTTTTAAACATTACCATCACTAAATTAACTACTTCTATGAATCCAGTGTTCATTTTGTTGTGCTAACGAAGTATGGCAACTTGGACCGATGCATATGTGTGCCTGGTCCTACGTTGTGTTATTATTATTTAAACACATAAATATTGGTACAAGGAAGCTCCAGATATATATGCTCCACACAAATCTCATTCGATTTGTGAGCTGTGATACTGCTCAGGTGCCAAAACTGAAGCAGGTGGTTTTCTTAGGGGGCCACACCCGGAGCCTTTGACACAAAGGTCTGATCCACAAGGCAGTGGAGCATCGTGAGGAGATGCGGTCCCATGGTAGCCAGTGACCAACAATTGGTTCATACGCCATTTGTTCCCTCAGGATACTGGAGCTCATGTGCACCATCGGTTTGGAATCAGGGTTTTCCGACTCCTCTAGGTAGACTTCCTGTGTCCACCAATCCGGTTAAAGCGCCGGACATTCGCTTTTCGTCCTCTCGAATTTGTAAACAACACCCCCGCCACGAGAAGGCAATGAGTAGGACTTCTCTGGCAGAGGCTATATAGGCGTCTTAACTGACTGAGTCTCTTGGTAGCGTAGTGCTCTAATCGCACAACATTTTAGCCTTAACCGTCAAGAACTAATGAAAGTGAGTAGATTTCAGAGTCCATTATTATGGTTCAGTAGTTTTGTAATCTAGTTATCCACGTGGCAAAGAGAGAATCAACCACCGCATTGGGGAAGTCGTGACAACTTCTAAACATTCTTCACTCTCCAAATGATCAGCCCACAAGAAAAGCACACTCGCGTTCGTGATTTCCACATGCCACAAAATGGCGCACGACCACCCAGAATACTACAATATTCTAATCTGACCGACATGCTGACTGGTATCTAGTCGATGATAGCTGAGTGGAACGAGAACGTGTGATTGTTACATGATTATATCACATTACACATGGTGGTAATTGTGCGCACACATTCTTCAAGATAATTTTTAATTCTAAGCGAACAAAGCTTAATATTAGTTGACTTAAAATCTTAAGTAAAATAAGTAACAAAGTGATGAAAAATTAACAGGGTGTCTGGTACTTCGAAGAAATTAAGATATTTAACACATATGAACCATACACATAAACTTCGAATCATTGGTATTTACTAGCTTCAAGTTGTTTAAATGATAAACTAATTTTATTAACCAAAATAAACGTTCACAATGTTCTATTCACTGTAGATTGTAACTATAAATAGATGAAATCCACCAAAACTAATTTTGCCGTTACAAATCTGAACTCAATATATTAATGTATCTCTATTTCTAGAACTTTGCCTCACTCATTGGCCAGTTCCATACATTATCATCATATATAATATTTTCGCAGCTTTTATAATTTAAAAGAATTCTGTTACTAACTGATCGAAGTGGACAGTTTGTAATGCCTATCGACTAGAAGACAAGTAACTTTGAATAATAACTAATTAGGATACAAACTGTAATTTGAGTTCGTTCTACCTAAGGAATTACTGCAAGAAAGGCACAATCTAATTTCTTTAAATGATTACATCCAAAAACAGATGAGAAGCAGAAAAAACTTCGATATCAATTATTGTTTAATAGAATCTGGTACACCACTTTTATACTTCGTAAAACATAATATATTAAAATCTGCATGAACAGATAAGACTGATCAATAAACACATTGGAGAAATGTTTAAAACTTGGTTATTCATCGAAAAAACAATTGTGTATGTTCTTTAAATTCGTATTCATCCAACATGATCATGAAACTTGCTGTTTATGACAGAGCTTACGAGAAAACTTTTATGTGAGGAGAAAATGGTTTCGTAGAAGCGGTTCATTATATATTACTTTGGCAAATCTTTATCGTGAAGAAATCCTTTGGGAAACTGCTGTGTAGAAATTACAATGAAATGAAGAGCACTGTAAAAGTAAAAACACAAAATTGTTTTGCATAAGAAAAAAATCATACGATGTGTGAATTATTATTACTATTATTATCATTAATATTAGTTCAAAATATGAATTCGGGAAACAGGGTTGAAATGCTTTATATACACTTAGAAGTAAACAGATTTCAAGAAACAAAAATAACTTTGGGCATATGTACCGGACGATGTACATTTTGTAAAAATGTAATGTCACTTAGGGGAGGGGTATTGTATCCCTGAGTCAAAGGATTTTCCTCACGGAGAAAAAGTTACTTAGAAGCATTAGAACTACAGCTGATAAACTTGTCTAGTCTATTTTGTGTATAAACACCAACTTCGTAAATATAATAAATACAATGAAAACAATCATCAGTTATCGTATCTACAAAAGAAGTATTTTGAAGGACTAACTTTTATTGTACATCATTCCAATTCTTCCTCACAAAAATCAGGAGTTGAAAGAGGGGTGATTGATTGTCTGCGGATCAAAACTGGCACTTGTTTTCGTTTAACTTTGGGAGAGGAGGATATTGTGAGCCGATTGTTGGCAGAAAGTCTTGCTTTCCAGGTAGTTGGTGCAGATGAACTACTTGTTAAATCAATAGCACCATTTTGAGTAGAGGCATGTGCCTCAGTTGTCGCAACAGTTTTTAATGATTCATCTGATTTTAACTTCTTGTCAGGAATTTCTGACCTCAAGAACTGGATAACATCATCACATGCGTTTAAAGTAGCGGGTTCTACAGGAATAATTTCATTTCCTTTGGACAAAAAAGAAAATATTACATTGACAATTTACAACAATCCAAAGAAATGTATATCATTTGCAGTCCAAAGACAAATTACAGATTTATGGAAACAAGTTGTAAGTGGTCAAATATTTTTGCAGAGTTTCGATTCTACTTACAACAAAAACACCAGCGAATTAAGTAACTGGCATGGACGTAAACAGCTCACATTAAATACTATAACATCCAAGCTGTTGAAAGTTCATTGAAAAACTGAACGAATCATTTGCATGAAACATTAACACACAAAAATGAGCAATAATTAAACACCAGTAAGTTAAACAGTATAAGTCAGTCATGAAAGTCAATAAAATAAACTGTGTAGAAATGGACTCCAAATATCTACGAAACAGCTAAGGAACTTCATTTTAGTTATTTATTTATATGAACACAAATATTGGTACAAAGGGGCACCGAATACATATGCCCCACGCAAGTCACTTGATTTGTGTGTGTGGACTTTATTACCAATTTTGAATTAAGATTTCAATAGCTAGTATCAGATGTCTAACTAAAAAATGATTTAGAGGAATATCTGAGGAGTAAATCTACCAAACATAGGTTAACATCAAAAGACTGTTTATACGTACCGACTATAAGACCATTTGAAGAACTGCGTGAATTTTCTGTTTGATTTTGTTCAACATCTAAACTTGTAATCTTTTCAAGTGGAATAGAACACTCACCGAGATTGAAGTCGAAACCACTATCTTGATACTTCTCCCATGGAAGACTGTCAATGTCCTGGAGAGTTGTGGAAACAAATTGAGGGTCGCTTTCAGCAAAAGGTGCGATACAACGGGGTCTATTCTGAATTTTATGTTGTTTTCTTATTGGCTCCTTCCTGAAAATGACACAAATAACAACCATACATTTCATGTGTAAGGGCTGTTCTTTAATACTGTTAGGTGAAAAACAATATTACCTTAAAGTGCATCAAAACACGTATAAGGATTCCATACTGACGCCAAGAAACGAACTATTTTGACTTTAAGACAACTTATTTTGATGCACATTTGGACATGGTTCTAATTTGTTTATAAGTTAAAACAATAAGATTTACAATTAGTAAAGCTATGTTGACCAAAAACTTACGGTTGAAAATTGAGTTACTGTCCTGATAGGTTGAAGACTTACTTGTATTTTGAAAGGGTAGATTCTGAGAAAGGCTGGTTGTTACCGACTTCTTGTTCAGTTTGTGAGTCACAGTTAAGAAGCAGGTCACAAATACTTTCATCTGTTACACCATCTAACTTTGAAGGTATTACGTCACTCAAACCAGGAGAATCAGTTAGACAATAAGGCGTATCTGATCTACTACATGGCCAGTTTAACTCTAAAATCGAATTATTCACATCTGTAACACCGTCTTCCTCAACATTAAGGCCTACAGGAAACTCTTCGTCATTTGTGGGATGTGTGAAATTATCGTCCACCTTTGGTTTGGAAATAGAAATAAGATTAAATTGTTAAAAGTGGAATTTTGTAGTCAGAAACGAAAAGGGTGATAGGTGGTAAACAACTTGAGTTTAAGATAACTCATCACTAGTGAGAAAAAAATTCTGATTTCAACTCAGTATTTACGGGAAGATAGAAAATAAAACTGAACTACTTTGCACCACATAAGGAAATATTTTTAAACACCGACCAGGAATTTTGCACCTTTCAACATTGCTCAGACCAACAGCCAACGACCTCATATCATGATTTCTCAACCACTGTATCTTTTTTTCAATTTGTTCTTACGTCACCAAACATTGAAAGTCAAGATATATGGTATAAAATATAAGTACACATTCACCAGGTACTTGGGTATGAACCACACTTAGCGTCAATGATATTACCAGGTTACCCAGACCAAGTTAAGCGGTGTTCGGACTAGGGACTTAGTGGTTGGAATTCGAACGCCTTAACTACTAAGCCACCTCAGTCGACGAAACTTAAGTCTCATCAACCAATATGCGATCTTTGCTTAATAACTTATCTCTAGATTCAGTACTCCTTACTCAGCTATTCCATAATACGCAAGCAATGCTTTGAAGAGATATATGATCAAAATCCTGCAGCTTATGGACAACTGTTTCCATAGAACGTGTTCCACGGTCAGTCAGCCACAACGTAGGACCAGGCACATATATGCATCAGTCCAAGTTGACACACCTCATTAACACAAGATAAACACCGACTTTATAGAAGTAGTCACTTCATTGATAGTAATACATATAAAGATTGTGTATAAGGATACAATACAGTAAGAACAAATTAGTTGATAGAAAGAAAGTTCATTTTAATCTCACGGTTTAAGTGGAGACAGTGAATGAATACACCTACGTCCCTGCGATCGATTCTGAACTATGTCATACATAATCCCCAACCACTGGTTATGATAGTCGCGCGGACCACAACCAAATAGTCTGCATCTACTAACATGGTTCAGACCAGAAGTTAGTAATTTTATGAACTGATGTCATGTTTTGGTTTGGCAATCCCTAACATCTTCCCATTCGTCTCCAACACTAGTCAGCATTACGCGTCGTCGTAATTAGTTGTTGGGTATGCGCAATACCTGACCAAACCATCTCAGCCTATGAAGATTCACAACCTCACCAACTGATTTACCATCATTTCCTAATACCCTGTGCCTAATCTCACTATTACTTACCCGGTGATCCCAGTAGATGCGCGCAATATTTCTAAGAAATCTGTGATCAAACACCAGTAACTTACGCGTACCCTTTACCCTTAATAGCCACAACCATAAATTAAAGCGGGGCGGATTGTTGAGCAGTATAATTAACCTTTCGTTGGTAGATGAATATCTTGCCTAACCCACAGGTTACTCAAATCGGTGGAAGCTAAGCAAAATTTCTGAATCTGAGTCGAAGTTTTTAGGCTCTAACATACTAGAGTTAAAGAGATACCAAGAGGTAATCGCGCTCCTTTATTTCACTTCCTGTGGTCAAACTAGGGATTGACACCCACCAAGCTACATTTAGAAGGAAAGACAGGGAATCTGAATATGACTGGATTGTTACTCAAGGAAAACAGGACAGTCATACGTACACTCAAAATCCATACGTAAACATCGTGGTAAGATATTAGTTCCTGAAAAGTCAAACGAAGAAAGAATTATATTTCGAAGAATACCTATGACAAAGTTACATAAAAATTGGGAAAGTTGGTAGCTTTGACAATCACCGCCTGGTGTTTCCAACCCAGATAACAGTCCTCATACCAATAATGGAGGTCGATACTTCCCGGTTGCCCATACTAAATAGGAATATTCCTTCACGAAGAATTTGGAGAAGAAAAGGAATTGGTGTTGAAGAATTTCAGCAACCCAGGAGCATGATTGTAGAACTAAAGAAACAATTGTACGGTCTCGGTCACACGACACTTTGTGTTGTGCTGATTACTTATTTTACACATATCACTGAGTTTCGGAAATCAATAGGGAGAACGAAGTAGCATTTTGAGATCAAACATTTTATAACCTCAAGCAGTAAAGCTGGAGATGTTAGCTATTCGTTCGAATTACCTTAGACGTACAGACAGTAAGGTATGAAAAATAACTGTTTACTTACCTTAGACAGATAATATCTCGGTCCATTTTGAACATTCACAGGATTTTTATCAACCAAACTTTGTGTATTTACGTCACACTCTGGTGATGAACCAGTTAAAGAGTATATATATTTACCGTCATTACCAAGACTCACTGGAGTAAGCTGAAGATTTGAAGGGAGAATATGAACAACTGACCCAATATCTGAAATCTGGTCAGTAATGTTTGCACCGGAACTTGTATTGCCTATTTTTGCAGACAAATTTCGTATGTCGAATTTAGGGCGCTTATGTGATCCGAGCAAATCGCTAGTTTGGACAAGTTGGAGCGGTTGAACCGAGTTTCTTTCAATTTGAAAACCTAAAGGTGTGTTTAGGACAATACACCTGTCATTAGAAATCACGACATTGTTTCCGTAACGGACAACTTATGTACTAAGGTTAGTGGAATTCTATGACCAATTTTGTGACAAACTTGCACATGAAATTAACAACCAGGTAACAATAATATGTTAATAGACCTTTTGATATTAATCTACATGGGTCATGAACATATGTGGTCAAACTTTGGAAAGTTTACTTGAGGAATTGAATTCCCCGTCGTCCTTCCTATAAGTTTGGCAATCAGCAATAAAGACCAGAATGAAGGAACTTTTGACATTCAAACTTCAGACAACACACTAGTTAACTTAGTTTTCGACGAAAAACTATCATTCCTGATGACTGTAAGCGACTGATGAGAACCTAGATCACTTTGTATTTGTAACAATCTTAAAATCATGATGTTCCTTGATTGGCACGAGAAGTACACATTTCCATTGAATGTTAATTTTTACCATATCTGCGAACTGAGTACACAAGGTATACATAGGCCGATACATAAAAATAAGTGGTGATACAAGTGACCACTGTCTAGACGATGAAAATAAACTGCTAGTGAGGTTTGTGTCATAAATAAATCATCCTACAATTTACTATCAGGAATTGACAGGTTTTATTAAATTGAAGGACGCATTATAACAGACTAAAACCGTCATAACACTAATCAAGGCAACAATGGTAGCAATGTTGATAAATCAGCATTTGACTACTGTGACATTGTTAAACGACCTTTACCCGTTTTATGTAATACTACTTTAAGATAGATTTTAATAAAATGAAAAAATCACTTTCGTAACTTAACTAACTCTATCACATGGGAACTCTATTCCTAGCTTAGCAACCTACGTAGACCATGGAATGTGGAGCAGTAGACTGGTAGTTAAAGTACTCGAATTTTAGATGGTAGGTTTCAAGTTTGCGCAACTGCATTACGTACTTAGACTCCAAAAGTCAAGTAAAATTATAGACTCAAAGTCCTGTATATGATAATGTAATTGGTAATTAAGTTATGTAAAACCCGAGTATGGCATCACTTAAATAGTGTGGGCCAAGTAGATGCATCAATGGAGACGAGGCCGTAACTTAACTAAATTTACCTTTAAGACTTTCAGTTAACTGTGACCAATTCTTACTTAGTAACCGAGTGTATGTTCATGTACTACGCTAAACTGAGATTTAGTTATACTACACGACTTCCTGAGTCAAAATTAATAGAGACTGAGATTTATGACTTCATAAATAAAACACTTTTAGATGGTTGACTTATATTTGAAAACAATGAATGCTAAGAGAAACGTTTAATGAACTTATGATTGAAACAGCCAACATGGATTATGATGTCTGGGTTTTCTGTAAAAAGAGTAAGAAGTTACTTACCTTATAAGGTTAGCGTAGTTAGGATGCTACTACCAAATTCATGTATACATGTTAAAATGTACAGCAGGTAGGACTGCTATAAACCCGTTTACTTTATTGTTCGAAATAAACCGGATGCTTAGGGTATCAACCACTTTGTAAGTCACTGAAGAATTTGTGAGCGTCTTTCTGACAGAGGTCAAAAGCTAAGTCATATCCGTACCAAACACCTGTCCCAATTTTGGTTGTTAGTGAAAGATAACACGGTGTATATCACAGTGCATATAGATATCACGAAATCTGTATTGTATGTATGCCAAGAAAACAAATAAAACCATTCTATAGAAAATAATCACCTTAAGGTAGATCAACAATAAATCTTAACAACTTCCTGACTTTCCAACGACACCTATATGTGGCCTTCCAAATATTATGAATCCCACAGAACAGCAAAATTAATGTCAATATTTCAGTGACACAGTTAACTGATGATAACAAATTGGTAAGCCTATTGTTAGCACAAAACCTTAGGTGATAACCAAGCAAAATATTACATTTATCAACAGACAGGACGAAGATAAAATAAGTTAAAGCATACAAGTATTTGAAGGGTGGATAATCACGAGATTATGGTACCAGACTTGCGTACGCATACACCGACAAAACAAACATACCTTTTCGAAGATCCAGCTTTAGTTCTTTGTTTTGAAATCTTGAACCGGATGGAGTAATAGAAGGGAGAGCTTTACGTTTAGTTTGTCCGATGCACACGCTTGCAGACCTCCCTTCCTTTGCAAAGGCTGACAGGAATGTGAAGAGCTAAAATGTTTCGGTTAACAACTAGACATCTTACTGTTTGGATAAGTTGGGACTGCTTGTCGTGATGTTCTCGTAAATCGGAAAGTTCACGATACAAAAGCTGATTTTCCGACTTTAAAACACTAATTTGTTGACTTAAAGTCTCCTGATTGCAACGCAAGTGCCGTACAGTCTCTGCCAGTCTTAAGAAGTCTGTGGCAGTTATTGGTCTTTGGGGTGAAACACTTATGGAACCATTTAAACCCGAATTAGCCTGAACATAAGGTACTTTCACACCAAAACTTTGGTTTCTTGACCCCATTATTGGTGAGAACATGTTTGAGGTCCGCCTCTGAATTTTCGATAGCAAAATATCTTTATTGCGAATGAAGTAAGGATGGCTAAATTCCATGTCTTCTGTGTCAGATTTTAGAGGCAGAGATGGATCCACACGATTTATTTTTCTAAAACCATCTGCAAAGAAACTCAGGGAAGATAGTCACATACACATATTTAACTGCCTTATAAAACTAGATAAATTGTTGTGTTTGAAATAAAGGGGTAGTAATTCTTTGGCTAAGCGGTTTCCATCGCGTATGTGAAAACTTGTCCCGTGCTGGACAAAGTTACTAACCAAACTTAAACTTACCGGATCCCAATATATGAGTTCGTTTGTTTCTTCATCATCCACCAGTAACTTTAATTTGGTCAGAAACGCAGGAATAGATTGTACAGGAGGTCCAGATGTGAAACCATACATGGCATAAAAACATGGAGAAGTTTAATGTTCCCTCACTGACTGTCGACCAATCAAAAGCTTTGTATTTGTACAATACAATAATTCAAATCATTTTCAGTTTGGAAGAGGCAGGAGGCTGGATAGCATATTTTAGTTCTGGCAATGGCGTTGTTTCAGTTAATCCAACTTCCTTTCGAATGCGTTGACAGATGAAGCTTCAATCAATTGCTAATGCAAAAAGTTCCATTCGTAGATTGTTCGATGGGAAAGTCGATAATCAGCTGACAAGTTATCCCTACTGAACTCGTAAACTTTTTTAGTGTCCTCGCAAATTACTTTTTGAAGACAAGAAAAATCAGAGCATATTAGATGCAAATTTACCAATAAGTCGCTTAAAAACTGTATCTATGTCACTTGTGGTCCTTCTACACAACAAAGGAAATTGATTCAGTTAAGCCCGTTTTTCGTCACACGGGAGCTTTACAATCTCAGGTTCAGCTTCACTGAGGCTCTTCAAACCTTTTCCAACAACTTGCTGTCATTTTCAGCCAAGTTCTGGCTGCATATATGTAATAATCTAGTTTAAGATGTTCGAACCGTATAATATGTCAAAGACTTCATAGTCTCTGCGTGGCTAGGGGCTCTGTGTATTGACCAGAGGAGTTTACACTGTGTTTCAAGTTTTGACTAACGTTGGTTACTAGGGGTAATGCGTGTCTATACCTTGACGACCAATATGCATAATAATGGCTTGGGGGCATTTATCGGCGAATTCAGAGCAGTAGACCATTGAGATTATTTCTGCAGGTCATTTAGAAGCTTTAAATTGTCACCTTCACTTTTTGTCACTCACTATATCATTAGCATACGACAAAACACATGATAGACTAGGACAGTAACTTACATACATGAGCAGTAAAAGTAGTCCTTAAACTGTACCCTAAGGCACCTCTCCAAACACAGTTTATCGGCCTTAATATGCCACAGTTATTTGGACTTTGACAACGCCCTTACATGTGACTCCTCTACGACCGAAAGATGTCAACCCAGTCAAATCAGAAGTCAGGAATGAAGGAGTTCGAAGATACATTTGGAAAGCTGTCGATGTGTTGAGAAGAGTTTGATCTGAGCAGGCTAGTAGTTGCAAAGGATGTGTAGTACAGAGTACCAACCCATGGTCTGGCGAGGCTGCAAGACTGAGCCCCTTCAGCTAGCGTGTGTCCAGCAAGACTAATGGGGTCAGCGTCAACGTCAAAAACTTACAGAACTATTTATTTTGGGGATTTACCTGCCACTGCAGGCTGAAAATCTAGTAGCTAACCCGTACTCCTTGTTGACACTCAACTGGGAAGTTTTTCATCAACATGAATAAATTTCCTCCAATCCTGATAACTTAGATGACAGCTTGTTGTGTGAAACTTTTTCAAAAGCTTTACTGAATTTAATGAAGGCCACATCTATAGGTATCTCTTGATGTTTTAGAGCACATCAACCTTGACATGATACCGATAGGCTTGTGAGATATGAGTAACTTGTTTTAAAGCCATGCTGCTTTAAATCAACAGGTTTTTGGCATATTTATTTGGACAAATCCTTTTGAATACTATTTTCTCGAGTCTCTACAGTTACTCTGCTTGGGCATATGGGCTGATAGTTCTTGGGTTTGTAATTCATAATTGTTTTGAAGATAGAACTTACTGCGACATTCTTCTATGCCTTTGATAATCACCTTGGGTTACAGATAGGATAAAACATATGCTTAGGGGACTTGTGATGAAATTCGTCGGTTCATTTAGTACTCTAGTATCTATTTCATCAGGTCCTATAAGTTTGCTTAAATCAGGTTTATTTTAAACACTGGAGACTACGGGTTCTTTCTTGGTTATAATGTTCAGCATAGGAATGAAGGAATTCATCTGAACCTAAGGGAAAATGGCACCTCTACGGTATACATATCGCTAGAGAAGTCAGAGAATACTTGAGTTTTGTTGTAGTTGTCTTTTACTGCCAAGGTAATACCTTTGGGATCTCGACTCTTCTTCCAGTCTCTTGGTTTATGTACAGATATAAGCAAGCTGGGTATTCCGTAAATTCCTTGACAAGATTTTCTTCATGCAATTTTCTAGACTTGAGTAGGGTTAAGGCACAGATATTAAGGGCCTCGCAATATTTGGATTTTTTATTCCGTACTCAGGGACCTGAAACTCTCCAACACTATTTCTCCTCTGCTAAGAGAGATAGGAACCTCCTTGCTGAACCATAGTGCGGAGTTTCTCAGATTCTTCTGTATAGTCCAAGGTACCTCAGGTTCTTTAACTTTCATGTGCGAACCCCCAAAACCTAACAAACCGTTTCTATAAGGGCTTGTGGCTATATAGTTCAATCTACAGAAAACGCTGAGTGTATAACATGTCATATGTTTCCTATTCAAACATGTGGTCTGGTTCGAGGTTCGTTATTGACAGTTTCATGGGAACCAAATCTAAAGCTTCATGGTGACTCTTACCTAAGGGTGACAAAATATCATGGTTTGTGACATCATCCTCGTAATGAGTAAATATAGGATCTAACAATGATGATTTGAACGCCGTGTTATGCACAATTATTGCTTTTATATGCTACACTAGGACATGTGCACTAACCATGTCAACTAACTTCTGTTCGAAATAAGTTTTATGATCTACGACAAATGGATTAACATCTCTTAGGAATAAAGATCGACCACCTGAAGATCAGGTGTTGAGTCTGGCTAGAAAAATCTCATTGACTTCACAGGTGGCAAATCAAACTAATCGACAGCTCTTGTTTATTGGATTTCATGCGGCAAATAACTAAGTCGCACATTCCATTTCCATGGGATTTGTTACTGATAATTGTAAAGGAGACTGTATTTATAATGGATCAAGGCTACTCCCTCTCTATGCTTCTGAGTACTGTTGCCTCTCACTAGTGTGAAGTTTTTAACATCAAGTTCCCTGTTATCTATAGACTGAGTAAACAACTTTCATTGACGAGGATTACATCCGACCTGATCAAATCTTTTTGCCTACTTACTATTGATTGCTTGGCGAGCAAGCCCCGAGGATTTGTGCGACAGGTTCAGGAACCATTCAAGCGAATTCGTGCTAGACCCAAAGCGACTTCGATATCATTCTCTGCCCAAATCTTAAGACCAGAAAATTTACAATCCTAAGGTCCTTTTCGTCATCGTCTGATCATAGTTGTAGTTCTTTCTCAGATTCTCGTCTTCTCATCTGATCAGCAGGTGACAAGTATTTATGTACAAAAACTCCTGATCCCTTTAATCTATGATTGTGAACGAAAAAGAAGATTTCTGTTAACGAGCTTCCGTGTCTGGTAGCAGTAGATCACCGATGCCTTTATGTGGTGACCTAGATATATGAAACAAGCAGAACTAATCGACGTTTGGCCAATTTGGTGAAAACTACCGTCTAACATCCTTAGCAACACTACAAGTTTCTTCTTAAAGGACTTCAGAGAAGTTGCTTAGATCGCATCAGTTAATGGTGAATTTCAATACATGACTTCTTACAACCAGTTCACGGTGTGCCTACAATCTACTCTCCTGTGCTATGCCTCTGAATTTCCTCTACGTTTCTAGTTGAAACGGAGCATAAATAAGTTTCCCAGAGGATGCCCTGGCGTTTTTTAGGATGTTGTGTGTCATTTAAATGCCCGTTTTATTCTCCTATATTCTGAAGAGTAACAGTTTAATGATTCAGGGCGTTTTACAGAAGGTTTGAGCTTCGATGGACGAACTGATTTCATGATTTGCCTTTGGATATGATACGGAGTATCATCATCCTTTTGGAGTGAGGGGGAACTCTATGCTACTTGTTATAGGAGACTCGAAAGTATCTGACGATTAAGAAATGCTTGATTGAATATTAATGGTTTCATTGTGTTATATATATATATTTGTTTTGCTCAGTTTCTGAATTTGTTTGTTTATATGTTTGACCCCGGACATTTTGGTTCCACTCCATTTTTGGTTTTGCATTTTGGAAGCTTTTTCTCCGGAAACCTAAAAGTTGAACGTTTGTTTCGTGATTGTTGTGATTATTATTATAACAATATATGTGGGTTCAATACATGTAATTTGCGAATAGACGTTGGTGCTCGGATTAAAATTTGGTTCGATCTTCATTTATGGTTATAGGTTAAAATTAGATCAATCGACCGTGCTTCATTAAAGGACGCGAGCAAAAACTTGGACTTAACACTACTATACTCAAAATGGGGTCGAATAAAATTGCTAAACTGGACAAAAACAGACTTCACAGTTACTTATGCATGATGCTTTACAAACGAAATGTTTTTGCAGTTGGCATAAAGTGTTGGATCACAGGGTATTAAAAGATCTAAATCTTCTTCAAATGATCATCCAGGTTTTATATTGTAGTTTTCAACGTATTTCGGATGGGTTGCTTTACATTTGAAGTAGCCAAAAGAAATATTTTTAACAGCCCTTTAAATTAGAAGTCGAATGGTATTCCTCTAAATTGTCAGTTCATCGTTCCGGTTTCAAGCTTCTCCCTAGAGCTTAGTGCCACCAGTCAAATGGATATCTCAAAGAATACTCGCCGAGGAAGGCCATTAAAAAAGAAGTCCTAAAACTTATTTCTGGCGAACACCACTAGGACATTTTGTGACCTGAGGTAAGAAATTTGTCCTGACTTTAAAAAGAAAATTGTGTTGACCAGACTTAAGCCAGTCTAAAAGCAATGACTTCATACCTGTGAACATGAGCTTATTGATAAGGCGTACATGGCCAACTATGCCACAAGCTTTTAAATAATCTGAGTACATTACATCCACCTTACACTTACGATAAGTGATGGTGGTCCATCTATTCGTTCCGTTCAGAAGATCCGTTACACACGTGTGAACCTTCCGGAAACCATTCTGCTGAAATGAGAAAAACGTAGTACCAGTTAGATAATCCCATGAAATATCCCGATTCAGGGGTTTTGAAACCTTTGTGGGATTCAAATAACATTTACCTATAAGCAACTTCAAGGACCGTTGAGTCGGTCCTGTTTCAGGATCGGGGTGTGCCAGCCTCCATTTGTATTAAAATATACCTTGGTTTAACGAATCCTGTTTTTTAAGTTCATTTAAGAACTGGGGCTGTGGAGAGGTATGAAGTCAGCAACTAGATGGAGAGGCAGTCAAGAATATTTGCTTTTGTATGGCGTCTTCACTAAAGATGAGTCCCTAATTGATAAGTACCTTATCCTGGATCCTTTAGGGAAACGCAATCGTATCACCTGAGACTCTAGTATTTTGAGGCTAAAGTAAAATACCTTGTGAACAACGGGCGCTAGGATCTCGAATCTTTTGGTGTTCCAGCTCAAATGATAATCCGCAGAAGATGAATCAGGGAGCCTATCCTCACGTTGATTTGCATTTTCACTGAAAATTTTTATTTCATACGATACGTTAGATGCATTTATCTGTCCTACAGATGATTGGTAAGAGTTCTAATCAAACTAGGGCCACACAGAATTACACCTTTCGATTGGTAAATCCGAAAATACTTTGCTGGGTGGAATACATAGTAACCCACGACGAGAGCGCATGCATGCAACTGAGACAAGCTGGAGATAATTGCATGAAGGTCTTAAGGGATAACAGGTAATAATACCGAATCAAGCTGATTGGTAGGTTTGTTGTTTGTTCGAAAATATTATTTCATCTTAGTGCCTTTTTCCAAAAAGCCAAAGCTAAATTCTTCCGGTATTTTCAACACATTCAACAAGGGCTCCTGAGGTAACTCAACAGGGTTCTGGGAAATGAAATCACGCTCTGCACTAATACACCACAAACTAAACCATATGGGTAAGGATATACCCACTGGACAGGACATTGTTTGTCACATCACAATAAGTAAAAATTATAACGTGCATTCATAATGTACAATTGATCACAATATTGCACATATTACTTCCGTACTTTTGCAGATAAAGTTTCTGTTGAGCTTAGTCGACGCTTTAAAACCTCAACCATCAGGACAAGAGAAACTTTATTGGTTCAACGGTTTAGATGGGATAACAAGCACATAAAAACCAAGTAAGCCAAATTCTAAGACGCAGAAACGTCCAAAAGTTTGACACTCATAGCGTTCCTGTTGACAGCTATTCATCTCCCTACATACATATTAGAAATTTTCCGAGCGTCTTCAGTAGAGCTCCGACACTGAAACTATTGGTTTTATTTTTTCCTAATGTAACTTTATTTCCTGAATTCCAAAAGTCACTTTTTATCGAATGCGGTTGTGTTAAGTCCCGCTGAGTGATATGTATGCGTTTTGTTGTTGAATGATAGGGAGATAATCAGTTAGTCAAGCGTATTGTTATACTTCATTGGAACTGCTTTGTAAATATTATTGAGCTTAAATGATGGAAACTATTATTACTGTAGGAAAGCGATTGAAACTTGTGACAGCATCAACAGGCTGACTAATGAAACAGTAGTATTAATCAGGTTGTCGATCAAAATGCATGATATCGATTTCAGTCAGACCGCCATTATTCACAGTTGCGCGCGAAGGATCTTTAAAATCAAAAGGTGATTTACCTTATGCACTACTATGTACTTCTTCCAAATGAACTGTACGACCAGTATTGATTAGAAGACATACTTCAACTTTATTATTTAAATTATCACTGTCTAAAATTAACTGATAGTCCCCTTGTAAATCTTCCCACTCTTACTCTCATAACTTAACTTTGCCTTGAAAGTTTAGTGGCTTTGAATCCTTTAAATTCAGACACTTTTCCAGTTGCTTTTGGATAGACAATGCCCTATTTAACTTATTCATGGTGGAACTAAGTCGGCTGGAACATTCAATATGAACACTCGTATTATCATCACATTTCTCAACGATGATGTCAAACAAAACACAAACAACCCTAGGAACTTAACCTTCATGTCCGGATTACCTTTATACATCACACTTCTAGTTTCTATGGCATATCTTTGCTTCATTCCACGTCATGTTGTTATAGTATGTTTAAATTAATCCGAAACAAATAATCCAGTTACACCAAACGGATTAAGTATGTAGTGAAACCAAAGTATCGGTCTAAGCCAAATATACCTAGGAATTCGATAGCATTCAAAAAACCCAAGTAACTTCCGAAAATTCAAAAAATCAGATAAACTAGGTTTAAGAACTTCATGTTATATATAAAGTTACGACTTTGTGTTGACTGAAAAATGAATGCGTCGTGGTTGGGAATTTTCAACTAAACAATTAGGAAAATCAAGATTACGTATGTTCGAATAGGAAAATTTCATTTGTATTTGTAAATCTACCACCGAATTGTTCTGTATGATAATTATCATAAAAGATTTCGCAACAAATCTCGAATGTTTATGTCTTTAAAATGAATGTGCAGAAGGAAAAAACCGGTGGTAACAAAGGGGTCACAAATTCAAAATCAATATTGGCTGAGATAGACATATCAAGAACAGGTAAATAACGACTATATTTACAATGGCAGTTTACGGGGGGTTGGATACTTCGAATATCTTCCATGTCAATAGCTTAACAAAATGAAGCTAAACTTCAAAAATTTAAGTATCTCTACTGATGAATATCTTGACGGGAAAATGCTTTGTAAATCCGTCTAAAGCATCCAATTGTATTGTATTTGCACTTTTATTAATTTCCTCCCTTTTTGTATATGTTGACTTCCATCGAAAACTTGTACAGGCATACTATGGTATGTCTCAGTCTTCTTTGACCAGAAGATTATTATTTGGCTTGGGCTTATACTTACTTTCAATGTCCCACTTCGTTATTTCGTGATACCAAACTCTTGGTAATAAGGCCCTATTTCACTTGATTCACGGTTGTGGAATGTGACGTACACTTTTTGTTGATGGACACGTTTTTTAAAGATAGATGTTTGGTTCTATTGTGTTGACTCTAAGGTACTTGAGAGTTGTAGTTAGTAATCACTTTCCGCCGTATTGTACCTCACTATTCGCCGGCGGAACATTAACGTAGCACTGTTGATGATACTGTAATATAGTGCAGCAAGAATGGCGCAGCAAATTCGTGGTTTGATACAACTGTCGACTATGAGTGATTCAAATAGTCTTCGTATCCTATGAAGAAGAACACAGTGGTTGGACTCAGTCAAATTAATCATAACTTCAATCGCATTTCTTTCTGTGCTCAGGACGAAATATTTGAATTCTACTCATCAAAATTGGTTTCAAATGTACACATCATAAAATCAATGGACTAAATATGGGTTTATAGCTTGATAAACTGCCCTTCAGATGAGGATCAAAATATGAAACTGACTATTAATCTTTTTAAGCTTACAATTGACCCACCAATCGCTTTTGCCAAAAGACCCGGTGAAAACTAGCCTGTCAAGTTTCTCGTGTAGTTTAGCCAAAAACCGCGGTAATCAAATATTTCGAGACTTGGACTGAAACCTTAGCCGAAATTCTCTTTGAAAATTTCTCGCGCTCTATTTCGAAAAGACAATGGTATTTTTCCTCTGTTTGTATTTTATTGTATTATCAAGAATACTGTTTTAGCTTCAATTGACTTTATTTCAGTTGAAGTAATCTCCAAGAGTATTGCTTTCATCTAGACAAGTTTATCATCAGCAGATACAAAGAAGGGCAATGGTATTATTTTCTACCGTAGAGTATATCACTTAGTACTGTTTTTATCGAAAGGTGTTAAGGTTTTTTTGTATCGATTGGAGTCGAAATTTTTTATTTTTGTTAAGTACGGCGATATAAAAACCTCTTCTTTTTCTTGTGTCTAGTGTCTATCACCTATAAAACCTTAAAATTGTTATGCTTGTGGCCGAGTGGATGACTAGTTGATGTGTGGCTCGATAGAACCGCCAAACAGGGAGCAGCGGATTATCGGTTGGAACAGTGACACGAAACCCGTACGAGCAGACTAGATTGCTAACCGGTCCTGCGATCTGCTTAGCCCAGACAGTTAAGTCCAAACACCAATAACAGCCCCAGTGGTATGAATCATTATTTACAAACATACTGGGTTTTTATACAAACCAAAGTAATCAATAACTGAGTATAACTCAAGAATCGTATGATAATAAATCAAAGATCAAAATAAAGCTCATGATAGGAGAAACACGAATATGAATAGTTTAGTTACGTAACAATTGTACAATAGGAAATAGGCATAATACATTGGTCGATAAATAGACCTAAAAGTCAACATTCGTAATTCACCGGGGGATATAACAAAAATGCACTAATTCTGTAGATCAGTTTTAGCTATTGTTCTTCATATGAGATCGCAAAACAAATTAATGGCGCAAGTAAAACATCTTCTTGGAGGCCTGGATGTTATTTCTCGGTCGATGATAGAATGCAATGTGACAATTGCATATAAAAGGTTCTCCAAGTCACTATCGCGTTGGCTGTGCAAAGCATGCTGTTCTAAAAATTTTCTGCTACGTTTTGAGGCGATTGAGCCGCTGAACACAGCTAGAAAATGATCCTCAGATAAACAAACAGCAGTAGATGAGTAGAACTCAGATTTCGAGGAAATAGCGCGCGTTGCCATGATCCCAGCTCTGGATTTGAATGAAACCATCAAGGTGGAGCGCTAAGATATGTGAATCTACGGTTTCAGTTTCGGATTCACATATCAACGTAAAACAGACTATGAGGAGCAAAGTCTGAGCGATGTGGAGGATGTGATCAAGAGATAAAATAAGGCAAGTGATCGACTTACAGTCACACCCAGAAAAAGAAAAGTAAGAAAACAGAGTGACACTTGGGCGTTTGACGCCAAATCAGAATCGGATTGCAGGAAGAGGATTTCAGGAATTAAAATTCCACAGTGCGTTAA
This sequence comes from Schistosoma rodhaini, assembly GCA_944470415.2. Classification (NCBI taxonomy): domain Eukaryota; kingdom Metazoa; phylum Platyhelminthes; class Trematoda; order Strigeidida; family Schistosomatidae; genus Schistosoma; species Schistosoma rodhaini. The sequence continues at coordinate 37,331,916 of OX104044.1, forward strand.
GACGGACCTTGCCGACAGGTCAGGCATATTACATGAGTTAAGAGAATCTTCCGACATGAAACCAAAAGCTAGATTTGAACACGACCTAAGTCACATTAAGTTCTTAATAAGCAAGCTACCCTGAGAAACAGTTTCAGGAGTTGGCATCTGTAAGCTCTATAGAATTGGACAAAACGCGGATTCTGAAAGTACTCAAAAAAGCCTTCTCTTAAAGGTTACTTCTGCTCCGTCTGGAGAAAGAGACCTAATACTGGGAAACTTATGCAAACTTATTGAATCCGGAATGTACGACTGTAAGGGTCTACATCCGATTGATTGTATTAAGAGACGTTAGGCAGAAGTAGAAATAAATGAGCGCCGCCGAAACCGTGAAAAACCTCATACTTAAGGGCTTTGAAATTGCAAACGTTTGGAGCGGAACCACTCCCAAACCACTCTGGGTGGTAAGGTTAAGTTCTCCACAGAATAAAAGGTGTGATACACAAATGCTCGCAGCCTACAAAATAATATGGTCGAGCTCAAGACATTGGTGGATATAGAAAATTCGAATGTTATTGCTGTCTCAGAAACCTGGATACTGTCAGAAGTGTTTGGTAATGAAATTCAGTTGGCTGGTTTTTAATCCATTAGGGCTGATAAACTAAACTGTAGGCGACGTGGGGTTATCCTGTACACAAGAATTATTTTAACCATACGGGTTGTTGAGACATTGGCACGTGATCCAGGTGCATGTGGACTGGTGAGTTGCAGGCTGAAATGTAAGTGGTGAGATATTGAATTAGTTGTGGTATATCACAGTCCAGAATGTTCAGTAGATGACTTCCTCCCAGACAAACGTAATTTCTGATGTAATAGTAGTAAAAGCCTTATGATAGGCAACTTTAATGCACCGCAAATAAACTGAGCAAACTTAGAAGTATGGTCATCAAGAACGTCACTTGATTGCAAATCGTGGGAAACCATAATTTCATTAGCTTTATTCCGGAGCATTAGAGATCCCATCAGATATCACGTACGAAGCTACTCGTCCCTCTTGAACTTAATCTTCACACACGGTGACGATTTCGGTCAAATGACTTTCCTCCCATCTCTAGGAAGAAGTGATCATGCAGTCATCTTATTCAAGTTCATATCTGAGATGGCTTGTCAAACGGTTGCGACTGCCCGTCCTAATATATGGAAGACAGACATGGAGGCGAAAAATTCTGCGGCATCGATTGACTTGGGGGCATCAGTAGAACAGTCATGGACTCCTTTCAGCCAGTTATACATGTTAGTTAATTCTATAACTAACCAATCAAATCATTGCTTAAGCTCTCACCAAGTTAACCCGGTCTGGCGTGTCTGTAAACTACCTGTATTGCATGTGACCTATGCATGTGACATTATTATCCTATTGTATTGATGTGATTCATAAATTTTATTCATTTCGATAAGACACGCAATACTGGTCATTATGTTTGTGCGTTTCACTTAATGAATGTTTTCTTTAATTACTGTACTAATACAATTGTTTTTATGTTTAGAAACAGATAAATTTTAAAGCCAGGTTGTCCTTGTTATGACCATAGCTTTCACATAGACTCTGGGATCGCCAGTATCGCGTTTACAATTCTATTATTATATCTGTAGGAAAAATACAATCCTACAATACAATCGGATAACTCAACCATATATACCTTGGACAGTCCCAAAAAAGAAAAAAGCACAGCCATCCCTGGATAGGCAGGAATATTCAACGTTTAATAAGACGAAAGAAGAAATGTTGGAACATCGCCACTGTGTCGAGAGTTCTATATTATACCAAAATATAATACTGAATAAATCCATTAATAATGATAATAATCAGCCCCGACACAGCAAGTACCATGGAACGTTACAGGTCGGTACAAAAGAGTGTTTAATCAAAATCCGAGAAGCTCAGAGAAAATATGAAATGCAGTTGGCACAACCTTCACTTAAGCAACCTTAGAGACTATTCTTGTGCATAAATCACAAAACAAGGATGCAGCATTGGATTCCTAACTGATTAAGGAAGGGAGTGAATTTGAAATGGTAGAGGATGATCATGAAAAAGCAGAGGCTAAAGGAAACTATTTAGGGACCGTTTTCAATCAGGAACCTCTTGTAGACGACGAACTAGACCCAAATACGAAGTCAACAAACCATCTGGTCACCGTGAACTTTGATAGAGACTGTGTAGTCAAGGCTCTTAGCACCTTAAACACGGAAAAGTCAACAGCACAGGATGAACTACACCCCGAAATCCTGAGAGATATTGCGCAATATATCGCAGCCCCTCTGACTGTGATACTCAATATGTCACTTGGCCGAGGCGTGTTACCTACGGACTAAAATGATGCGATCGTCACTCCAATATATATAACAAGACCAAGGCAACTACCATCGAACTACAGACCCATCAGCCTCACCAGTGTCGTAGGTGAAATACTGTAAAGAATGGTCAAAAATACCATAATGACATTTGTGGAAGCCAACAACCTGTTAAACAGAAAATAACATGGTTTCGGAAAAGCTTTACCTTGCACAGCGAACCTTTCTTTGGCAGGGAGAAATTGGATAACGGCTCTAGACAACGAAAAATCAATGGATGTGCTCTACATAGACTTCAGCAAAGCACTTGACCACTTGCCAAAATCTAAACTGCTATTGAGGCTGCAAAATCTTGGCATTGTCGGGCCTCTTCTGAAATGGCTTAGAGGTTTTCTAGTGGGTTTTACACAGGAAGAAAGAGTAAAATCGAAGTGATCAGCCTGGAAACCAGTACTAACCTGTACAAACCACATCTGGTAGAATAACGCGAGAAATCTGATAAGAGGTTGGTTAATTAGAAACTTTGGTCTCACAATGATTCTGGGTTTCATTCAAATATGCACTGCAATGCGACGTTATACCGCTTCTCGAAGTATCGGATAAAGATAAGTGATTATTAGAAACATCAACCTTAGTAGAATCACAGATTTTAGCATTAATTTCAGCGAAATGAACCATAGTATGATAAACTAATTGAATGTGTCCAGTTTTACCACATTTAAAGCATTTGGAATTACGAAATGCACATGAATTACATGGGTGGAACTTGCCATAAAACAAGCATTTACCAAACTTGTGCTCACCTCCATGAACTGTTTCACAACTCAACAATGAATTGTTATCTGAATAACCTTGATTACGTATTGGACTGCGACAACGTAGTAAAGTGGTGGAATTCTCTATGTCCTAGCGAGTCATTTCATTTAAACTTTTCTCCATTACCGCATTCGAAATTTGAATACTTTACATGGTCCGGCAGTGATTGCTTGAGAGTTGCATAAGGGAGTGAAATCGGTTTGTCTGAAAGTGACAAAGTCTTTATTAAGCTGTATGCTTCTTTTCCGATGAATGTAAGAAAATGGGCCACAATATTACAATCCCCAACATCTTTCTTGATCATAGTCCAGATTTCGAACGTTTCCATGTAATCCTCAAAGGCATCAAAATGTGAATGTATGTCCAACGGTTCCACTACAGGCTCCATCGCGACGCCAATGTGGTAATTAGGAGTATTTGAATTATAGTCTAAACTAGTAATCCCAGAAACAACGCAATTTAATCAAGAAGTATTAGATGAGCACGAACAAATGTACTGTATTTGGAATTAAAAATCAAATAGTTCAAATGGTTTGGTTTTTGCCACCATACGCCACCTATGGCGAAAACGAGACATCCGTCTATCAATTAAGGGACCAGTATACTGTGCAGCAGTTCATTCTGTTCTCCTTTACGGCTGTGAAACATGGCCATTAAGAGTAGAAGATACTCGTAAGTTACTAGTATTTGACCACAGATGCCTTAGAGATATTGCTCGCATCTACTGGGATCACCGGGTAAGTAATAATGAGGTTCGACGCAGGGTATTGGGAAATGATGGTAAATCAGTTGATGAGGTGATGAATGTTCGTCGACTGAGATGGTTAGGTCACATGTTACGTATGCCTGAACACCGATTACCGCGACGCGCTATGCTGACTAGTGTAGGGGATGGTTGGTAAAGAGTTAGGGGCGGTCAAACCAAAACGTGGCATCAGTGCTTGAAGTCACTAACTTCTAGTGTGAGCCATGTTGGCAGATGCAGACTACCTGGTTGGGGTCCGCGTGACTATCGTAACCAATGGTTGGAGACTCTAGGTGACATGGCTGAGAATCGATCACAATGGCGTAGGTGTATACACTCTTTATCTTCCCTTAAACCTTGAGATTAAAATTGCTTTATATCTGTTTTTCTTCCTATACTATATCCTTATATACAACCTATCTTTTATATACTACCACCACTAAATTAACTATTTCTATGAATCCGGTGTTCATCTTGTTGTGCTAACGAGTTATGGCGACTTGGACCGATGCATATGTGTGCCTGGTCCTACGTTGTAGCTGACTGACTGACGTAATGGTTCAATTGGTTGTGGACGAAATAAAAGAAGCTTTCGCTTAACTGGCCTCCGTGTCTAGTAGCAGTGGGTCGCCAATACCACCAGGCAGGAACTTAGGTATATTAACTACAATAAAGGAAAAAAAGAAACTGGTAAATCATGAAAGGATCAAACAGTCATCAAATATGAAGGAATCAGTGGTTCATATGAACACCACAGGATACCAAGAAAAATATAAATTCTCTGGTTACTGATAAGCTGAAAGTTAAACCAAAAACAAAGCCTCTGCAACTGATCGAGAAATACATGTAGTAATTTCAATATGTTTGGTTTTATTCTTAACACGCGAAAAATGAAAATCTACGTGAAGATTATTTAGGAGTCGAATAAAATGGGATTGTAATGGTTGGGGATGATTTCGTGTACAGATATTTAAATAGGGCACAGTAAGATACATAGTAATAACCGTTGATTGGTGGCTTAACTAATGGGTAGTACAAGTATTTAGTGTTTCAGAATGTGAAAACAACAAATGTTGTGTTTATGCCAGTATACAGTCTGTATGAGTTCATTTCCAATTGCATGTGCCTTAGTAGGGTAACTTAAGGAGGAATTCCAACTAGTTTTTCAGTCAGTTTGTTAAGTATGATACGGTTTATTTAGTTACGGGGACATTATCTCGAACTCATTATTACTTAACCGTGGTAAGGTTTGAATGATTTTTTCTGGTTAGCGTTTTTTTAGCTAGTTGATTTTCTACGGGATGGGGTCGCTAACCCCATGCCCGACCCTCCTCCTTTACCCGGGCTTGGGACCGGCAGCAACCCCTAGAGGAGCTACAGGCGGAGTTGATGAAACTAAAAATCAAGAAGCACTGGACAACGGTGCGGACAACATCACAAAAGTTTAATACGGCTTTTCTTCGAGATGCTGGCAAACTCAACAAATTCAACATAGCCCTGAGCAACAGGTTCCAGGTCTTTCATGATCTACTCAATGGAGAGGGAACTACCATGGAGAGCAACTGGAAAGGTATCAAGGAGGCAATCGTTTCAACATGTCAGGAGGTTCTGGGCCAAAAGAAGCACCATCACAAGGAATGGATCACTGTTGGTACACTGGATAAAATTGAAGAAAGGAGGAACAAGAAGGCAGCAATCAATATCAGCCGAACAAGAGCAGAAAAAGCCAAGGCACAAGCCGAATACACAGAGGCAAACAAGCAAGTGAAGAGGAGCATCAGAACCGACAAACGTAAATGTGTGGAAGATTTAGTGATGACAGCGGAAAAGGCTGCAAGAGAGGGAAACATGAGACAACTGTATGATACGACAAAGAAACTTGCTGGAAATTACCGTAAACCAGAAAGACCAGTGAAAAGCAAGGAAGGCAAAGTAATCACCGACATTAAAGAACAACGAAACAGGTGAACACTTCAAAGAACTCTTGAATCGACCAGCTCCAGCTAAGAGAGATTCGTTAAACACGTGTGTATTTATGAGAGACATGCTCTAGACTCAATGTTATTTATATTCAGATCTATCTGCTGATGTTGCATACAAGTTAGTTGCAAGTATCTAGTTTCGCATTAGTTAGAAAACGACTCGTTACAAACATAGTGATTAAGAATTGTTGAAATCAACCAAGCCTATGTGCCATAAACATAGGTGCTGTGGTGTTGCACGATGATTCTGGCTAAATAAATCTTTACGAGATGATAAACAGTGAGTGATGCTCGCGTGGTTATCAGGGAGAACATAAGTTGTAACCATAGGGAGTACACTCCCAACTCATGTCTGTGATAGTTAGTGGCTTCAACCTTATTCAGTGTTAGAATAAATTCGACAACGTTTTCAGTTTACAGGAGATTAGCTTGACTGCTTATACTGATGATTTGCATGCATGATTGTGTCGCTAAACCTGTAGTCAGACTTACAAGGTTTCAAGATATTCACTGAATGAGCTGCCGATAAGGAAACATACCAGCATTTTTGTAGCTTCATGTAAACAGATCATTGCCAGACGATTCATGTTATCTGAATTCAAGGAAGTAACGTGCTTACAATAACGAAAAAATTGGTCCTATAAAAAGCTGTGAGATATGTTTGTCGAATCACTTGTTGATTACTTAGTTACGCCTGTTACCCCGAATGAAGCATAGGCCGCCGACCAGCATTCTTCAGCCCCTTCTGTCCTGAGCTTTCTTTCTATTTCTATCCAATTTTTGTTCATTCTTGTCATGTCTGTTTCCATTTCTCGGCGTAATGTGTCCTTTGGCCTTCAGGATTCCACTGAGGGCTTGTCTTGTGACGCAGTTGGGTGATTTCCTCAAAGTGTGCTCAATCCACTTCCAGCGCTTCTTCCTTATTTCTTTCTTCCCTCGAATCTGGTTTGTACTCTCCCACAGTAGAATGTTGCTGATGATGTCTGGCCAACGGATCTGAAGTATCTTGTGTAGATAATTGTTAATAAACACCTGTATCTTCTGGATGATGGCTTTTGTAGTTCTCCATGTCTCCGCCCCATACAGCAGAAATATCTTGACGTTTGTATTGAAAATTCTGATCTTGGTGTTGGTTGACAATTGTTTTGAGTTCCAGATGTTCTTCAGTTGTAAATATGCTGCTCTTGCTTTGCCGATCCGTGTCTTCACATCTGCATCAGATCTACCGTGTTCATCGATGATGCTGCCCAGATATGTTAAGGATTTCACATCCTCCAAAGCTTCTCCGTGACGTGTAATTCGGTTGATGCTTGTTGTGTCGCATCGAAGAATCTTGCTTTTCCCATTGTTTATATTGAGACCTACTGCTGCTGAGACTGCTTCTACACTAGTCGTTTTCTCCTGCATTTGTTGTTGCATGTGTGATAGAAGTGCCAGATCATCTGCGAAGTCTAAATCGTCCAGCTGTATCCTAGCTGTCCATTGTATCCCGTGCCTCCCTCCAGATGTTGACGTCTTCATGATCTAGTCGATTACCAGGAGAAAGAGAAAGGGTGAGAGTAATCAACCTTGCCTAACACCGGTCTTTACCTCGAATTAGTGTCCTCTTTTTGGAGCTGTGCGAGTTTAAGAAAGTTGATTCCTTGGAAATCGTTCATGGAAGTTACATGAGACAAGGTGTCTGCGACCACATTGTTTGCTCCAGAAATGTGTTGTATATCTGGAGTAAACTGTGAAATGAAGTCCAGTTGTCGAGACTTGTCGAGTACTTGTCTGGATATGAGCATAAAAAGAAAGCAAGGAGTTTGTGATCAGTAAAAAGAGTGAATTCTCGATCTCCTATAAAGCGTTGAAAATGCCGTACAGCACAATATATAGCTAGAAGTTCCCTACCGAACGTGTCGTACCTTGATTCAGTGTCCAGCAACCGTCTCGGGAAAAATCTTAAAGGTTGCCAGGAGTGGTTAACCCATTGTTGTAAGACTCCTCCGATTGCTGAATCGGATGCGTCTAATGCGATACTCATGTACGGAGTTGAGACCTCGAAAAACGTCATCTATGAACTTTTGGAAAGTCTAGGCAGCATTTCGTAGGCCAAAAAGCGTTCGCAAAAATTCGTACAGTCCGAAGGCAGTGATGATAGCGGTTTTTGGAATATCGTCAGTCAGTCAGTCAGTTACAACGTAGAACTTCGTACGTACGTACATCAGTTCGAGTTGCCATACCACATTAGCACAGAGATGAAGTTGTCGATTCAAATCCCATAGTGGTAGAAGTAGTAAGAGTATAAGCATTAATGTGAAAGATAAGGGTTTGAAGATGTTATTGAAGGAGTATAATACAGTGAAATAAATTTGGAAAGAGAAAAAGGATACAGACATGAAGAATTCAGATTAGAATTTGGTAGAACACAAAGAGTAGATGCACCTTCGCCATTGCAAACGATTTTGAGCCATGTCATTCAAGGTCTCTAACCATCGGTTTCTGTCATCTCGCGAATCCCAACCAGGTAGTCTACACCTACCAACATGTAGACAACCTGGTTGTGATTCGAGAGATGATAGCAACCGATGGTCAGTAGCCATAGGGATTCGATTAAAGGCTTTAACCAAGTCGATTTTTGAAAAGACAGTTGTACCTTTCAAGACAGCTGTAAAATTGTGAATGTGAGACAGCGGGTAACGATCGGGAATGGTTTTTGCATTCAAATGCCGATAGTCACCAGTTGGACGCCAATTGTTACTGACCTTTTTAGGGACCATGTGCAAGGTAGATGGTCATGGGTTTTTATGACGGTCGAATGATTCCTAACTCTATCATGTGGTCGAATTCATTTTTGGACAACCTCAGCTTTTCAGGAGCTAGTCGGCGTGCTTGCGAGAATACAGGTGGTCTTGTTGTCGCTCTGTGATGTGTAACATTGCTGGTCACACACGGCAACTTCGGTTGTGGTTGGTATATTCCAGAGTACTTATCTAGTAATGGTTGATATAATGTGTCTATTGTGTGTCTAATTGTAACTGGAGATAATCTGCAACCAGAAAAAGGAGTTACGCAAACAGATAAATCAGTGTTTCCTTCTATTAACCCTCGTTTGCGTGTGTCGATGAGTAGATTGTGGCGTTGTAGGAGGTCGATACCAATGATTGGCATGGAAACACCTGCAACCACGAAAATCCAGTGAATGGGTTTGCGTAAACCCACGTTAAGGTAAACGTACCTTTCACCATATGTAGTGATTGGCTTTCAATTTGCCGCCTGTAAGCTTAAAACAGATTCGTGAGGCTGGTCGTAAGAATTTGCTGGAAGAACGCTAACTTCTGCGCAAGTATCGACGAGGTAGCTAACTATCGTTTTCACATCTGTGCCAGTTATGGTTGCCGTTAACGCGTGCCGGCTGGTAAGTTTTCTCAATTGTTTTTCGTGTCATTCGATTTTGAGTTCGGGTAAGTGCAGGGTTTTCTGCTATTTCTGGAAGAGTTTCCATACTGATTATGATACCAGCACCAGTCGGAGTTATCCGTCTCTCTTCGTCTGGAGACAGATCGCCTACTTGAAGTACTTCTTAGAGGGTATGTGACTGTTTACGGTCATTACGAACTGTAAGGTAGTGTGTAAGCGTATGACATAGTCCTGTAATATCATTTTGGGTCGTTTAAGGTTTTTCTTGGACTGAAACAACTTCGGCATTAGAGGACTTCGTGATTTCCAGGATGGGATCAGCAGATGCAGCCAGTTCGTCTACGGCATTGTTTTGAAACGAGACCAACACAGCTTGCACCGGTTGAGGAAGTTTAGGCAAGAAAAGTTGTCTGAATAGGCCATCTTCGAATGTTCTTTGGCCAATAACTCCTGTCACTATTAGCAACATGTCTGCTGACAAACTATGTTTCAGATCGATGTCATTAAGTAGTTGATTTAACCTTGGTCGACCGGTTAAATCTCCGCGTTTCAGAATGGACCGTTTTAGGCTTTCGTAAGGTTCCGAAACATCACTAGTAAACATCCTAAGTGTGTTGTACCTGTTTGGTTCGCGCGGTAGTGCCTTAACTACCACGAGGAATTGTGCGCGTGGGTCAGTCATACCGTGCTCCCAGAAGCCGGCCTCTGCTTAGCAGAACCAGGCTTCTATGTTGTCTAGCCAGAAGGGCATCAGTTGAAAAGAAGGTGGGGACGTAGTCTTTAACTTAAGTATTTTGAGTGTCTGTTCGGTCATAGTGAAATAACAAGTATGAGAATGAACGAGGAAAAAATATAAAAATATATAAAATTTGAAATAAAGCGACGATTTATTAAATTCCAAAAAGGAACAGACTCACAGTAATGGGTTGGTGTACCAGATCACGTTAGGCTCACCAATGAAGATACCACAGGCAATGTAGTTTGACAACATCTATAATTGAAACGTGCTCACCCAGTGAAATCAAAAGTCAGAAGCGAGGAGGTTCGTAGAAACATTTGATAGTCTATCAATATATCGAGACGTGACAGATCTAAACTGGCTAGTGATCGCAGGAAACGTTGAGCACGCCGTTCCCATTCGTGATCTGGTGCGGATACATGACCGAGCACCTTCAGCTAGGTGAGTCCATTAAAACTAATATGGTTAGCAGCCAATGTCGAAAACTTACAGAACTATCGATTTTGGGGATTTATTTGCCGCTACAAGATCTTTGGTATGTGCGGATAAAATGTGACCACAGAGCAGCCTGTAGTGATGGACCTAAAATCCCGATCGGGAGTGGTAATATTTCAACCTGAAGGACACATTTACTTGAAATGAAGCACATGGATGACCGACATCCTCTTCTGGCCACACTATAAGTTATAAGATTACAGATCTCGGATTTTGGTGAAAAACTCACTCATCCATTTGGCCAAATAGAGTTTTGGCATTATAGCCGACATCAGTTAGTGATTAAAACCCTAAATCTAATTTCCAACTTTAGCCATTATCTGTAAATCATCATTCTAATTCCTCATACAGGTTTACAACCCTCATTTGGTCCTAGTTATTGGGTGGACTCTCAAGGTCACTTCAGCGTCGCTCAAAAGTCGGCCATAAACTGTAGTCTCATTAAAAATACTTTAGAGTAGGGTCATCTCCGTCCTTTTTACATAATGACATGACATACTTAGTGTGCGTATGCTGTACAAAGAATTATCAACTACATAAGTCCTATTACCAAATATACTTACTTCAAACAGGTCTCAAAATTATCCTAACTGTTAAATCGTCACTATAAAATAATATCACTGAAGATTTGTCTTATATCATGCATCATTACGATGGCATCGTTCTCCTTACTTGAAGGATGGACGTTATCAGACAGCGCGTCTGAACTCAAATCAAATCTAAAGCTGTATTGGTTTGACCGCTTATGCAAAGCTTTACGAATTATCGAGGTGACGCACCAATGGTTTTACAATGTTTTGACCTTCAAGTGCTCACAACCTCCATCAATACCATTGAGCTGTTGCCTAGCTAAATGGTAAGATAATGACGATTTTTAATTTGAAATTGTTCTTCCTTTGATCGTTTACATCAATACTTTTTATTGAGTAGTCACAGTTAGTTGGAAGCTAATTGAGCCGATAATTTACACGCATCTCATCGGGGGATCCCCCGTTAAAGTTAATCGATTAACTTTAACGGCAATTCCAGCCAGCTAATCGGGTCGCACACTAGTCTTCTGGCAGATTGTCTTAATTTCACACTTGTGTCATTGTTAATCTTTATTAATTACTTTGACTAATAAGTATGGATACATCTTGAATGCTTTCTGGATTGTTGGACCTCACTTCCCAAACAACCAATAAAGGGGAAATAAAGGCGAACAAAGGGGAAATAAAGCGGAAAATGCATTGGAAAATTAGTCGTAAATAAAGGGGAAATGCATCGAAATGTCTGCTTTTTCGCCTGTCCGGGGGAAATAAAGCGTAATTTCCCCTTTCTGTCGCTCTGTTTTTCAAATGTCGCTAAATTACCGATTTCTCCCCTAAATATCCGACGAATAACCGACTTTTCCCCTAAATATCCGACGAATAACCGACTTTTCCTCTAAATATCCGACGAATAGCCGACTTTTCCACTAAATAACCGACGAATAGCCGACTTTTCCCCTTAATATCCGACGAATAGCCGAGTTTTCCCCTAAATATCCGACGAATAGCCGACTTTTCCCCTAAATAACCGACGAATAGCCGACTTTTCCCCTTAATATTCGACGAATAGCCGACTTTTCCCCTAAATATCCGACGAATAGCCGACTTTTCCCCTAAATATCCGACTTCTACCTTCAATATCCGCTACATTCACTGCTTTTCCACTACATACACACTAATGCATTTACCGCTACCGCCTCCTGTGTTCGCTTTCATTCCCACAACACAGCACACGAATAATGTAAAGTACGTAAAATATGGTATAATTTCCAAATTTTTATTGAAAACAAAAATTTCAATGTACAAAGTAATGAGCAGTTGGCAGATGGTAGAGTATCAATGCTCCATATGTAATTGTCATTGTCACGGACCAGGCATTTCACGTATTCTTTATTTCCACCAGGCCTGTTGTACTATGGAAAGTCAAACAATTCTTGTGAATTCTAAAATGTGATAAAGAAAAGCGTTATTGAATCTAGGAAACTTGTTTTGCACAACAAGGTACTTGGATCTGGACTTACGGTTATATCCTTGATTACGAAAGACTGTTCCTATAGATAATGCAAAAACAGTAATCACTTTAAAGCCGTACATACGTGTTCCTTGTTACGTCGATGACGCTTCTGGACTTTGTCTCTCATGTCGTGGAAATAACTTTGCGTAGCCATGTCATAGAGTTTCGCAAGGTCTTTCTCGTTGATAGATGACGACAGGAAACGATTAGTCAGTGCACCTGAAGTTTAAAAACCCTATATATCTTACTTCGTGCGCAGCTGTAAAACCTGCACTTCTGAATCGCTCTTTTTGATGAAGTACCCAGCAATGTGAAATTAATGGCGACTTCCGGTTTCATGATGTACGACAGAATATATCGCATAGAGGTTTTAGGATCGTCATCCATTAGACGTGTCAACATAGCCATCTGTAATAGGAATGAATGATAAAAATCATGTTGTGCTTACAAATCTGTCCCTAACGTCTTTGTGCTCTAGACAAGCGTCCAAAGTTCCCAGTTCCTCTTCTGATGACAAAGGGAACTGTTGGCTGGATAGTCCACAGTCAAATTGACGCGGATCTTGGCGGTCAGTGAACTTTGAGAGTACCAGCTTCATATTTGTATTCAGTTCACTAATGCTTGCTGACACTTTAAGCAGCAAAGTATAAATTCTGTCAAATCGGAAAAATAGAAGTAGATCGTATGGATGACTTACTGAGCAGTTAGATTTTTATCCTCGGATGTGGAGGGCGAGCTGTCTAATTGTGTCGAACTGCTTAAAATTTTATTCTCTTTCCGACATCACTCGCAACCTTCGCTTCAAATTTCTACAGCTAACAACGTAGGCTAGGCTCAAACCAATCAAAACCTCGAACCTTGCTTTTTGTCCGGTGTGAACTCACTCATAAGTGCTCATTAAGTTTCAGTTCCTAGGCTTCCAGAATCTCCATTATATGCACACTGGCGCTAAATTAGGCACCGAGTTCGATGAAGTTGCATACACCTTCATTTTCACCCTGGATAGAAACTTTGCGACTCAGCTCTAATTTAACTCCATGGAGGCACCATGTTTCAACTTACCCTGAGTATTCTTTCTACCGTCTTAAATATATAACAGGTAATAGTCAATAAACCCCGCCTGTAGCTCTTCTAGAGTTACTGACGGTCCCAAACCCGGGTAAAGGAGGTGGGTCGGGCATGGGATTATCGAGCCCATACCATAGAAAACTAACCCTCTAACAAAACGCTAACCAGAAGAAATAATTCAAACCATTTAAACTGCCATGGGAGTTGAAGGAAGAATTATGACGCCCCATGATGAAGGCCGAGATAATCCAGAAGTCACGAGGGCGATGCCCCTTTTAACGACCAGAGCAACAATCAATGTAGGTACATGGAACGTCCGGACAATGTGGGAGACCGGGAAGATAATTCAAATAGCAATGAAAATGAGGAGATACAACTTGGCAGTACTCGGAATCAGCGAAACTCGTTGGACCCAAGCTGAACAGCAAAGGTTAAATACGGGAGAGATGCTTCTGTACTCCGGTCACGAAGAGGGAAATGCTCCACACATACAGGGAGTTGCTATAATGATGCTCAGAGAAGCACGAAATGCACTTATAGGATGGGAATCTCATGGATCCAGAATCATCAAAGCATCCTTCAAAATAAAGAAGGAGGGAATCACAATAAATGTTATCCAATGTTATGCACCCACCAATGATAGCAACGACGACAATAAAGATCAGTTCTACGAGAGGCTGCAATCGATTATAACAAAATACCCAGGAAAAGACCTGACCATCCTGATGAGAGATCTAAACGCCAAAGTCGAGATGGACAACACCGGATGTGAAGATATAATGGGACGACATGGACTGGGAGAGAGAAACGAAAATGGGGAGAGATTCGCAAATCTATCTGCATTCAACAAACTGGTTCTAGGCGGCACAATATTTCCACACAAACGCATACAAAAAGCTACATGGATCTCACCGGACCACACCACAGAGAACCAGATAGATCATATTTGTATCAATAAAAATTTCCGAAGGACAATGGAAGATGTGAGGACCAGGTGAGGAGCTGACATAGCTTCAGATCACCACCTGCTGGTTGCCAAGATGAAACTGAAGCTAAAGAAACACTGCACAACTGGGGAAACAGCACTACAAAGGTTCAATACAGCCTTTCTTCGAGATACTAACAAACTCAATGGATTCAAGATAACTCTAAACAACGGGTTCCAAGCCTTATAGAATTTACTGAACGAACAAGAAACTACTATGGAGGACAACTGGAAAGGTATCAAAGAAGCATTAACTTCAACGGGTTAGAAGGTTCTAGGTCGCAAGAAGCATCATCATTAGGAATGGGTCTCTTTCGAAACCCTGGACAGTCAGTCAGTCAGCTACAACGTAGGACCAGGCACACATATGCATCGGTCCAAGTCGCCATAACTCGTTAGCACAACAAGATGAACACCGGATTCATAGAAATAGTTAATTTAGTGGTGGTAGTATATAAAAGATAGGTTGTATATAAGGATATAGTATAGGAAGAAAAACAGATATAAAGCAATTTTAATCTCAAGGTTTAAGGGAAGATAAAGAGTGTATACACCTACGCCATTGTGATCGATTCTCAGCCATGTCACCTAGAGTCTCCAACCATTGGTTACGATAGTCACGCGGACCCCAACCAGGTAGTCTGCATCTGCCAACATGGCTCACACTAGAAGTTAGTGACTTCAAGCACTGATGCCACGTTTTGGTTTGGCCGCCCCTAACTCTTTACCAACCATCCCCTACACTAGTCAGCATAGCGCGTCGCGATAATCGGTGTTCAGGCATACGTAACGTGTGACCTAACCATCTCAGTCAGTCAGTCACAACGTAGAACTTCGTACGTACTTACGTACATCAGTTCGAGTTGCCATACCACATTAGCACAGAGATGCAGTTGTCGATTCAAATCCCATAGTGGTAGAAGTAGTAAGAGTATAAGCATTAATGTGAAAGATAAGGGTTTGAAGATGTTGTTAAAGGAGCATAATCCAGTGAAATAAATTTGGAAAGAGAAAAAGGATACGGACATGAAGAATTCAGAAGATTAGAATTTCGTAGAACACAAAGAGTGGATGCACCTTCGCCATTGCAAACGATTTTGAGCCATGTCATTCAAGGTCTCTAACCATCGGTTGCTGTCATCTCGCGAATCCCAACCAGGTAGTCTACACCTACCAACATGGCCCACTCCACTTGTCAGTGACTTCATTGATTTGTGCCACGTTTTGGTCTGCCCACCCCTAGCTTTCTTCCAACATACTCCTACACCATAAAACATTGCACGTCGGGGCAGTCGGTGGTCGGGCATACGTAACACATGTCCCAGCCATCTCAACTGATGAAGTTTCAGTACTTCATCAATCGATTTGCCATCCCTACCTAGTACTCGTTTCCTAACAACTGCATTACTTACCCGATGGTCCCAGGATATACGATCAATGTTTCGAAGACACCTATGATCGAATACTAGTAGCCTACGAATATCCTCTACTCTTATTGGCCATGTTTCACTGCCATAAGGTAGGACGGAACGAACTGCTGCACAGTAAACCCGTCCTTTGGTTGCTAGACGGATATCTCGCCTACGCCATAAGTGACGCAAGTTGGCGAAAGCTAGACGAGCCTTCTGTATCCGTGCTGAGATTTCGTCACACACCAGATCACAAGGGCTAATGAGACTCCCAAGATAAGTGAAGTGGTCTACACGCTCAACTACTTCACTCCCTATCATTAGTTCAGGTGTCGATGCAACCCAATCCTGAAGTAACATTTTGCACTTCGAGGGAGAGAATCGCATTCCGAACATGCCTGCATAGTTGCTTGTAGTGGTCAGAAGACTCTGCATTTTGTCAGAGTCTTCACCGAATAAAACTATGTCGTCGGCGTATTCTAAGTCAACAAGTGAGCCTCCTGGTAAAAGTTCAACTCCTGGAGGTTTAGCTGATGAAAGTGCTATCTCTAAAAGTATGTCAATCACAAAGTTAAACAAGAAAGGGGAGAGTGGACAGCCCTGACGAACGCCACTTGAGGTAATCAGTTCTGATGACAGTTCGCCATAGGCTCTAACTCGACCAGTTGTGTTCGAGTAGAGAGCTTTCATGAGGTTAATGTACTTCTTTGGTACTCCTTTCACTGACAAACATTGCCATAGAACCTCACGATCAACGGAGTCAAATGCCGCCTTAAGGTCAAGAAATACTACTATTGTGGGACGTCTGAATTTGTGTCTATGTTCTAGGACCTGACGTAGGGTGAATATCTGGTCTATGCAACCACGTCCAGGTCGAAAACCAACCTGGTTTTCCCTAGTCTGCTCTTCACGAGCTTTCTTTAGGCGTCCAAGTATTATTGAAGCTAATAATTTAGACACTATATTAGTCAAACTGATCCCTCTGTGATTGTCACAAGAGGACTTTTGTCCTTTCTTATAGACTGGCACAATCAGTGATTGGGACCAGTCAGATGGAATTACGTCCAGTTCCCAGATTCTACCTAAGACCTCAGTTAATCTGGCTGTTAGTACTGTACCGCCATCCTTAAAAGTCTCAGAGGTAAACCTGTCAGGGCCTGCTGCTCTCCCTCGCTTCAGATTTCTCATAGCTTTTTCAACCTCACAGAGGGTTGGAGGACTTACATCAATTTGCCATTCAGGACGACTGGGGATCGTGGGTAATTGAAGTGTGGCTGAAGGCCAGTTGAACTGATCCCTAAAGTGTTCTGCCCATCGATCCAACCTCCTGGATTGAGAATAAATAATATGCCCATCTTTATCTGAGATGGTTTCACTGATATTCGGGTTCCTAATACCGGTTTCTTTAACGAGTCTGAATAGCTGCCTACTGTTACCTATTGCCGCTGCCTTTTCCATCTCTCTTGCTTTCGCTACCCACCACTGTTCACGATCATTACGTAGGCTTCTTATAAGCCTGCGCTTAAGTTGACTCCGCTCTTCGTTATGCTCAGAGCCAGGTGGGATGAGTTTTCGAGCATCTATCAGTGCGGTAGATGCTGCCGAGATCCATTGTTTCTCCCTAACCTTATGGTTTACCTTATTAGCGGATATCACTGCTGTTTCCACAGCTTTTCGGATGTCATTCCACGCTCCCTCGTGTTGGGCACAACTTACATGGCTGCCTAACTGTTTTTCCAGTTGTTCCTGAAATATATTCTTAGCTTGCCTATCATTGAGTAGAACCCTTAGAGGTTTGCTTGCAGTGTCTTTCCTGCGACCAGTAAGTCGCAGACAGATACGTGCTCGCACTAGAGCATGATCTGAATCGAAACATGTGCCCCAGAATGAGCGATAGTCTCCTATCGAGCCACTCCATCGGTGGCTGATAGCGATGTGATCTAATTGGGTCCAACGTTGGGACGAATTCGGGGGTAGCCATGTCAAAAGATGTTTTTCCTTATGCTTAAAGTTAGTATTTGCAAGAAATAGGCGGTTATCTGAGCATAGCTGCAACAGACGGTCGCCATTATCTGTTCTTTCCGCCATGACACCATAAGATCCACCCAGGTGTCTTTCCCTTTCACTTAGTTTACCTACTTGAGCATTAAAGTCATCTGCTACTATTACTACATCAGAACGCCTAGCTTCTCGGAGAAGGTCAGAAAGTTCCCTGTAAAACTCATCTTTTATATCGTCTGAGCTGCAGTCAGTGGGAGAGTAGGCAGAGACGACGAAGAGGCAACGACGAGTTTCCCTATCTTTCCGGGTCCTTACTGATCCGTTTAGTCGGACAGCGCATAGACGACTGTCTACTGGGATCCAGTCTAAAAGAGCTAGTTCTGCCCTAGGACTTAATGCTATACCTACTCCAGCGAGGCCACGGGAAGCAGCGTCAGGGCTTCCAGATACACGAAGCGTGTATCGAGATGAAACTTTATTTTGATTAGGTGCGGTCAAATGAATGACACTACTCGGATCTTGTATGCGCGTTTCGGAGACGCAGCATACATCGATTGTGTAAGATTCTAGAGTCCTAGCTAAGGAAGCCTGTTGTCCTATTTGGCACAATGTTCGGACATTAAAAGTTCCTATATGTAGTTTAGAGCGTGGTTTCAGGAGACCAGGAACAACGTTCTGTGTACTCGAATCGTTTGCCCTAGCGGTGCGAGGTGCTAAAAGGACGTGGGAAGGGTTAGTCGTGGAGATAACAGAGTTATTAGGTGTAGGAAGGATTTGAAAGCGACCAACTTGGTCTTGTGTGCAGTTAAGGGTATGAGGGCTAGTATCACTTCCCGGCTGCCCACACCGTGGAAGGGTATTTCTTGAGGGACCTGAAAAAGAAGTTGGATTAGTGTTGGTCTTAACGACCTGGGAGCGTGACTGCAGTGCCCAAAGGACCTCTGCTTGAGGCCGGTCACGCACGGCCTTTTCGTGGGGGATTTTTGAAGTGTTAGCTCCGTTCTTCAAAAGTCCTTACCGCCGGAGACGGAAATCCGTGGGATAAGGCGAGGTGTGCATTTTTAGGGTCGACCTTTTCTAACCCCACCCCTCCTTGTGGGAAGGCAGCATCGCTGTCATGCTGGTTGTCTGAAGGAGCTTTTTGATTCCGTGCTGAGATTTCGTCAGACACGAACCCATTAGGGCTGATCAGACTTCCAAGATAAGTGAAGTTGTCCACACGTTCGACTACTTTGCTCCCTATCCTTAGTTCAAGTGTTGATGCAGGCCAGTCCTGGAGTAACAATTTACATTTAGATGGGGAGAAACATCCCAAATATCCTGGCATTTTGTTACTCAGTGCTACCAAGAGACTGCATATTGTCAGCGTCTTCACCAAACAGGACTATGTCATCTGCGTATTCTAAGTCGCTTAGTGGAGCCCCTGGTACGAGATCAATTCCTGAAAATTCAGTCGAAGAGAGTGTTATTTCCAGTAGTAGGTCTATGATGAAGTTAAACAAAAATGGAGATAGTAGACAACCTTGTCGGACACCACTTGAGGTTGTAAAATCAGATGACAGTTCGCCATAAGCTCTCACTCGACTGGTAGTGTTCGAGTAAAGAGCCTCCACAAGGTTTATGTACTTCTCAGGTACACCTTTTAATGACAGACACTGCCACAAAACCTTTCGGTCTACAGAGTCAAATGCTGCCTTCAAGTCAAGAAAAACTATCATTGTCGGACGCCGATAAACATGTCTGTGCTCTAAAACCTGACTAATGGTGAATATGTGGTCATTATTTTGTGTGGCGCATATGTACCTGGTGCCCTTTTGTACCAATATATGTGTTTAAATAAATAAATGTGGTCGATGCAGCCACGACCAGGTCTGAAGCCAGCCTGATTTTCTTGTGTTTTCAGTTCACGAGTCTTAGTTAGGCGCCCGATAATTATTGGGGCTAGTATTTTAGATGGTATGTTAGTCAGACTAATCCCTCTATGGTTATCGCAGGATGATTTGGACCCCTTCTTATATATTGGGACAACCAGTGATTGTGACCAGTCAGGTGGGATTACGTCCAACTCTCAGATTTTAGTCAGAATATTAGTCAACCTAGTCGCTAAAATTGGACCACCATATTTAAAGACCTCTGAAGCCAATCCATCTGGACCAGCTGCTCTTCCTCGTTTCAGATTAGTTATAGCCTTTTGAACTTCAGGTAGGGTCGGGGGACCTACTTCAATGTTCCATTCAGGCTGTTTGGGAATGATGGGTAGTTGTAGAGTAGCTAAAGGTCAGTTGAACTGCTCCTTAAAGTGTTCCGCCCATCGGTATAAACGTCTGGGCTGATAGCGGATAAGAGTTTCGTCTTTTTTCCGAAATCGTTTCACTCCTACTTGACTTCTTAATTCCGGTTTCTTTTATTAGTCTGAAGAGTTGCCTGGTGTTGCCTACAGCCGCTGCCCTTTCCATCTCTTTTGCTTTCGTTGCCCACCACTGCTCACGATCGTTCCTTAAACTTTTAGTCAACCTACATTTGATTTGTTTACGCTCTTCGTCGTGTTCAGAGCCTGATGGGATGGGTTTATGGGAATCTAGGAGTGAAATAGACTTGGAAGAAATCCATTGGTTTTTTGGAACCCTATGGTTTAAATTACTAATAGATGTGACTGCTGTTTCCACAGCTGTTCGTATGTCATTCCAGGCAGCATCTGGGTCGGTCTTGTTTACAGAACTGCCTAGATGTGAACTCAGTTGTTCCTGGGATTTACATTTGGATTTCTCGTCCTCCAGTTCAATCCTAATGGGTCTTCTTAGTGTAGTTTTCCTGCGTCCAGTGAGGCGCAGACAAATGCGTGCTCGTATTAAAGTGTGATCAGAGTCTAAACACGTATTCCAATACGAGCGACAATCTTCTATGGAGGCTCTCCAACGATGGCTGATGGCGATATAATCTATTTAAGTCCATCGTTGGTTTGGTGCAGGTGGTCGCTATGTTAGGCGATGTCTCTCCTTATGTTTAAAGTTAGTGCTTGCTAAAAATAAACGATTGCCTGAGCACAGTTGCAACAGACCATCACCATTATCTGTTCGCTGAGCCAGAATACCATAATATCCACCTAAATGTATTTCTGTTTGGTTTAAGCTACATAATTGGGCATTAAAGTCACCCGCTACGACTACTATGTCTGAGCGCTTAGCTTTTTGAAGAAGTTTAGAGAGCTTTCTGTAAAAGTCATCTTTCAATTCATCCGGGCTGCAGTCAGTAGAAGCATAAACGGAAGCGATGAAAAGGCAACGATTTGTGTCCCTATCCTTTCGAGTTCTTACGGAGCCGTTTAGCCGAACAACACAGACGATTGTTAACGGGGACCTACTCTAATAGTGCTTGTTCTACCCTTGTACTAAGTGTTATGCCTACACCTGCAAGTCGATGAGAGCTAGCCATCGGGTTGCCAGATACACGGAGGGTGTATTTCGTCGGTTCCATTTTGGTGAGGTGAGGTCAAGTGAATGACCACATTGGGATCCTGTATGCGTGTTTCGGAGACACACCATGCATCAATAGTACGAGATTCTAGGGTTTTAGCCAAAGAGGCCTGTTAGCCGATTTGACATAGGGTACGTACGTTGAAGGCTCCAATGTGTAGTTTGGAGCGAGGTTTTAGTAGACCTGGGAGTGTTTCGCGCAACAGAATCGTTGGCAATAGTGATACTTGGGGATGAAGTCGAAAGAGGAAGTTTAGTGCTGAAAGTTGCTTACTTACTTACTTACGCCTGTTACCCCTCGTCGAGGAGCATAGGCCGCTCACCAGCATTCTCCATCCAACTCTGTCCTGAGCCTTCCTTTCCAGTTCTTTCCAGTTACTATTCAGCCTTTTCATATCGGCTTCTATTTCCCGGCGTAGTGTGTTCTTTGGCCTTCCTCTTTTCCGCTTCCCTTCCGGATTCCAAGTTAGGGATTGAGTCGTGATGCACATTGGTGATTTCCTTAATGTATGTCCGATCCACTTCCAACGTCTTTTCCTAATTTCCTCTTCAGCTGGAAGCTGGTTTGTCCTCTCCCATAAAACGCTGTTGCTGATAGTATCCGGCCAGTGGATGTTGAGTATTTTGCGTAGACAATTGTTTATAAATACTTGTACCTTCCTGATGATGGCCGTAGTAGTTCTCCACGTTTCAGCTCCATACAGTAGGACTGTCTTGACGTTCGTATTGAAGATTCTGACCTTGAAATTAGTTGAGAGTTGTTTTGAGTTCCATATGTTCTTCAATTGTAGAAATGCTGCCCTTGCTTTGCCAATCCTCGCCTTTACATCTGCATCCGATCCTCCTTGTTTATCAACGATGCTCCCCAGGTACTTGAATGTTTCCACCTCTTCCAGAGTTTCGCCGTCAAGTGTGATTGGGTTGGTGTTCTCCGTGTTGCATTTGAGAATCTTGCTTTTTCCTTTGTGAATGTGGAGACCTATCGATGCGGAGGCTGCTGCTACATTTGCTGTCTTCATCTGCATTTGGTCGTGTGTATGAGAGAGGAGGGCTAGGTCATCTGCGAAGACCAAATCATCTAATTGATTCTGAGCTGTCCATTGTATTCCGTATTTCCCTTCAGATGTCGAATTCTTCATAATCCAGTCAATCACTAGAAGGAAGAGGAATGGGGAGAGTAGACAGCCTTGTCTGACTCCGGTCCTTACTGGAAATGCATCTGTCAGCTGTCCTCCATGCACCACTTTGCACTGTAATCCATCGTATGAGTTTTGGATAATGTTGAAAATCTTTTCAGGAACTCCATAGTGTCGAAGAAGTTTCCATAATGTTCTCCTGTCCACGCTGTCAAACGCCTTCTCATAGTCAATAAAGTTGACGTATAGTGATGAGTTCCACTCAACTGATTGTTCAACGATGATCCGTAGTGTCGCAATCTGGTCTGTGCACGACCGATCCTTACGGAATCCAGCCTGATGATCCCTTAGTTCGGCGTCTACTGCGTCTTTCATCCGATTCAGCAGCACTCTGTTGAAAACTTTTCCTGGTACTGATAACAAACTGATACCTCTGTAGTTCTCGCATTTGCTCAGATCTCCTTTCTTTGGTATCTTGATGAGATATCCTTCTTTCCAGTCCGTTGGCACTTGTTCCTCTTCCCAAATCTTTTTGAATAGAAGGTGAAGCATGTTTGCAGTTATTTCAATGTCTGACTTCAGTGCTTCTGCTGGTATATTGTCAGGTCCTGCCGCCTTCCCACTTTTGATTTGTGTGATGGCCATCTTGACTTCTTCGATCGTTGGTGGAGTGACATCTATTGGAAGGTCTGTGTGGGCTGCTTCGATGTTCGGTGGATTCAATGGGGCTGGTCTATTCAGCAGTTCCTCGAAGTATTCTGCCCATCTTTTCCTCTGTTCTTGAATCTCAGTGATTGTCTTTCCTTCTTTGTCCTTGACTGGTCTCTCTGGTTTGCTATATCTCCCTGCCAATTTTTTCGTTGTATCATATAGTTGTTTCATATTCCCTTCTCTTGCAGCTTTTTCCGCCGCCGTTGCTAGTTCTCCCATGTATTTTTGCTTGTCGGCTTTAATGCTTTTCTTCACTTGCTTGTTTGCTTCTGCGTAGTCTGCTTGTGCTTTGACTTTCTCTGCTCGTGTTCGGCTGTTGTTAATTGCTAGTCTCTTGTTCTTCCTTTCTTGAATTTTGTCCAGGGTTCCCAGAGAGATCCATTCCTTGTGATGATGCTTCTTAGGACCAAGAACCTCCTGACACGTTGAAGTTAGTGCTTCTTTTATCCCTTTCCAGTTGTCCTCCAAAGTAGTTTCTTGTTCTTTCAGTAGATCCTGTAGAGCTTGGAACCTATTGTTGAGAGTTATCTTGAATTCTTGGAGCTTGTCAGCATCTCGAAGGAAGGCTGTATTAAACCTTTGTAGTGCTGTTTGTCCAGTTGTCCAGTCTTTCTTAAGCTTCAGTCTCATCTTGGCCACAACCAGGTGGTGATCTGAAGCCATGTCAGCTCCTCTCCGGGTTCTTACATCTTCCATTGATCTTCGGAATTTTTTTTTGATACAGATGTGATCTATCTGGTTCTCTGTGGTTTGGTCCGGTGAGATCCATGTAGCTTTGTGTATGCGTTTGTGTGGGAATATTGTGCCGCCTATAACCAATTTGTTGAAAGCACATAGGTTTGCAAGTCTCTCCCCATTTTCATTTCTTTCTCCTAGTCCGTGTCGTCCGATTATATCTCCATATCCTGTGTTGTCCACTCCAACTTTAGCATTTAGATCTCCCATCAGGATGGTGAGGTCCTTTCTTGAGCACTTTGCTACAATTGATTGCAGCCTTTCATAGAACTGATCTTTATCATCGTCGTTGCTATCATTGGTGGGTGCATAACATTGGCTAACGTTCATTGTGATCCCTTGCTTCTTTGTTCTGAATGATGCTTTGATTATCTTGGGTCCATGAGATTCCCATCCCACAAGTGCATTTCTTGCTTCTTTGGACAGCATTAGAGCAACTCCCTGAATGTGTGGAGCATTTTCCCCTTCGTGACCGGAGTACAGCAGCATCTCTCCTGTACCTAGCCTTTGTTGTCCAGTTTGTGTCCAATGGGTTTCACTGATTCCGAGTACTGCCAAGTTGTATCTCCTCATTTCCATTGCTATTTGGCTGGTCTTTCCTGTCTCCCACATTGTCCGGACGTTCCATGTACCTATAAAGAGTGTTGCTCTCGTTGTTAGAAGGTGCATCGGTCTCGTGACTTCCGAAGAATTTCGGCTTTCATCATGAGACGTCATTATTCCTTCAACTTGGAGGGCAGAGTTTAAATGGTTTGAATTATTTTTTCTGGCTAGCGTTTTTTTAGCGAGTTAGCTTTTCTACGGGATGGGGTCGCTAACCCCATGCCCAACCCTCCTCCTTTACCCGGGCTTGGGACCGGCAGTAACTCTAGAAGAGCTACAGGCAGAGTTTGCTGAAAGTTGAGGTAGAAGAAATAGTGGGAAGTGAAGAAGGAGATTGATTATGAATACAGTGGTCTTGAGTGCTGTTAGAGGTATGAGGGCAGTTATCACTTCCCGGCTGCCCACACCGTGGAAGGGTTCTTCCGGAGGTACCTGAAAAGAAAATCGGGTTAGAAGCGGTCTTAATGACCTGAGAGCGTGACCACAGAGCCCAAAGGACAACTGCTTGCGGCCGGTCACACACGACCTTTTTGTGTTAGCTCCGTTCTTTAAAGGACCTTACCGCCGGAGACAGAAATCCGTGGGATATGGCGAGGTGTGCATTTTTAGGGTCGACCTTTTCTAACCCCACCCCTCCTTGTGAGAAGGCAGCATCGCTGTTATGCTAGTTGTCTGAAGGAAACATCTTACTGCTGTCACACCTCTCTACAGTCAGCAGTACGACTTCGCCTTCGGACCTTGGGTTTGTTGCTTTTAGTCTTACCGCCCTTCAACCGTTCTGTCTGGCATGGTAGGACCTTGAGGAACTATTGTTCCAGCCAGTATAGCTCGATTGGTTCATCACGATAGGAAGCCCGACCACCACATCAAGGTAGCAGCAACTGTCGGGGAAACCCAGGACAAGATTCAAGAAAGAAAGAACAAGAAGATAGCAGTCAAACACGATCAGAGAATGTCAAGGCACAAGCTGAGTACACAGAAGCAAACAAGCAAGTGAAGAAGAGCACTGAAGCCGACAAGCAGAAATACTTGGTAAAACCAGCAACGACGGCGGAAAAAGCTTCAAGAGAAGGGAATATGAAACAACTATATGATACAATGAAGAAGCCAGCAGGGAAATATAGTAAACCAGAGAGACCAGTCAAGGAGAAAGAAGGAAAGATAATCACGGAGATTCAAAAGCAGAGGAACAGATGGGTAGAATACTTTGAGGAACTCTTGAATAAACCAGCTCCATTGAATACACCGGAAATCGGAGCAGCACACACAGACCTTCCTATAGATGTCACCCCACCAGCGATCGAAGAAATCAGGATGTCCGTCAGACAAATCAAGAGTGGGAAAGCAGCAGGACCTCACAATATACCAGCCGAAACACTGAAGTCAGACATTGAAGTAACTGCAAACATGCTTCACCTTCTATTCAAGGTGATTTTGGGAGAGGAACAAGTGCCAACGGACTGGAAATCTGAGCATATGTGAGAACTACAGAGGAATCACACTGTTGTCAATTCCAGGAAAGGTTTTTCAACAGAGTGTTGCTGAACTGGATGAAAGACGCAGTAGACACCCGACTTCGAGATCAAAAGACTTTTCCGTAAGGATCGGTCGTGCACAGACCAAATTGCGACACTACAGATCATCGTCGAACAATTAGTTGAGTGGAACTCGTCACTATACATCAGACAAGGCTGTTTACTCTCCCCCTCCCTCTTTCTTCTGGTAATTGACTGGATTGTGAAGACTTCGACATCTGAGGGGAAGCACGGAATACAATGGACGGATCAAAATCAATTAGACGATTTGGACTTCGCAGATAACCTAGCCCTCCTACCCCATACACACGAACAAATGCAAATGAAGACAACTAGTGTACCAGCAACCTCTGCATCAATAGGCCTCAACATACACAAAGGAAAAAGCAAGATTCCCAAATACAACACGGATAAGACCAACCCAATCACACTTGATGGCGAAACTCTGTAAGAGGTGCAAACATCCATGTACCTGGGGATCATCATTGATAAACAAGGAGGATCGGATGCAGATGTAAAGGCGAGGATTGGCAAGGCACGGACCACATTTCTGCAATTGAAGAACATATGGAACTCAAAACAACTGTCAACTAATTTCAAAGTGAGAATCTTCAATGCAAACTGTACGGAGATGAAACGTGGAGAAGCACTACGACCATCGTCAAGAAGGTACAAGTATTTATAAACAATTTTCTACACAAGATACTCAAAGTCGGTTGGTCGAATACTATCAGCAACAGCGTTTTATGGGAGAGGACAAACCAGTTTCTAGCTGAAGAGGAAATCAGGAAAAGACGTTGGAAGTGGACCGGACATACATTAAAAAAATCTCCAAACTGCATCACGAGGCAAGCCGTAACTAGGAATCCGGAAGGGAAGCAGAAAAGATGAAGGCCAAAAAACACATTACGCCGGGAAATAGAGGCAGATGTGAAAAGGATGAATAACAACTGGAAAGAACTTGAAGGGATTGCCCAGGACAGGGTTTGATGGAGAATGCTGGTGAGTAGCCTATGCTCCTCGACGAGGGGTAAGAGGCGTAAGTAAGTAATAGTCAACAAGACGAAAACAACAGAATTCTAGATTTTGACTTTTCCCCTACCTCGTGAGTTACTGAAATCAATGTCATATCTATATGAATGTCCAACATGGTCACAGCACATTTTCCACTTATAAGACAAGGCATCTAGGAACACAATCTACCTTCAGTGAATTAATAAGGTCGTCAGATTATGTGCAACAGCTTAGTGTGTTAATTTTTACTCAAAAAGCTATTTTTTAAAAGCGCATATTATCTCTGCAGTGCGCGTTCCAGCTATATAGGTTAGTGAAGCCAATTGGCTCTCCTGGGAACACTTACTAATGACACGGCACAGCTACTGTGGCCCAGTATATGTTTTAGTCCTGGGTTCTCGTCGTTTGGCTTCTCTTCCGGTGATTGCCGATCACTAATGAACCATATTACTTACTTACTTACTTACTTTCGCCTGTTACTCCCAATGGAGCATAGGCCGCCGACCAGCTTTCTCCAACCCACTCTGTCCTGGGCCTTCTTTTCTAGTTCTTTCCAGTTCTTGTTCATTCTTCTCATGTCTGTCTCTATTTCTCTGCGTAATGTGTTCTTTGGTCTTCCTCTTCTCCTTCGACCTTCAGGATTCCATGTCAGGGCTTGTCTTGTGACACAATTGGGTGATTTCCTCAAAGTGTGCCCAATCCACTTCCAGCGCTTCTTCCTGATTTCTTCCTCCGCTGGAATCTGGTTTGTTCTCTCCCACAGTAACTTGTTGCTGATAGTGTCTGGCCATCGGATCCGAAGTATCTTGCGTAGACAGCTGTTAATAAACACTTGTATCTTCTGGATAATGGCTTTCGTAGTTCTCCACGTCTCTGCCCCATACAGAAGAACTGTCTTGACATTTGTATTGAAAATTCTAACCTTGGTGTTGGTTGACAATTGTTTTGAGCTCCAGATGTTTTTCAGCTGTAGGTATGCTGCTCTTGCTTTGCCGATCCTCGCCCTCACATCTGCATCTGATCCACCGTGTTCATCAATGATGCTGCCCAGATATGTAAAGATTTCCACATCCTCCAAAGCTTCTCCGTCAAGTGTAATTGGATTGGTGCATGTTGTATTGTATCGGAGAGTCTTGCTTTTCCCTTTGTTTATATTGAGACCTACTGCTGCTGAGGCTGCTGCTACACTGGTCGTTTTCTCCTGCATTTGTTGTTGCGTTTGTGATAGAAGAGCCAGATCATCCGCGAAGTCTAAATCGTCAAGCTGCATCCTGCCTGTCCACTGTATCCCGTGCATTCCTCCAGATGTTGACGTCTTCATGATCCAGTCGATCACCAGGAGAAAGAGAAAGGGTGAGAGTAGGCAACCTTGCCTAACACCGGTCTTTACCTCGAACGAGTCGGTGAGTTGTCCTCCGTGGACGATTTGGCAGTTTAGTCCATCATAGGAGTTCCGTATGATGTTGACTATCTTCTCAGGCACACCGTAGTGTCGAAGAAGCTTCCACAGTGTCGTCCTGTCCACGCTATCAAATGCCTTCTCGTAGTCGATGAAGTTGATGTACAGTGATGAATTCCATTCGATTGATTGTTCCACAATGATACGTAGAGTTGCGATTTGATCTGTGCACGATCTATCCTTACGAAATCCAGCTTGTTGATCTCGAAGTTGAGCGTCCACGGAATCCTTCATCCTGTTTAACAATACTCTGTTGAAGACTTTTCCTGGTATTGAGAGGAGAGTGATGCCTCTGTAGTTGTCGCACTTGCTCAGATCGCCTTTCTTTGGTATCTTGATCAGAAGTCCTTCTTTCCAGTCTGTTGGTACATGTTCTTCGTCCCAAATCTTACCGAAGAGGATGTGGAGTATCTTGGCAGTTGCTGTTACATTTGCTTTCAGTGCCTCTGCCGGGATGTTGTCTGGTCCCGCTGCTTTGCCACTCTTGATTTGTCTAATGGCCATGCTGATCTCTTCAATTGTTGGTGGGCCAATATCGATTGGGAGGTCTGTGGGTGCTGCTTCGATGTTGGGTGGGTTCAGTGGAGCTGGTCGATTCAAGAGTTCCTTGAAGTGTTCTACCCACCTGTTTCGTTGTTCTTCAATATCGTTGATTACTTTGCCTTCCTTGCTTTTCACTGGTCTTTCTGGTTGACGGTAATTTCCAGCAAGTTTCTTTGTTGTATCATACAGTTGTCTCATGTTTCCCTCTCTTGCAGCCTTTTCCGCTGTCATCGCTAAATCTTCCACATATTTACGTCGGTCGGTCCTGATGCTCCTCTTCACTTGCTTGTTTGCCTCTGTGTATTCGGCTTGTGCCTTGGCTTTTTCTGCTCTTGTTCGGCTGATATTGATTGCTACCTTCTTGTTCCTCCTTGCTTCAATTTTATCCAGTGTACCAACAGTGATCCATTCCTTGTGATGGTGCTTCTTTTGGCCCAGAACCTCCTGACATGTTGAAACGATTGCCTCCTTGATACCTTTCCAGCTGCTCTCTATGGTGGTTCCCTCTTCATTGAGTAGGTTATGAAAGGCCTGGAACCTGTTGCTGAGGGCTATGTTAAATTCGTTGAGTTTGTCAGCATCTCGAAGAAAGGCCGTGTTAAACTCGCTAAAAAAACGCTAACCAGAAAAATGAACCATATAGCAGTGACTAATTATTCCTTATATAGGTAATGCTTTCTGACGATCCTTATACAGGCAATGACGTAATTTTGAATTTCCATCATTTCTCGCTTTGAATTTGAACAGTCCATGGGATTGTCTCCTAAGTTCAGATCCATCTTGTTCAGTTTGTTATCGGCTGCATGCTCTGGTTGGCATGTTTTCATCTTTTAGTCTTATACTTTTTCAAGCAGTCTTTCGTCGGACATTCATACTCATGTGGTATGGGCGTTTCTGTCATTTGGGGACCATGATCATCTCGATGATGACGATTTATCTCTTTGTTTATTGAGAAAATTCGGTTGAAATTCTCATTTAGGTTTATTTATTTATGTATTCGAACAAAAATTGGTTCAAAGGGACACCAAATACATATGTGCTACATAATAACAATGAGGCCAGTAGCAGTTATCATTGATTTGTGTGGGTGCTGTGGTACTGCCTGGGCGCCCAAACCGAAACGGGTCTCATTTAATTAAATACTAGCCCTATTTTTCCTATTATACGCGGTTTATACGTACCAAATCTGTCTAGTTTTACTACATTGCGTGCTTATCCAATCTATACGAAGTTGTTTAAGCGTCTCCATATTCATCTCCATTTCCCTTAACCAACTTTTAATGCATACTTTCCTTGAGTTGTCCTTAATTTCTATATTAATATTCATCACCTTATGCATAATATTTCCCATCCTGTTTTGGTGTTTACCATTAATCTAGTCTGTTCTGCCTTATTTTTTCCAGCTACATTTGGTAACTTTGTACTCTCTTTAAACTCATTTACTGTTATCTGCTTTCTACTACTAATTCCTAATACCATACGTCATGAAGTGTTCAACTCTATCTCTAGCTTTGACGCATTCTTTTGGCTTAATACTATTGTTTCTAGCCCGTATATTAGGAGGGGTGTTATTACTGTTCTTATCGGCTTTGTTTTTGTTACTATGCCAATATTATCTGACCTTGTAGTTGGTCTTGTTTTTTTTATCATCGCATGTCTTTAATTACATTTTCTTTAATCGCCTCATCTTGTAGACCACTTTCTTACAATTGGACCCTAGTATTTAAATTAGCTCATACTTTCGATCATTACATTGTCTGTCTGTACCATTTCATCGTCTTCACCTTCATTTATGATCATCGTCTTGGTTTTCTTATGGGGTATTTTGATGCCAATTCTTTCAAGTTAGTACATTGTGAAGTAATAATCTGTTCCTACCTGATGCCCTTTTGGGTCACCAAGAGCTTTCTCTACACTTTCTTGTATGTTTGTGGGTAGTTTTAACTCGTTTATGGTCTTCATTAGCAATTCCTTTGGAACTGTATCAAATACTCTGGTTAGGTCAATAAATGCAAAAACGATTTTGGTTTCAGTATCTGTAGCTCATTGTGTTATATACCTAATAGTTGTGATTACTTGCTCTGTAGGCATGCTTCTTTGGGAGCCTAATTGTGTTAATGGTAACAACTCATTTTTTGTCATTCATTCGGTTACAAACCGCTTTAGCTTATACCTTTCCTGTGTTGTCAAAAAGGAAAGACTTCTGTAATTGTTTGAATTATTTCTGTCTCTTTTGTTTTTATTTAAACTTATAACATCATCTATCTTGTGCGTTGGTATTGTGCCTGGGTTTTCCCAAAATCCATTCATTTGACTTCCGTCTTCCGCGATAAGGCCCTTTCAAGAACGGAGCTAACACGTCGAAAACCTCCCACAAAAAGGCAGTGCGTGAAAGGCCGCAAGCAGTTGTCCTTTGGGCTTTGTGGTCACGCTCCCAGGTCGTTAAGATCAACTTCCTTTTCAGGTCCCTCAAGAAATATCCTTCCACGGTGTGGACAGCCGAGAGGTAATATTAGCCCTCATACCCGTAACAGCACATGAAACCAAGTTGGTCACTTTCAAATCCTTCCTACATCTCGTAATAACTCTCTTACCTCCTCGACTAACCCTTTTCACGTGCATTTATCACCTCGTACCGCTAGGGCAACCGATTCGAGTACACGGAACGTTATTCCTGGCCTTCTGAAACCACGCTCTAAACTGCATGTAGGAGCTTTCAACGTCCGAACATTGTGCCAAATAGGACAACAGGCTTCCTTAGCTAGGACTCTAGAATCTTACACAATCGATGTATGCTGCGTCTCCGAAACGCGCATACAAGATCCGAGTAGTGTCATTCATTTGACCGCACCTAATCAAAATAAAGTTTCATCTCGATACACGCTTCGTGTATCTGGAAGCCCTGATGCTGCTTCCCGTGGCCTCGCTGGCGTACACATAGCATTAAGTCCTAGGGCAGAACTAGCACTTTTAGACTGGATCCCAGTAGACAGTCGTCTATGCGCTGTCCGACTAAACGGATCAGTAAGGACTCGGAGAAATAGGGACACTCGTCGTTGCCTCTTCGTCGTCTCTGCCTACTCTCCCACTGACTGCAGCTCAGACGATATAAAAGATGAGTTTTACAGGGAACTTTCTGACCTTCTCCGAGAAGCTAGGCGTTCTGATGTAGTAATAGTAGCAGATGACTTTAATGCTCAAGTAGGTAAACTAAGTGAAAGGGAAAGACACCTGGGTGGATCTTATGGTGTCATGGCGGAAAGAACAGATAATGGCGACCGTCTGTTGCAGCTATGCTCAGATAACCGCCTATTTCTTGCAAATACTAACTTTAAGCATAAGGAAAAACATCTTTTGACATGGCTACCCCCGAATTCGTCCCAACGTCCCACTGATGGAGGGGCTGGGTAGAAGACTGTCTCTCATTCTGGGGCACATGTTTCGATTCAGATCATGCTCTAGTGCGAGCACGTATCTGTCTGTGTCTTACTGGACTTAGGAAAGACACTGCAAGCAAACCTCTAAGGGTTCTACTTAATGATAGGCAAGCTAAGAATATATTTCAGGAACAACTGGAAAAACAGTTAGGCAGCCATGTAAGTTGTGCCCAACACGAGGGAGCGTGGAATGACATCCGAAAAGCTGTGGAAACAGCAGTGATATCCGCTAGTGAGGTAAACCATAAGGTTAGGGAGAAACAATGGATCTCGACAGCATCTACCGCACTGATAGATGCTCGAAAACTCATCCCACCTGGCTCTGAGCATAACGAAGAGCGGAGTCAGCTTAAGCGAAGGCTAATAAGAAGCCTACGCAATGGTCGTGAACAGTGGTGGGTAGCGAAAGCAAGAGAGATGGAAAAGGCAGCGGCAATAGGTAACAGCAGACAACTATTCAAACTTGTTAAAGAAACTGGTGTTAGGAACCCGAATATCAGTGAAACCATCTCAGAAAAAAATGGATATATATTATCCATTCTCAATCCAGGAGATTGGATCGACGGGCAGAACACTTTAGGGATCAGTTCAACTGGCCTTCAGCCACACTTCGGTTTCCCACGATACCCAGTCAACCTGAATGGCGAGTTAATGTAAATCCTCCAACTCTTTACGAGGTTGAAAAAGCTGTAGGAAGTCTGAAGCGTTGGATAGCAGCAGGCCCTGACAGGTTTACCTCTGAGACTTTTAAGGATGGCGGTACAGTACTAACAGCCAGATTAACTGAGGTCTTAGGTAGAATCTGGGAACTGGACGTAATTCCATCTGACTGGTCCCAATCACTGATTGTGCCAGTCTATTAGAAAGGGAAAAAGTCCTCTCGTAACACTCACAGAGGGATCAGTTTGACTAATATAGTATCTAAAATATTAGCTTCAATAATACTTCGGCGCCTAACGAAAGCTCGTGAAGAGCAGACTAGAGAAAATCAAGCTGGTTTCCGACCTGGAAGTGGTTGTATAGACTAGATATTCACTCTACGTCAGGTCCTAGAACATGAACACACATTCAGACGTCCCTTACTAATTACTTACTTTCGCCTGTTACTCCCAATCGAGCATAGCCCGCATAATAGGACGTAACGGCCGTCCAGTGCTTCCAGATTTTCCATGGTGGTCTAGCTTCAATCGACTCATGATTTCAACTTTGAAAAATTCACTTTTGTCAAACAAGTATACTATGTACTCGTTCGTTCATTTATTTAATGATAATGCTTGTCACCTGGTTTGCTCGGTACTACCCTGTTAACGGGACATAGATTGGATTAAAGCATGTTCCATGCATGATTGTATTGCTGCACGCTGATTAGCTAATTCTTATCCAATCAGCGCTAGTCGATGCTAGGAGAAGACTCTAGAATCTTCTCATGTAAAAACTATAAATATACTAACGTATTTCTTATTGCGCTTCTTACTTCCATCTATCCTTGTTATTCGGAATATAATTTCTTCCCTGTTCAACCGTGTTCTGATTTGGGGACTCGTCGAGTGTATTGGTGTCCAAGAATACTAAGCAATAGGAATAGATGGATTGTAATAAGGAGAAATATATAACAGTTATAACATACCCATAAAGCTCCTAAGGTCCATAAACTTCGTAACTCATTTCGAATTGGGTTTTTGAGATTAAAAGTTACTTATTAATTCCCCGTTTTCTATAATATTCTTTCATTTTAGATAACCCAGCAAACTGAACCTCTAACAAGACTACATTATCTGTCATTTGTTTTATGATTACAAAACAAGTTTCTGTGTATATAATCAGCCAGCATAATAGGAACTATACCTTTAGCGCTGAAAACAATTTCCAATGCGTATTCCTCATTACTTAATTGTCGGTGGTGGTTTATCCGGTCTAGTTACTTCTTACCTCATCTCATTAACTCGACCATTGGGAAGTTACCGTTTAACAGTTTTGGAGAGTAGCAGTAGGTGGGGTGGTTGGATTCAGTCGGTTAAAAATATGGATACTGGATCAATCTATGAAATCGGTCCACATAGCGCTCGTGCAAAATCTGCCACATCAGGTCTTTTGATGAGAATAGTAAAAAGTTTGCATCTTGAAAGCTCACTTGTTTGGATGAGGCAGGGTACAGATGGAGCGAAGCAATTAATGTATATAAATGACCAACTGTTGCCAATGTCTGCCTTCAATTTCTCCACTTTAAAACCATTCACTAGGTCCACTTGTAGTTTAATCATCAGGCGGTTATTTTCTCGACGCCCACCGTCTCAGTCAGACTGGACTGTTGATGAATTCCTTCGCTCTCGTCTTGATTCCGAATTTGCTGACTACTTTGGCAGTGCTCTGATGAGAGGTATCTTTGCTGCTGATTCACGAAACCTTAGTGCTCGTGCTTGTTTGCCTACGGTAAGTCACCTGTTTATTAATAAGTTCAAGAATACAACTGTAACAGTTTAATTATAATATTCCCTACAGTTTTTGTTGTATATTCTCATTTTTATTTATCGCATCTACTGAAAAATATGATGTTCGAGGTTATTGGTCTAAAAAAGTGGCAGGTTCAGAATCACTATTGATTTTTCAGAGATATTTTACAGTTTTTCAAAGCATATACATCTAACAGATTAATAGATTTGATTTGCTTTTGTAACAACTGTTTTCTGAAATATGTATTAATCCTCTCAACATCCTGTAAGTTTCAAGTAAAACAGTTTCTAGGAGTGCTATTAAGTTACTTCGACGTAATTTTGAAATAGGTTTATTTTCTGAGCGTTTTCATTACTATCAACTTTTCCATTATAGATTATTATTATTTAAACACATAAATATTGGTACAAGGAAGCACCAGATAAATATGCGCCTCACAAATCTCATTCGATTTGTGTAAGGGCTGTGATACTGCCCAGGTGCCCAGACTGAAGCAGGTGGTTTTCTTAGGGGGCCACACCCGGAGCCTTTGACCTGAATGTCTGATCCACAAGGCAGTGGAGCATCGTGAGGAGATGCAGTCCCATGGTAGCCGGTGATCAACGGTTGATTCGTACGCCATTTGTTCCCTCAGGATACTGGAGCCCATGTGCACCATCGGTTTGGAATCAGGGTTTTCCAACTCCCCTAAATGAATTCGCCTTGTCCACCAACCCGGTTAAAGCGCCGGACATTCGCTTTTCGTCTTCTCACTTTCGTAAACAGCACCCCCGCCACGAGAAGGCAGTGAGTAGGACTTCCCTGACAGAGGCTATATATTCGCTGGCCATATGAGAGCATTTCGAGAGGGAGAGGTGACTCTCCCCACTCTCGGCCGTACCAGGGCATTTGGGGGCAAGCGATGTAGAAGAAATATTAATCGACATCATCCTTCAAGTAAAATGTTCTTTTCAGCTTAGTTGTGGTTGAGACGACTACCTGATGAAGCTTAATCTCCAGGTATTTGTGTAGGTTGTTTAAATCATTAGTTTACCAGGTTATGGGTTTTTAATGCTTCCATTTGTTTTTTTGACTAAATGTTTATGACATCATCTTATTGTATATTCTTTCAGATGGTGAAGTGGGAAGAATATGGACCGAATCTTATTCTCGGGATTTTACTTTCACGGATAAACCGATCTTTAGATCGTATCGTTATACCGAATATGATTGACGACAAACTCCCGCAACTGAATAACTTGATGCCATCTGATGCGATTGCTTGGAATTTGTCAGGCGGATTGGAGACATTGATTGACACTATTGTAGATCATTTAAGTAGGAAACATCCACACATCAATTTGCAGTTAAACTGTTCCGTTGAAAAAGTAAAATCTGTAAATGGTTGCTTTGAGTATACTTACAAGGGCATCGGTGATAATGGTAACGGCAAAGAAAAAAATACAGCTGATATAGTCTTTTTTTGCTGTCCGTCCTTCATTACAGCAAGTATTTTGGAAAACATACTGACTACTGATATTCTAAGCTATCTGAAACCCGACTGTATTCCATGGGGAAGTGTTGTCAGTGCTGTCCTAGAAATAGATGACTCCTTTACTCCCTTAGTACGTGGGTTCGGGCACTTAGTACCGCGTACGGAAGATGAGCATATTTTGGGTGTAATATACGATTCCTTTGCATTCCCGAAATTGGATGGATTTAATAAAAAATTACGATATACAGTGATGATGAAACCACTTCGTGAATGGCTCGAAGCCTCCACAAGTTCAGGTTCCTCAGAACACCTGGAAAACACCATTGAAGAAGTTGCAAAAACCGTCCTTATAAACCATCTTAAAATACCGGATCCGGTCATTGTTGGTCGTCATATTAGTATTCTCCGTAACTGTATTCCCCAGTATCCTCCAGGTCATTTAACTAATATGGCTAATTTGCGCAACGGCATTCGGCGAATTTCGAGTGGCCATAGTTCTGGCCGAAGTGGTATATATCTTGTTGGTAATTCGTACGATGGCGTTGGGTTGAATGATGCTGTCTATAGCGCTGCGTGTGCAGTTGCAGAAGAGTTCAGTTCATCTTCCTGAAGATAGTTTTTAAAAACATTTACTGTTCACAAACCTTCAAATTATGTACAATAGTTTACTTATTGATAGTACTAAAGTATGAAGACGTCTGCTAGAAGATTATGGCTGTAAAATAAACCATGTGCATTAAAAAAATCCTGTTTCCGGTTTTTCAGCACTTAGCAGGATCTTGCAAAATTGTAGTATATCATTAGAATGGTTATCATGTAGTGGAAATAAATCCCCACTAAGTGTTTTGTTATTTTTTGAACGGAGTGTTTTGGAAACTGAATTGAATAATTGGGGACGAAGGTGGGTATTCTTTGATTAGGGAGCTTCTGTAATTAGAAGTTGTTTGGCGTATGGGAAGAAAACTATAGAACTGACAGATCTTGATTATCAATGAGGACAGTGAGTTAGTTATCAAACCGAACCGAAACAGTTAGTTTTCTTATGAGGACCACTCCCCTACCTCTTGACCTAGAGGTTTAATCCACAAGCCAATGGAGCAAGGTTGGGAGATGCGTTCCATTTGTTCCCTCAGGATTCTGGGGTCCATGTTCACCATAGGTTTAGAATCAGGGTTTACCAACTCGCTTAGTTGGATCTTCCATACCCGCCAATCCGGTTTAAGCACTAGATATTAGCTTTTCATCTTCTCAATTTTCTAAACACAAGAAGGTAGTGAATAGGACTTCCCTGCCAACGGCTACATACTTGTGACCGTATGACAGTGTTTCGAAAGGGGGAGTGAACTCTTCTAACCCTCAGTCGTACCAGGTCACTTGCATAAGCTAACTACGTTAAGAGTACGTTGTATTAAGTTCACTTGATATTATTTGGTTGAATCTTCCCATTGACGTTTAGAACTGCAATTGATCAGTCTCTTATTGATCATATGTGCATATTATGCACTCAGTAGCTAAGTGAATAACGCGACGGCATTTGAAGCGAACGGTACTGGGTTCCAGTCCCAGAGTGAATATCAACTCTGAGATACAGGTACATCCAACTGACGAGTCCCAAATAGGACTATATGCGCGTCCTGGATCCCACTGCTAGCCACTATCCATCTTTGCTTATAGTACGTTGTATTGTCTAGCAAACCTAAGTCTCTAGTCACTTCAGTTCTTCAATTGTGGGATGCAATTCTACAAAGGGAACTTAAAATTGTTAGCCTGACTCATTTTATAAAGTCCTTGATCTTTGACTGTTCGATACCCCCAATGTCCTTTAAGAAGGAAAACTAGTTCCAGGTGAATATTACATTTTCTCTGCCATCTCAACTTAGTATTCCATTATTTTGCTAACAAATGCTTGTTAAGTGGTCGTCTAGTAAATCTATTGTTCCTGATATTAATCTGTTCAAATTCACTTGACTTTATCCGATCTTGCAATAAAGTGTACCCCTATATCGTAATAAGGATCGGTTATCGTCATGGGATTCCCCTTCTTTCATGATATAAATGTGTCAGTCACGTACGTAGCGTCCTGTTTCATTCAGTTATAAATTCTTTCCTTCATTCTTGCGTTTTTTAGCTTTATTCCTTGGGTCTTTCCATTTCTGTAGTTGTTAGTGAGTACTTTTTGACATTAATTTTCCCTATGCACAAACTTATCTTCATGTACCTTAAAACATTTTGAAAGTATTCACTCGAGTTAACATAATTGTTCAATTCTAGAACAGATAATTTTTCTACTATTTAATGCCTTCATTAATATACTATACAGTTTGTACATCGGTTTTACCAAGTTATTATTATTGTTTCTAGGTTGTAAGCAGCTGACGGGAATTCATAAAATAAATGGATTTATATTATTCTACTATGATTGTTTTTGCTTTATTTAGATTTATAAGTGAAAAAATTCTGTGAGATAGTAGAACTAAAGACTTCAATGTTTTTCATGAGAATGGTTTATGTGTGGGTAAAAGTGAGTAATTAAGTGAATTCGCTGTGAAACTGGCAGGAAATGGAGGAGCAGCAGATGCGGTTTTCAAACCTACATGTAATTATGCTGATAACTTCCAGCTATTACTTCAGAAACAGCTTATTTACTTACGCCTGTTACTCCCAATGGAGCATAGGCTGCCGACCAGCATTCTCCAACCCACTCTGTCCTGGGCATTTTTTTCTAGTTCTATCCAGTTTTTGTTCATT
The DNA here is from genome assembly GCA_944470415.2 of Schistosoma rodhaini. Taxonomy (NCBI): domain Eukaryota; kingdom Metazoa; phylum Platyhelminthes; class Trematoda; order Strigeidida; family Schistosomatidae; genus Schistosoma; species Schistosoma rodhaini. The sequence goes on from OX104044.1 coordinate 37,371,254, forward strand.
CTCCTCATGTCTGTCTCCATTTCTCGGCGTAATGTGTTCTTTGGCCTTCAGGATTCCATGTGAGGGCTTGTCTTGTGACGCAGTTGGGTGATTTCCTCAAAGTGTGCTCAATCCATTTCCAGCGCTTCTTCCTCCACTCGAATCTGGTTTGTACTCTCCCACAGTAGAATGTTGCTGATGGTGTCTGGCCAACGGATCCGAAGTTAATCAACACTTGTATCTTCTGGATGATGGCCCTCGTAGTTCTCTAGGTTTCCGCCCCATACAGTAGAACTGTCCTGACACTCGTATTGAAAATTCTGATCTTGGTGTTGGTTGACAATTGTTTTGAGCTCCAGATGTTTTTCAGCTGTAGGTATGCTGCTCTTGCTTTGCCGATCCTCGCCCTCACATCTGCATCTGATCCACCGTGTTCATCAATGATGCTGCCCAGATATGTAAAGATTTCCACATCCTCCAAAGCTTCTCCGTCAAGTGTAATTGGATTGGTGCATGTTGTATTGTATCGGAGAGTCTTGCTTTTCCCTTTGTTTATATTGAGACCTACTGCTGCTGAGGCTGCTGCTACACTGGTCGTTTTCTCCTGCATTTGTTGTTGCGTTTGTGATAGAAGAGCCAGATCATCCGCGAAGTCTAAATCGTCAAGCTGCATCCTGCCTGTCCACTGTATCCCGTGCATTCCTCCAGATGTTGACGTCTTCATAATCCAGTCGATCACCAGGAGAAAGAGAAAGGGTGAGAGTAGGCAACCTTGCCTAACACCGGTCTTTACCTCGAACGAGTCGGTGAGTTGTCCTCCATGAACGATTTTTCAGTTTCATCCATCATAGGAATTCCGTATGATATTGACTATCTTCTCAGGCACACCGTAGTGTCGAAGAAGCCTCCATAGTGTTGTCCTGTCCACGCTATCAGATGCTTTCGCGTAGTCAATGAAGTTGATGTACAGTGATGAATTCCATTCGATTGGTTGTTTCACAATGATACGTAGAGTTGCGATTTGGTCTGTACACAATCGATTCTTACGGAATCCAGCCTGTTGATCTTGAAGTCGGGCGTTTACGGAATCCTTCATTCTGTTTAACAATACCCTGTTGAACACTTTCCCTGGTATTGAGAGAGGAGTGATGCTTGAAAACGAAGAGTTATTGTAAATGTTTATCATGCATCCTTTCCAATATATCTGACTGAAATTAATCAGGTCTTGGTTTAATTGCTCAAGTAAAAGTAACATGTGAGACTTAATATTCTTCAACTAGTTCCCATAGAATCAATGATGAACACTATTGTGAAGTTCTAAATCGAAACAAAACGACTGTTTAGTTTTTGATAAGTTGACAGAGGTTATTCAGTTGATGTTAATCTATTGTGAAAACTACGTTCATGGGTAATATTACCAGAAACCAACCAGTTTAATAATAAGTGCTAGTAGTTCACTAAGAAAACTTATGTGAAATTAAAGTTATAATTTAACATTACTTTGTGCGGTTAAACTTGTTTGTTTTGATATAATGTCTTTTTAAAAAAAGAGGTCAGTGGCATGCGATTTATTTAGGTTAACTTTAATTAATATCAGAAGGGGTTTTAGTGGATATTATAGTAATTTTAATAGTTGAGATCATGAGTCAATTGAAGCTAGACCACCATGGAAAACCTGGAAGCACTGGACGGCCATTTCGTCCTATTGTGGTATTTCCTGGAGTTCCAGTGAGAAGCAGTGACCAGTGGAGTTCAACTAGGTCTCTTGTGAGATAGTAACTCACTGAAGACAATGGCGAAATTGTCGCTCAATTTCGTGGATCGGTTGAAGTTAGACATTAACACCGTTGGATGCCGGCCAGCTCAGTGGCCTAGAGGTTAAGTACTCGCGCGCGAGACTGATAGGTCCTGAGTTGGAATCTCGCGAGACATGATCATGGATGCGCACTGCTAAGGAGTCCCACAATATGACGAAGCGGCCTTCCAGTGCTTCCAGGTTTTCCATGGTGGTCTCGCTTCAATTGATTCATGATCTCAACTATTGAAGTTAACTTTAATTGTTAAATTTTAAATCTCTTTTTATCAGTGGTTTTATGTCAGGACCGGTGGGTTATTGATGTCGAGTTATTATATTGAATGTTATTTCATCAAAGAGTTTTAACTGATGATAAGAAAGATGTGAATCTCATGATCTTCATTCAGGAAGTGGTTGTGGTGCTATAATGATACAGTATACATTAAGGTTGAGGTGAATATTATATGTACTCAAATGACTACAATGAAGCTATAATTTCTCAATTAATATATATATATATTAGGAACTGAGTTTATAGAGCATAGTGTAGCTCTAATCACCCAACACGTGATTTTTCACTGACTTCTCAAATATTCGATTATGATTTTGATAAAAATACATTTATTATATAAATTTCACGCTAGGGGAATTGAAGAAATGGGACAACTCATGAATGTGAAATTATCTCGATATAATACTGGTCAGAATAGTAAGGTAACATAATTATTTCTATGATATAGATGAGCTGTTGTACGAGATTCTCATTGATATCCTTAGGGGATATTTCTTTCGTGCCCCTATTTTCATGCTAAGTTTACTGCTTAATTAAAGGTTATACTTGGTCTTACTTATTCATGTGATATTTTCTAACTATAATTAATCGTTATATGTCACTTGGTTTAATTATTACACCGAAAACTCTTCCGTACTTATCCTTCTTTTCACAAAACATCCAAATTTATTTACCTAATATTAAACTTTATTACATTTACTGAGTGTAGCTTTTTATTAATTTGTGTTCCTTTCATGTCCACTTTGAATCAGAACCTTTATAGGTAGAAGTTTCATAAAATAATCAAAAGTGATCATAATGACATTTCTTTTTACTCAATATCAACTTTTAAATATGTGATAAAACAAATAGTGAAGAAGTAATAAATATTGCACTAAGAGTGACTTGTTTTACATTTTCCTTTTTTTTCAATAAACATGTCTTAATTTTTTCGATTCCGGTACAATTTTATTGTCAAATATATATTCACCAGTTTTATTAATATTTCTTGATTTTGTTGATTTTTTCATTTGCTGGAGACATGAAGTGGTTTGGTGTTTATTTAATAGACCCATGCGCGAAAATGTCCTATCACAATGTAGACATTGATAACGTTTTACTTCAGAATGTGTTTGCATATGTGCTCTTAAATTAGATCTATCAGCAAATGCTCTGGTGCATATCATGCAAGCAAATGGTTTTTCACCTGTATGAGTTCTTAAATGTCCGTTTAATAGCCACATCCGTGAAAATGCTTTGCCGCATAAATTACATTTACACGGTAATGTATGCGTACGTACATGCATTTTCAATGCAGACATTGAATAATAGACTTTATTACACAAATGGCAGAAATATGGATGACCATAATGATGATTCGGTACAGATGTCACTGTTGTTGTTGAGGTCATTGTAGAATTCATTTTACTTGAATAATCACTATTACCATCTTTGTTTCTACTGCTAGAGATCGAAGAAATAACACTAAACACTGTTGATGAGTTACCACCAGTATTTAGCAAAACATTTCGTGATTTATTCATGCCACACATATTTTGATATACTTTACCATTTTTGTTGTCATGAATCACTAGTTCATTACTTTCTGTTACATTGACTGATGATGATGAAGTTATAGGAACATCTGGTGAATTTGCCTGTCTCAAATATTGAGTAGTATGCAAACTATTTATATGTTTTAATAGGCTAATTTGTGTAGAAAATGTGTGATTGCATAGGCGACATTTGAAACGCTTATTTCTTGTGTTATTTCCTGATTTTTTAGTACCAGAAACTTTGGTGCTATGATCAGGTGTAGAATTTTCGACTACATTTTTTGATGTATTAATTAATTCCAAGATTGAAAATTTAGGTTTTTTAACCCAAGGTGATGATGCGTTTAGTTGTTCATCTTGAGAAACATTAACTACCGAATCATGATTGTCATTATCGCTTATATTACCTTTGGTAGAAAACAAAGTGGGATCCACAGAAAATTTGGATTGTAACGTGTTTAAATTACTTATCACAGACGACTGGTGCATTAATTCCATATAAGGATTATTTATGCTCAATAAGTTTTTCAGTGTATTCAATATAGATGAAATATCCTTTGGATTATAGTAATTATTTAAATAAGGATTTGCAATTAACGATTCATTTATTTTTGTCGGTGGCTGGTCGACAGACAAGGTATTAATGGTTCCACACTGTTGCATAGTCTCTCTTGAATTCCCATTTGTTGACAGTACTGATAAGTCAATAGGTTTCATTGATGAATTAACTGCTACCATGTCTTGTGTAGATATCAATTTATCATCATTACGGAAATAATCATTATTGACTTGATATTGTTGTGTAGGATCTTTTTGTCCAAGTGAATTAGTAGAACATCCGTCAAAAAACAAATTCCATAATGCCAAATTATTCAGTAAAGAGTTCGAATTCAAGTGTTCCGATGTCAATTTCAGGTTTTCCGCGTAAATATTGCGCTGAGTAACACTTTCTAAAAACGTGGAAATATAAATTAAAATTGTTAAGATATTAAATAGTATTGTTATGTATAAAGATAATTTATATTCTGTATTAATCTATAGTGGTACTTGATAGAAAAAGAGTTGATAAAAATTTGTTTAAGATTCTATTAACTCGACAGACTACGTAGTTATTTTTCATGAAAATCCAGATAATTTTTAAGTAATTGAGTAGACCAAATGAAGATGCGAGAAAGTTCAAAAGCTGTAAATTACGAGTAGTATCCTTTTGAAAAATAAGTTATTGTACAAAGAACGTTCGTGTAAATAACAAATATTTTGAGATGGTGGAGAAAATTTGTAACTCAGGTGGATGATTTAGGTGGAATTTTGTTCTCTCAGCAACCTACCTTCTACCTAGAGTTTGTGCTGTTGATGTTATTTCGAAGAACAATGAAAGCTCCACAACCAAACCATCTAGATCAGAGAACAAAACTCCACCTAAAACAAATATTTCCTCATCATAAACTGAGTGGTAAAATTTGAATCTGATTATCAAAAAACTGAAGTATCGAATTTGACTGTGGATCTTTGCAAATCTTATTAGAATATTGGGTGATTAATATTTCAGACAGAAAATTACTTACAATTGTGGGAAGAATGATTACATTTCAAGACTTACAATGAAGTAGATTTTACTAATGTCCTCTTTTCTACTGAATATGTTTATCTCCAAACTTTGCGAATAAAACCTGATTTCTTTCAGAACGTAAGCAACACTTAGAATGCAAATGTAAAAATATTCGTTTCTCCCAATGTAATGTAGATGGGTTGCGAGCAACAGAGGTGTGTGTCTACTATCCATTTAACCGACCTGGCTATTTGATCATAGCTTGGTATAAATGACTAGCACAGTTTAGCGAGTCACCCTTAGGTAATATAAAAACGGCAATTTTTTCAATAAGCTCTCTGAACTACTTTAAAGTAGTATAAATATAATGAGGCAACATTCTATATTTGCCTAGCAACAGAATAACTGATATTGTTCATCCAGTTTGTATATTTCAATTTCAACCTTATCCTCATTTTTTAGTACAAAGTCAAGAGAACCTTTTGTTTCCGATGAAATCGTATACGTGCACATAAGTACAATTCAACGATTCTTTTGTAATAAATTGGGATGTAACGTAAAAAAGTGGAAGTGACATTTTTTTCATTTCAGCCCTATTTTAAACATTATAGACAAGAAAGAATAGTGAACCACCAAAACAAAGGATGGAGATAAAACTGTAAATTAATTATCGCTTTTAAACATCAGGATTATAGGTTATCTATAAAAACGTAATTCCTAATGACCTGATGATGTTTGTTTTTTCGTGAATCAAACGGAAATCTCTTGTCCTTTATGAAATCTCCTGTGGAGAGGATTTTTTTTAATTATGAAAATCCATACATATATACACAGAATGTATGTAGGACAAAAATATTTTCACTGAATTAAGTGGTTAAGGCATAAAAAACACTATTTGATCTATGTGTACATAAAAAGTGGTCATCATGTAGTGGATTCTGAGATTTACGTGATTATGTTTGGTTGGGAGAGATATTACTATCCTACTGAGCAATTCTATTCTGTGAGATTTTTTAGAGGAAACGATTATTACTGTCTGTGGATAAATAGAAGGTGAAATGTCAGACAGTAATGCGAAATAAATAAAAGATATTGTAATTTGACAAATTCATAGATGAATTCGATATGTTATCAATTACGAATTTATACAACTTTTGTTGTCATATTATTTACAAAATTAACACCATGAAATAATACTTTTTGGGTTTTTACGTAGAACGGGACCTTGACAAAACTACTGTAATACAAATGTATGAAAGTTCGTTAGTGGTCTGGGAAAAAAACAAAAGTCAAGAAATTTCAATAGTTCTTAAGTCATTGTTATTAGCTATGCTACTTTCTTATAAAATATATTCAGAATTTACTTAGTAGTGTTTGTTTGAATCTTCCCATCGATGTTTTTAGGACTGCAACTGGTCAGTCTCTAATTGGTATATGTGCATACTGTGCGTATTGCCTCGATATAGCCTAAATTCACAAGCATGGTAAGCAAAGATGGATAGTGGCTAGCAGGTGAATCCAGGATGCGCGTTTGCTCCAATTTGGGACTCGTCCGTTGGATGTATATGCATCTCAGAGTTGACGTTCACTGTGGGATTGGAACCCAGTACCGTTCGCTTCAAACGCCATCGCGTTATCCACTCGGCCACTGAGTTTGAAGCGAAAGGTACTGGGTTCGAGTCCCAGAGTGAACATCAACTCTGAGATGCAGGTACATCCAGCTGACGAATCCCAAATAGGACGAAACGCGCGTCCTGGATTCCACTGCTAGCCACTATCCATCTTTGCTTACTATATTCAGAATTGTCTAAGTGAAATTCTAAATCCAAAACATTGAGATTAGGAACAGGATCATGAAGAGGACTAGACATTCATGAAACGAAAATTATTCATCCAACTTCATAGTTAATTTTCTCATTTACTACTTGATATATCGTTGAAATTATAAAGCGATCTAAATTAGACCAGGTTTTCAACAGTGGTCTAACTTAAATGGGTTAATGATTTTAATGATATTAACAATTCCTTATTGAAAACCTAGTGTACATTAGTAGACAGAGAAGTGTTGACTGTTAGTTTACTGGACTTTTACACAATAAATTTGTTGACTTTTTATAGCTTGCTTATATTCGCTGAAATCATTTTGTAACTTACAATCTATACATCCATTTCACATTAAATATACTGTTTTTTATCACTATACCTAGTTTTAATTTATCTTTCATTAAAAATCGATTATGAAAGAAAATTTCTCTCGAATTCATTAAACATGTAAAGCGTTTGCATCATGAAGAGTTTCGTAGTCTTTGGATATCTATTTAATGACTAACTGTGACAGCTCTATATCCTTTTTTATTAAGAATTTCGCTAGCGGTTAAAAAGAAAAATATGTATGTTACTATTCAAAACATAAAAACGGTAATATATAGTTTGGTGGTGTAATATTCAACAATGGGCAATCAAGGTTAGGAAATAGACATTTACTGAACAAATTTTATATATTGAATATTTAGGCTAGTTTCTCAAGTTTACAGAAAACTATATCGATGTTAGATGTTTATGTCACTAATCAATGGATTTAAGTTAGATTTAAATTTCCGAGAAAGAACAGCGAACATATAATGACTGGAGCTTATTCTCCTTAGAATTCACTCAAAAGTGTTCAATTGTTACCGTTATTATCCGATACATGGTTTTGCCTAAAAAGTATGTCTGTTCGTAGTAGCACCACTCACTGGTGATTGCAACTGAACTTCATTCTATATATATCCATTCATCTCGGTAAATCATTCTTTTTCTTATGGTAATAAATTACACTTCTAGCATATTTATATGTATCAGGTCAAAGAGCAGAAAATGATCAACTGTATCGTAGCAAGATTACTTTTTAATTATGGTTTAATGTTAAATGAACATAGTTGAGAAAAATCAGAGTGATGTAGTCCTTTTGTTCTATCATAGTATATTTTTTCAATATCATGAGTCTCCCAGAATTTACGAAATTCTATCCAACAATTTCACATCAAATACTGGTCATAATATGTTAGGAATACTCAACCGACTATGTCTTCGAACGCAAATCAAATTACACCCCAAGTTGATCCAGTCTATCGACAACAGTCAATGTTATGCCTTTAATAGCGTATGGAATAAGATCAAGTGATCAGAAAATATTTTATGTTTGGACAACTTTTCAATTAGTAACAGTTTAACTCGAAAGTTAATTAATCATTCATGATTTCAGTTAATGACCTTTTTTGTGATGTAAACAAACAGGATGGGACCACTATTTGTCATTCACTAGTATCAGTTTAATTTACACATAATATGCTCATAATATTTTAACGGATAACAGCCGACCTACTATAAAGAAACTGACTAAATTTTGTATTCCGTAGAAAAAACTGAGCCACAAATCAAAACTGTATCATAACTTAGTTTTTAGATTGTGATTACACTTAAAAAGATGTTAAACCGAAAAGTCGCCAGTTTTTTTCACATACCGTAGCAGTTGGATATCTTTAGGGAATAAACTATAATTAGGATCTGTCCGTATAACAGTCAGCGCAAGAAAAGTAACGACAGAAAAACTATTGTTGTCTTTTACAACTAGTTTATGCTCTCATTAACTTTTTACAGATATTGCTAAATAGTTCACTAGGTAATATTGGACATATTCAGGTAGTTGAATAATAGATAAAAAAAGTGTTGATCATGAAGTTTAATGGTTGAATGATTCTTTTTTTAACAGATTTTCAACATTATAATTTCCGACTATAACTAAAAATCACAAAATTATACAAATAAATGAGGAATATTGACTATTCAGTCCTGTTTCTACTAACATGTACAATAGTATGCATGAAAGATGGAGATGAAATTATCAAATAATCTTTTCGTAGTTGAAATCATGAGTCAATTGAATAATCTTTTGCAACACTATGCATAACAACACAAATTGATTATTATATATAACAATAATGAACTTAATAAGAAAAGAATAACAATCGTAATGAAATAGTATACACTGATCTATTTATACAATTCTCTTCTTCTTCCCCTAGTAACAATCTAAATTCGACAGTATTAATTCATTCAATAAATGGATGAACTTATTTCAGATGATGTTTACACCAAAGGTTTCATCAAATTTGAGGACAATGTAAACGTGGATTAATTAACGGTGACAAATGTAGAATAATTCTGGAAATTGTTCATCAAGTTGATGATTGAAAATTTTAAGTGAAGAAAATCATGAAAATAAGCTTTCAAAAAAATAAATAAATAAAATAAATATCCTAGATTACTTAGTAGCAACTATAAAATGGTTAGAGTTTCACAGTAGAATGAATGAAAATTCGATCATTAATGTAAAGGAATTTATATATATATATATATATATCAATGCAATGAATTATGAAGACTGAGATCCCTAAGCCAATTAAACATTAATTGAAGTATCCTCTTGAATTCGTAAAATTGGTTTGAATTTATTATCCCTATAGCCTCATGAAAATGAAGTAAATTTAAACTAATTTTCTCAATCATTATTTTAAATTGCCGAATATCACGCTCACTATCAAACGAATGACAAACGATGATAATGTAGAGAACATTTTTCAATTTTAGTTTTCATGCGATGCGTCTTAAGTTTAAATTATTTCTATTAAGCATAATTCCTTTTTGCTATTCTTTAAAGTTATCAGTCAGTTTGAGTTGTTTACCTAAAGAGATTGTTTTTGTTTTATCTTCAACTATGTATTGAAGTTCGAATGTCGAATTTTATTCTAATGACAAAGAGTTCAGTGAACTATTCACCGTTTATTATATTGCATGGAGTTACTCATTTGTACAATATAGAGCACATCAAATGCCGGTTATGAATTCAGTAAGGTGTGTAATTGATTAGTTTTTTTTTCAGCCAAAGATCAACTTTCAAGTTTGTAGTAATTTTGTTATTTTCTGTACCCATCGAAACTAATTCATTCACCAACGGTAACATGTATATTGAGCCTCAAAATAGTAGATAGCTGGCTGTCAGTTAAATAGACATTTAATAATAATAATTAATGGCTTTATTCAATATTATAATCTGGTACAATATAGAATTCTCAGCATGAGTTATTTCAACAAGTTTTTTTACCAAAAAAAACACAAAACAAAATAACCAGTAGCTACTGCGCCACCACAGGTCTTTTTATTGTTTGATCGATCCTGACGATAGATATTAAGATCACGTAATGATACTAGGCAATCATCCTGTAAGTCAGTCAACCAACATTCTTGAATTGTGATGACACCGCAATTACGATACATGTTTTGACTTAGCAGAAATTGGAGATAGTCCACCTTGTTAATTAGAGATCGACAGTTAGAGTTAAGCAGCTCGGGAATCGACATTTGATTAATGTTTATTCTCTCTAAAGCATATTGCCAAACACCACAATGTCTCTTATTGTACTTGTTTGTAATTTTTGCAGCGAAAGGACGTAAGCTTTTCATAAACGCGCCTGTATAGGTTATGCGATCAAGAGACATAATGATAGGTTAAAACCAACCTTTAAAAAACCCAGATAACTTGTTGAAATATTTAGATGGCAGAAACAGGTAGCCCAGGGATTCAAGCAGGCCGCCATATCATAAAGTTAATAATAAACATCATACGACAAGTTTCCTGGTTTAGAGCTTAATTTAGCAAGCTTTATGTATGAATACAATTTTAAGAAGTCTTTATATGCAGCATATAAGAAGCAATAACAAAGAAGCTGTAAATCTTATTGATAATTTGTTAGTTGTTCTCAAAAGTTTGAACGATTCAATAGACCAAGTTTAATTCAGAAGAAAACGATTTATAATTTTTAATCTATGACTAGCTTAATCCCTTACTTATGTGAGCAGATAATCTTTAAGAAAGAAAGCTAAATTGTACCGAAAGTAGTTGACTGTAATCCTGCCATTAACGTTTAGTATTTAAAGATTATTAATCAACAAAAGGAAGATAATTCTTGATCACTTGTCTTTTAAAGAAATGACGTAATTCTAAAAAAATACAACTTGGCTTTCTAAAGGTAAGCAGAATTTTTATTCTGTTGTCTGTTCCAAGGTGGACGAGCAGACAACATGTAAAATATTTCTATGTCATCAAAATTGTCTTGAAATTCAACTGGCTCTTACCAACGTCAGAATGACCGAATGTATCTTTCTTAGATAAAATTAATATTCTAAGTGAAATACTATGTCCATTACTTCTAAATACTAAAAATTTTCTTCAATTATACATGAAGATACTTCTTTGATTTTGACTTAAATAATCTTGATTGATGCTAGTTTTCCAAAGTTTAAAGAACGGTATATATGTTTTAAAACGCATGCTCTACGAAATTCCAATGAAAACTAATTAGATTCTATAATATGAAGCTATTAAAATTTGTTACAGTTAACTTTGTTAATTAAAGTATATTCATTTAAGCGGGGATTTCAACGGTATGATTTACTCATCCACTTTTGTACTTCACAGATTTTTTATTTTTATTGATAGTACTCTAGTTTTTTTCTATTCCTAGATGCATAAGAATAAAGCTGTTCAAAATAAGCACAATAATTCGCTTGAATTCTGCTCAGACTCTTACTGATCGATCTGATTCAAACTGCTCACGAGTTTTTAGCCAAAATGATTACGTTTACAAATCGGAAGAGTCTTACATATTTTGATGATTCTGTATATGAGTAAAGAAAAACTTGAGTTTGTTCCCTCGATTTGGGCGATTAAGTAATCAAATAACATCTGAGAGCCAAATTGAGCATTGAGTAGTGTTTAAGGTATAACTACGATGAAGTTAAATACAATGCACAATTTTGGCAATAAAAAAGAAACTCTACAAATATATTATTCCTATTTAATGCCTTACATCAACTCAGAGCTCAAATACTGTGAAACTATTCGCTCTAATTTAGACGAAAGTTCTTATATCTTCATTTATTTACTTACACTTAAGTAGTCTATTTTACATTTTTTTAAAATTTATTCTTGTACTGTATATACTAGTGAAACAGTTTCAAAATCGGTGGTGCATGAATAGTAATTTTGTTTGATAGGAATATATTTGAGTTGATTTTGCATTTACATAGCAGTAAGATGTTGAACTGTTATAGGAGTAACAATAGGAACCTTTTTGATATATACAGACAATATTTGCTAACGTTAAGGATAAAGTGAATAAAAAGGGGTATATAAATCCACTTATAAATAAATTAAAAGGGGATCAATCCCACAATTGTTATTACCATATTTGCAGATTAGTATATAAATATATGTTTACAAATTTCAGTTAATGAAATAATAAATAGAGGGCTGAGCATGACTGCTTTATTTCAACCCAGAAATGGTCACCGATAGTATTAGTAGTAGTCCTAGTACCAGTAAACTATGAGTATACGATTGATTATTTGGGAAAAAACTTTGCATAATTATGAATCTCTTTTAAATGAGGACTGTTTGTATTTATTATATTTTCATTGAAAACTTAAACTTATTTCAACAATCAAAATATTCGCAAAAATATATCTTAAATATTCTGATGTATATTAGATCACTTTTCAATATTTACGTGTATCCGTAATGTTCAAGGAGTAAATTTGAATGTACACAGGAAAATATATGGATATTATTATGTATTAATGTATAATTATTTTAATAGTTGAGATCATAAATCAATTGAAGCTAGACCACCATGGAAAACCTGGAAGCACTGGAAGACCGTTTCGTCCTATTGTGGGACTCCTCAGTAGTGGGCAATTCTGTAAAGAATAGTAATAATTCTTCTATTTAATGTATATGATTATCTTTTCAGAGGTGAAACAATACTTGAGTGTTCAATTGGATTTTTACATCCACAGTCGTTTATACATTAAATAAATATTATAACTATTAGTTAATTAAATAATAGTAATAATAATAGAAGCGAATTTGTTTTATCAATAAATGATCCTATGTATATAATACAATGGTACAGTTAAACGATTAACTCACCAATAAATGAACGTAGATATTCATTATAATAACTTGAATAAGTGTTTTGCATTATTTCACTAGTAAACAGTTATGTCAGTAATAACAGTATGACAAAGTCAAGCGGGAGTTTATTGTTTCTCCAGTAGAAAGAGAATTAAATCAGATGAGATTAATGAAATTGTTCGTTGAAGTGACAGTGTTTGGTTATGAGCACTAATAAATAGTTGAATGAATATCACAACTACTTCCGATATGATTTGATAATGTTGACGTTTTGACGTACTCGAATATATATATATATATATATATATATATATATATATATATATATAGATAGATAGATAGATATAGATATATATATATACCTTGGCCAAATCGGTCACGCTTTATTATCCCTCTCTTAATCAGTGACTTTTTGTGCACTATGCCAACTGTTATTCTGTCCTATTATTACTCCTACTTACAATTTATTGGAGATAGTGCTGATAGTGAATATTTTATAGGCAAAAGGGGAGAAAATTTGTCAGTAGACTGGGTGCAGTTGGATATGATTACAAATGTGCGTATGTATGTGTGTGTACGCTTGATGGTGTTTGGATATGTATGTACATATATTTCTAAATACCATTTTCCTGTAGCTGTACCGATATACATACAAATAATCTAGAATAACTGAATTACCGTATTGTGTCCTATCCCGAGTCAATTTTGTAATTGCTGAAAACAGTATTAGTATCAGTGATTATGATTATCATATACAAATTTCGGAACTTCCAATCTCTTCATTTATTTCCTATTCACCTATTACTTTTGTTCTACTGAATACCTAGCAATTGGGGAAATATATTCAAAAATCAAACAACCTGACAACCAGTAAATTTTAAAATTCTCTGCCAACGTTTTTGTAAGTAATGATATTTCAATATTAGTGTATTACAACCATGATTGTTAAAATATTATACCAATACAGTAAGCTTTATATGTAGCTTTTGTACTGTTAGTTAAGCACAAGAGTTTATAAAATAATACACTGAATCAGTAAACTCTACTTAAGATTTTAATAATACCATACCATTGATTTCAAGGTCTCTGAGGATAAAGTACATGATGAACACATTTATCATCACACCGGAGTTAATCTAAAGTGACATAGATGTCACCAATATCACTCGATAGTAGTAGTGTTATATTAAGAACTGAGTGAAACAAGGAACGTGAACCACCAAATTAGTGATCCAGAGGTAATTCACTTAAATGTCTTACATGTCTCCTGAGGGAGGAGATAAGTGTACTCTATTGAAAAGTCCCATACTGGGACGAAATACTTATTCTATGGTTCTTATTATTCAATGGCCTTACAAGTGATGTCAGTCTGCTATTATTGTTGCCTCCAAATCGAGCAATCTCCATATACCTTGTTTTCAAAGGAGGCGCAATATTTCATACAGATCATATCTAACTGACCTAATCAATGATTTTTGAAAACATTTGGTGATTCAAACCATCGTCTTTCGAACGAGTTGTTTTACAGTTTGCCAGTAAGGAATGATTAAATGTCTGGTTTGGTTATAATTAGTAACCACACATTTTTCTACTATCTGCTCTGTAATTTCATTGGATAGGTATAACATGCATGATTTTCCAGCTACTATAAATGACCTTGGTTGGGCTTTATTCGTAGCTACATGGTCTAGCGCACTCTATTGTTGTTTACTCAACCAAACAAATATGGTACTATTCGTTGATGCATTTATCTATACTTTATTGGAGCGAAAAACAAGATTTAGTGGATAAAATGTTTACAAATGTTCCCCTTGGCTTTCATAGTGTCTTCTATTACCATTTCCGGAACCCATTCAAATAAAGATGAATTTACATAAGTCAATATTATAATTCATTCATAAATATATACATCAAAATGTAAATAAATAGCTGATGATTCAAAGGATGAGACGGAACCTAAAACTTACGAATTATTTCGTTTCTCCAGGCATGAATGTATTTCAAGCTCATTCTCAGAAATTATGAAATACTTCTAAAACGGTATTTTAAACAAAAGTTTAATGCTTTTATAGATCTCTCATGATCTGATGACACATTATAAAGTAATTTGTTTCAATATGGATTCTGCAATATTAGGGTTTGCACGAAGTTTCAAAATTAATATTTAGATAAAAGTGAAGTGTGGAATTTCAATTCCTTTATTTTTGTTGCCTCAGAGTCTCAAAATGTTATCAGTCTGATTGATTGTTGTGTTTAAAGCAGGGACTACTCGACCACTGATCAAATATTTCAACAACTGAGTTGTAAAGTATAATTGTTGACTTTTGTCGTAATCAGTCAATTATATTCCAAGCTACAGAATGAATAAGAGATTAGTGTTCGGTTGAATTTTAAGGTAGGTTTATTTATTTTTGCGAGACTATAAGGGGTAGATGTACTTCTGAAGCGAACTTACAACTTGGTCAAAAGTCCAGTTTTATAATTCAGTCTTTAGTTGCAATTTCGTAACCACCCCTATTGTTTTATATAATTATATTTGTCTTTTTAATATGAAGAATCGTTACAAGGTAATTTAATAAACAAAAATATCCTAGAAATCTTACTTCTTAATTTCATTTTTTTTAATCGAAATGTGACATCAGATTTTCCAGGTATTCGATTACCAGCTACGAGCTTACGAGTAAATGATGATTTTGAACTATGCTGTGATAACAAGCGGGAATCAATGAGAGTAATAAATATACTTAAAAAACTGTTAAGTTAAAATTACGTAAAATAAGGGAAACAACACAAAGGAGTGAACAAGGCAAAGTAACTTTCATTACAAATACTGACACGAAGCAAGGGATAGGAATGGTTCGCTAACCTTTATCAAAAAATGGTAAGCAAACGAAAACTTTACTCCAGATAATACCGAGTTACCTTTCCTCATTTTAAAGTCAGGCCACTACTATCCGGAAGACTGTTCAAATCAAAAATTCATTGTGTATAAATCCTCTGATTCATGCTACATGAATTTATTATTCCCCCTAACATGTAACATGCAAAATAGAGTAGTGTTTGCATTATTCGTCCTAGTAAAACTTCTCCGTTTTCATTTTATAGAGCTTACTTGAAATTTATCGTTTAATGCTAGGTGGTTAAAGACTATCGTCATAAATCTCAAAACTGATGCTCCCAGTGGTACGCTAGCTTGGACTATATGGAACATCGGTTCATCCAGTATTTCAAAAATAATTAGCAAGAAACCAAGGTTCAAGAGTTTTTGTCGTTCACGTCCAGCTATCTTACATCAAGAAGTATTATGTGTATTATCGCATCACCTGGATTAATTTCTAGGCCAAAACGTGGTCGACAAAATTAAATCAGTATTAAGAATTTTTTTAAAAGTATAAGCTTCTTTATTACTCAGTGACCAGTGAATAAAGATACTTCTGTTTTTTAAACAGATCCTTGAAGAATAAAAATTAATTTCTGAATTAACCGAATCAAATTCTTTATTTTTAAACATCTGGAACAAGTCTTTTTGCTAGCATATCACATAACGAGGATTAAGAGTGTAGCGACGTACTATTCAGTCATACGAATAAAGGCTTATACGAGAATCTGGTTTCCGTTCCCGGATACCTAGAACTAATTAATCTAGGAATTTTGTAAATACTGTTTAATATCACTAGGAATCTCATTCTGTAGCTTGAGTTAAATAAGATTTTCAGGCAGTTATGTAATAACTACCGATTAGTAGTTCCATGATGGGTTTTTTGATTCGTTATCGTTTACTATTTAATAAAGTATGTAATGTGTCAGAATTTGTTCCAGACACTCAAGATTTAGTTTCTAGGGTTGGATAGCCGTTATTTAACAAGTAGTTTTATGCAAACTTCTCAAGTTCAATCCTGTTCATGTTTTATCGATGTATTAATAGAGTGACGGTGAATTCAATTTGCGAATGTAATATCCTTAAATAAAATATATCTCACACTTCAGTCACACAAATGTCATGTTTTCTCGAATAGCTATAGTTCATTATCAGTTACCACGTACAACATGAAGTGGATCATTAATTTCGAACAGTTCCAGATACTCTGCTCATCTGTTGAACTAGTAATGTTCAACTTAAAACATTCTGCTGTAATCAAATATTATATGATATGAATACTGACTAACCTGTAATGTAGGTTATGCGGTTTTATGTGCTTATTCATTTTCGGTAATTAATAAATTAGTCAGGACCAGTTTTGCTGGGAGAGGAAGAAATTGTCTTTGTGAATAATTATAATAATAATAATGATAAGTGCAGTAATAAAAATGATAATAGTGCTAGTAACAACATGAACAACTGTTCACAATAACAGTGGACCGATTTTTATCGAGTTACATTCATACATGTACATAAAAAAATGCGAGCGGATACATACACACACATGCAGACGCTTTTGGGGTTCATTCATTTGCCTTCACATAATTCCACCTAATGCATAAATAAGGTGGAAAAAACAAAAAGAACAATTTTTTTCTCTCACTTTCCTTGTATACCTATTTAGTAGAATTAACTACACCTGATCCATAGATATCGTGTGTTTATGTGCATGTGTACATCAACCACTTTCTGCATCATATATAGTTGCAACCTAGATTATAACTTGTCAGCTGTTTTTATTCTTCGAAATCTTACTTGAAAACTGAGAAAGTTGGGAAACCGCTAACCTGAAATATTTCTTTAATGATAATGCATAAAATATATACATCTATGGGGTTATAAATTGACAGACTAGTTCATTAGACTTTAGAGACTGAAAATTTGTTTCATTCAGATCACTAAACGTGACAAACTACATCACCTGTTATCTTTCGTTTTTGGGTTTGTTCGTGCATTATACTATCCACTGTTACATGCGTACAAGTTACTCTGTTCACCTCACCACTAGTTTGTGGCATGAACACATAGTGCGTGTATGTGTATAATTGAGAGAAAAATAGGTAAGTAAATGTTAGCCTTTGCACATTTGTTACATTAAACAACTTGTCAACTAAGAAGGTATAGTAACATTCCCTCTGTTAATAAGTTAATCGCTCTAACTGATTTGTCCTTTGAATTTATACACCTCCCATAAAAAAAATCACTAATAATCTAGATACCCTCATCATAATGTCTCATATGTTTTTTTAAATTACTGCCTCCCTTTTAAATTTCTCATACACTGTCTCTATTTAACTTCATCACTCTGTATCCTAATTCCACTTTCAACTACTCGTTCTTAATGTACAATTACAAGCATAATGTCAAAATGACATACTGACCTCTTTTGCTATACACAAAGAGATACATTATGTGTAGCAAAGGAAATAAAAGCAGTGTGACACAAACATCCACATACACATATATATATATACACACACGCAGCAGGTACAATGATTACATGATTTGAACAGGTGACGTTAAAATTGAACTGCTGTTTTTTTCTAAAAGAAATAAGAAATCTCCTTTATCATTCTCTAGTCATCGCATTCTCGGTTGTTGTTGTTGTTGTTGTTGTTGTTGCTGTTTTTCCACTTCTTTAAAGCCACTACCTACACTAAGTGATAATATTTACTAGTTGGTGATTTTTTAATTTTTTTTCCCACTGAATCACATAAATTATCTTCAAATAACCCAATATAATTTATACTTTACCCACAAAAATGTAAATTTAGCATTTACCGAAATCGTTGATGACAGCATTTAAACTTAACAAAAAAAGATATTTTTGAAACAGTTGGTTTTTATGGATATTCATCTGTGTGTAGACATTATCAAAAGATTGAATACAACAACTATGGTATATATGCATATAATTAGAACCAAAATAAGAAAAATTTGGTCTATTTTAATAATACGGTTTTCACTGATGAAGACCATCGTATACAAATCGGTAGCATGATGTTATGCAGTACTAAGACACTGGTGATTCCTATCACAAGCAGACATTTGATCGAGAGCCGTTGTTATTCAAGAAGCACTGAACAGGTATTTAGTCATGGTTTGGAACTTCTCACCAGTCCGAATGAAAGACTGCACATGGAATCTTGAACTGAACATTCATCTCTATGCACAAAAAACGCATGTAAATCGTCTAGGGAGTCATGGATATTACCAACTTATTAAACGGGTGCAATATTTGTTATTAATCGGAGAGCTTTGCACTTCCTTGCAGTGACGAAAACGTTGATAACAATAATAATATTCAAGATGAAACAACAGTCTTAGATTCCGTCATTAAGTACTAACTAAAATATAATCAACTTGTAAACGCGGCTATTATTGGTGTATTCTTTTAACCGTGACCATATACCATTACAAATGGTTTAATTCAACCTTCAAAGGAAGTATTAGAAAAATACGTGTTCCTACTGGTTTTTCGGCATTAACTCTAAAGCAAACGATAGCGTACACAGAGAGTTGTTTTTCTAAACTACACTCCAAATCACCCAGCTGAATGATGTATGACCATATAGTTTGGGATTGAGTAATTTTGGTTGGTTGATTCGATTTATACAAGAGTAATGAGATTAGACTGTAAAATGTAATTTTAATGTCAATTACGACTTATTCTGTTTAGTATTCCTTTTGATTAGGTGATTCTAGTCTCTTTTTTATGTAAACTTTCCATATATAATGTTATTTTATGCTCTTGCTCCATGATTTATCTGTCATATAAAACTTCTCTGATTAACTATGAATCGGCATTGTTCTGACTAAATTGCCTTAATTACTGGTCCATCAATATCGAGGAATGAATTTATTTATTTATTATTATTAATGGCTTTATTCAATATTATATTTTAGTACAATATAGAATTTTTAACACAAGGTATTTCAATAGGTTTCTTTTCCAAAAACAAAACAAAAACAACAAAAAGGAAGGGAAAAGGGTAAAACAACCAAAGGAACTATGGACTGCTCACCTTGATCCTTTTTCTGTTACATAAAAAATTCTTATTTTAATATACTTCAGGTAGTAGGTCTGAACACTACAAATAATCATCATCTCAAACGGTTTAGTCAATGACTTTCCTGTTTCTGTTGTATTACAATGATAGACAGTCTTAGAAAATCTTGTTGAACAGGTAATATGGAGTAAAAAAATTACACAATTAATGAACAACTAAGTTAATCAATGACATTGAATGATTGTTATGCAAAACCCTGGATGAACTGGATTTCGTTTCAATAAGACCAGGTAATTGTCTTGATCTTCATGCAGTATGAACTTAAAGGTTATGTAACCAAACCTTTTGAGACAAGATTATTTTCCAGTATTCAGCTGTAATTAAAAATTCCTCAGACAAGATTAATGAATAATGACAACCCCTTTCGCCGTTCGAGAATTCAGAAATACATCCAAACTTAGTAATTCATAGTAGGAAGATAAGTATGAACAATGATGTTAATTCTCATGAAAAAGACCTGTCTGTACTTGTAAAGTATTTATACTTCTGATATTCTAACGCACGTTGTCTAGAGAAGCTCTCCGAGAAGTCATATCTTGGCTTTTATAATAATAAATAAATTCGAGACTAACATAAATACTGAAATTGATTTATAAGAACTCTCGTCTAAATTAGAGCGAATAGTTTCACACTATTTGAGCGCCGGGTTGATGTAAAACATTAAATAGGAATAATATATTTATTTATAGAAGGGGTTTTGTGGAGATTTAGTATTTATCAGTGTTGAAAGCGTGAGTCAATTGAAGCTAGACCACCATGGAAAACCTGGAAACACTGGACGGCCGTTTCGTCCTATTATGGGACTCCTCAGCAGCGCGCATCCACGAACCTGCTCTCGCGAGCGAGATTCGAACCCAGGACCTACCAGTCTCGAGCCGAAGCCCTTAACCGATAGACCACTGAGCTGGCATCCAACGGTGTTAATGTCTAACTTCAACTGATCCACGAAGTTGAGCAACCATTCACCAATTGTCTTCAGTGAGTTCCTATCTCACAACAGACGTGGTTTTGAACTCCGCTGGTCACTGCTTCTCACTAGAGCTCCTAGATATACTTCGGCGAGGCCTTCAATTATGTTGTAGTAGCTTAAATCTGATTCCTTTTTGATCGTACGTACTGTCTATCCTCGTATGTAATAAATGACTTTATTCGCGTTGGTGAACAACGGAGTAAAATGCGTTAAATACAAGAATGGATTCAGAATACGTATATTTTCTATACTCATTGATCTGGCCAGAAAATCAGAGTGATGAAGCGAACAGAAGAGAGAGAAGCGTGAATGATGCGTACTTTGGAGATGGCTGGGAAGCCAACTCATTTTAAGCAAGCGTTAATCAACATTTATAATCATACAAAAATGAATGACAGACATATGATGAATAGGATACGAAGGGTACACTTATACGCTCATATAAAAATACAGTCAAGGTTAATAAGCGAATAATGAACAAGATCAAAATATGACTCATAATGTATAGGAGAATTGGCTAGGCCAGCAACTAGAATAAAGTATATGGGCTTAACATAACAACCGATACTACAGTATAATGACAATGGGAATATTACATTTTTGTCTAACAATTAGGAGTTTTGCTTCAAATATCACCAGTACGTTGTCACCATATGTGATACCGAAATAAAATGAAGCCTACCACAGTTTTAAGGGTAAAGGACAATTACGTATATTTGAATTCATGTCCTCTTCCAATAAAACTATGAAAAAATGTTGTACCTGAAGATGAGCAAGGAATTATTTAGGACACTAGAGTTCTTACTAAAAATTTCACACTCAGATCATATGTTGACATAATATTTCAAAATATTCGAAACAAGGTACCATTATGGGGTTCATAAGCAGAGTCATCTAATACTGAGAGGCGGCCTCAGTTCCATTGATAAAAAAGAAAACTATCCATTAAATCATATTGGAATATGAGATAGGGACAAGAAAATAGTGATTCAATCAAGTAACCAATCACACTGATTTCAGTGTTTCATAAAGTATTACCTAGTACACTAATCCAGACTAAGGACTCTATATTAATACAAATATAACTAATTAACGGTCATCTATAAGCTTCATTTATCTCTTCGCTGGCTAGGATTTCTACTTAGAACAGTTTACCATTGTCAATTTTGATAAATTTCAGAAAAAACGTTTTAAAGGCTATTGAATATGTGTAAATACAATGTGTTGTTTGGGTCGCATAAAATGACACCTGGGATTTATTACTCATTTCCTGAGTGTCTATTCAGAAACACATTCATAATAATATCAAAAGATTCACCACACACCTTACAGGTAACCTTCAGTAATCCAAGCAACATGGTAAAAATCATGGAGAACAGTAAAGAGTATCAGGTAATATACAGGAATTAGCAAATCGTAAAGTAACTATTGTGAGATGGCAAAAAACACATAGAATGCACAGGGAAATCCAGTGCCGTTAAGAGATCGGTTTTTCTTTTGGAAGTTGTCAGTAACTGATAATTTGTTTCGGTAGATTTCAGAACCAATTCCATTTTTTGAAATAAGGGCTCTCAGTATCAATATGACAGATTTTTATTTTAACATATACTCGAGTATGGGAAAATCAATCTCTCTAATATAAAATTTTCCTTTTGTGTCCACTTCGATTAGGTTTCGTCTTTATCTCAGCTGTGTTTTAGTGAGGTTTCATGAAATATGGCCAGTAGTCTTCGTAACTCACGTTACTAAAATGTTTTTAGGAAATCTACGCTTCTGACAGTTATAATACCACTACCATATTGTTGACTGGTTTAGTCGGAATTATTCTTATCGAAAATTGACGGCTACTAAATTTGACATACACATTATAGAAACACAAACGTGGTATGTAAGAATTCTGTTCGTCAATTGAATTTGGCTGCATAGAGTTAAAACCGTATGGTGGTTCATCCAAAACCATATGTCTGGAACCACCGAAGCTACCAAATTATGTCCCCTTATCTGTAAGCGACAACAATGATATTTAGAAACATGAAAATATCCAGTAATATCAAAACGTAGAAAATATTACTGACCAGAAGAAAAGTGGAAGGGAAATTACTAAGCTATTTTGGGGGGAAATAGTTTGAATATTTCCTGTTTCCTTACTAAACTAATAGTTGGTGGCACTTTGATATTATCCTAATTGTAAGGCTTTATTTGACTCTTTAACTGTTGTGTTATCAATCGTTCACAAATTACAGTTACTTAGTTATAAACTTGATGCTCAGTTTTGTACCAAAAATGTCCTATCTAGTTATTGGTATATGTTATTTATGATGAGTTATGGTCATGTATTATATATATGATCTTATGAGTTTTTGAGTTGAGTAAATACAGGAAAAACAAGGTACTTGACTGGTTTTTTGATGTTCTGTTTGGTGGTTTAGGAATGGATATGTTTACTTGTGTTTTCGATAGATATTCTGTGTAGTAGTTGTCTTCGTGAACCCATTGTTATTGGTATGAGGAGAATACAGAACAATCAACACAACTGGGGAAAAAATAACCAAGTCGTCGATGGTGTGCACCATAGTTCCTAAGAATGAAACTTATACAGTGAAAGGTTTTTCCCATTGAACAGTTGGGGGTGAAATTCACTGAATCTCCATCATGTTAATGTGTACTAATGGAAATCTAATTCATCAAGATGGTTATGCTTTATTAAGTGATGATATCTGTGTTTGTGATAAACAATGAAAGTTTTAATCTAAAAACTTTTTTCTTCACGTTTTGAGTTCGTTTACCCAGAAAGTATCAAAGAACATGAGAATTAATAAACCATAGGTAGCAAAAGAACTCGTGTTTCGTCCGATTTGGAACTTGTCAGCTAGAGGACATTGGGACTCGTCAGCTTGATGGACATTGGGACTCGGACTTGACACAATAACATCAAAGCTCAATACTGAATATCATCGATGGGATGATTCGAACCTTTACTGATAATGAAAATTAAATTTGTGGATTCCAGATGATTTTATTTAACTAACAGGAACTCACTAAAGATTCAATTTACTCCAACAATGACATAATATTTTAAATGATAAAGTTTTCGATTATTTAGTCTGATAATCTGATTTCTACTTTTTGGAATGGAAATTCATGTTTCTTCACAAACGCAAGAACTATCTATCAGATAGCTAAATTTCATTTAAATTTCTGTTTCAAGTGTCTTATATTCATATTTAATGTATTGCTCGGAAAAATTATTCATAAAGATGTTAAGTACCTACTATACGCAGCATCTCTTCCACTGTTATAATCTTGGATCATTCCTCTTTAATTATTGGAAATGAAGATGTTTATGGAAATGATTTCGAAACGGATGAACTTGATTACTAGTTCTGCAAATTTCATTTTTTACCCGGTAACGAGCCTCGTATGGATGGAAATATTAGCATCCAAGGCTGTTCAGTATAGTAATCAACTACTCCATCCATCTCTCGGTCCCTATATAATATCAGGTTTATGAAATTTGGAGTGAGAAGTTCTAAGCCTACAGCAATTTTGATGAAGTGCAGTTACTTCTGTAAATTATTGTCAAACAACACACTCTAAAGTTCATTGGGTTACAATCAACTAGATCAGTAGAGTAGGATATGTAGTCAGTTACTGTTGGTATCGCACAGTGACACCTGACATCAACTTAAATCATTATTAACAATAAAGTCTATTGACTAAGACTATCCAATGTAGTCTAGTCACTATCTATCTCATAGGTCCTACCGTATACCCTGCTGAGATAAGATTGTAATTTGGCCAAGTAGCAGAATAATAAGAAAGTGAAGGATTTCATATGTCTTCAGTCTATTCGCTATCATCAGTGTGTGGTGTTAATTTGTCGTTATCTAAATTTCAGTTGTGTTTAAAATCATGGCTAATAGAATTAGAGTGTAAAGTAATGCTAAATTATGTTAAATGTAACGAATGCATGAAATGTCACTGAAATCACGAACCGATCTAAGTTAGACAACCATTGAAAATATACAAGCTCTAGATAGCTGTTCCTTCCTAGCACGAGCTTCCTCAGTAGTGTGGTTCTATGACTGGACGACCAAGAATAGAACCTCAGACCATCGATCTCGTGCTCAGGGGGCATGCTTATTAGTTAAGAGGTTAAGCTTCCGAACGCGAGACAGAAAATTCTGGGTTCGATTCCCAGTTGTGAGGTCGCGGATGAACATTACTGGGGTGCCCTATACTGAGACGAGACAGTCTTCCAACACCTCTAGGTTTTCAGTGGTTGTCTAAATTTGATCAGTTCGAAATTTCAACGAAAATCAACAGTCTCTACAACCGCTTAATGAACGATGGATGGAAGCCTTTGAGGTAATAAATGTCAAAAATTTCGGGTAACCAAGCAGGATATTGAAATTAAAAGTCACCAATAAGGGTAAAATAAAAAGACAAATAATATATAAAGATGCTTACCTGTTTATATCTTAACAAAAATTTAGAAAGTTCTAGGATAACTTATATATTAGGGGGAGAGAGTATCTAGAATCCTTGTAAATTTGTTCAATTTTTTGTTCTCACTTTATTTTTTGTTGAACTGAAGGGAACACTGATTTATTCCTTTGAAATTCGTTTTTATTTCTTTTGATCATCGCCGCAGAAGACTAGTTAAACCAGTACTATTTTATCTTAGAAACTAGTTTGGCCGGTCCTCATTGTTACGTACATGTACAGGCACTATAAACCCATTCACAATTTAGTGAATAATATCACAAGATTAAACATGCTTAATAGCTCGGAGGTAGTGTTTTTGTTGAAGAAGTAATTGTCTATAATGAGTATGTCTTCATTTATCTAGGCATCTTCAGGTAATGTATTATATTCGGTGACAGGTAAAAGTGTACAAAAACTATGTGTCCGGGCATTCGACAGCTATGCGTTATAAAAATAGCTAACATTCGGTAGCTGGTTAGTGGTACCCAAAAATATGATATAAAGTGACTGGTGAATTCTTCAGTTGTGTTTAGGCCAATAGATCAATGATATACCGAGTCAAATAGACAAGGTTTCGAAACCGCGTGGTACCCAAGCGACCCACTTTGGGATAATAAAAAAGAACTTGGAGTAAGGGCAGAGGCGGTGTAAATTTAGATGGGATGAAGGCGAAATTTGTAGACGTTTTGAAGTGAGCTAAACTTTCAAGTGTACCACATATGTATCATGACCATCATATATGAAAATTAAATTGACAATAATTATGTAACATTAGTAACGGGATTTGTATAGATTGTAGTATTTTCACAGTTGAAATCACGAGTCGATCTCAGCTAGACCACCATTGAAAAGCTAGAGTCACCTGACGGCCGTTTCGCCTGAGTATGGGACACCTCAGAGATGCGCTCCCACGATCCCCCACGCAGGGCTCGAGCCCGGGACCTTAGTACTAATGTGAATGCATTTTCGAATTGATATTAGGGAGAAACTGGATCTTATCTATTTTTTAAACTCAAACTTTTGACCTCGAGAGAAAGCTGTTACAGTCCATAAACTTACACCATGTATGCAGCTCACGAACCTAGTTTATTTTTAGTATACAAATACCAATTACCTCTTTCCTGTGAGCAGTTGGATTCCTCTAAACTAAATGAAGGAGTTATTAGACGCAAGTTATCAGCAAATTTATCATCGGTTGTCATCCAGCTACATATTACCAAACTGAAAAAAGAATGCGAATGGTATTCCTGGAAAAATATGGCTTCTGTTCATACAACCAACCGTCCATCAAATTGAGTAATAACATCAACTATCTTTCATATCGAATTACATAGTCCAATTTACATTTAGCATACAGGCTGTTCTGAAATTGTACACACTTTTGTTGCATCTAGTAGCCACAGTATTTCAAAGGCTCTACATAATAATGGTAGGTAAATGAGACTGAATTTATGACTTATTTATCTCAGAGTTTACTAAGTTTATGAAGATGTTTAGATAGAAGGGGTAAAATGAATCCCATTTTAATGAAAACAAAGAATGGTGGCATTAAGGTCAGAAAAGTGTATTCTACTTCCAATCTATTTTAGAACTTATGACTAGACTATTTGGAAGGAGTTTAGGCGGGAGTTCTATTTTTTAGTGTTATTTTAGACTTAAAATAAGTCTCATTAATATGTAAATTTCGACAAATGTCTCGTTGTCGTAAACAATTTAAAGAAAAAGCTAGATTTTTAACTAAAGCAGTCGAAAAAGAAGCTAATTGACTTAAGTTTACCCAAAATTCAAATCAGATTCTCCTTTTATCTTCCCAAAGTTTGCTTGGGTAAGTATATGTGATAACTCAAGTGTAAGGTTAGACAAGCTATTAAATGAGCAATTTGATGATTCACCTAAACTAAGGTCATCACCAACATTTACATTATCCGGATTATTCTGTACAAAAATACCTAGGAGTTTTGAGACGTTAAGCATGTGAATCTTTTTGAATAGTTTCCATCTTTTTTCCGTTCAGTCCCGTTGGCTAAGTATTGAAAGCTTACATTGGTAACTGTGTCATTAGTAAACTTTAATGTAATAACCTTGAAACACTCATTTTCAATATATGTAAAACGGCTTTTAAGTAAATGGTCTTGATGTAGACAGTTGACAAATTTAATTCTTATTTGATCTTGATCCAAAATGAGTTATCATCAATTAAGAAGCATGCCTTCATCAGCAGAAATATGAGCCGTCAAAAAAAGTAATACTGAAACGTAAATAACAACTTAGTTTAAACACTCGAATGAACTGTTCACTGGTAAAATAATGGTGTATTTTCAAAGTGAGTACAGAATGCATGCAATTATTTGCTATTATCTTTTTAGGTCTCCAATTAAAACTTATACTTATTAATGGAATGATTTGATTTACATCAGATGATTTACATCAGATGCTCAGTGATGAAAACATATAGTTTCAAAACGCTGTAGTGACTCGTTAATGATTAAAGCTTTTGTTTTCCATCAGTTAACCAAACAACCAATCTACTAAGAAATAAACACATAGACAAGTAAATAAACATTTTCTAATTATTGTATAAAAATAATTATGAATATTCTATACTAATTCTTCATAAATTACTAAATCCAACCGACTGTTAAACAGATTGGAAAGAAGCAGAAATAGTAGGGAT
Source organism: Schistosoma rodhaini (assembly GCA_944470415.2). Classification (NCBI taxonomy): domain Eukaryota; kingdom Metazoa; phylum Platyhelminthes; class Trematoda; order Strigeidida; family Schistosomatidae; genus Schistosoma; species Schistosoma rodhaini. Next base: position 37,399,540 of record OX104044.1, read on the forward strand.
TTTGTTTTATCTAACCTATCTGTGCCAAGTGAATCAACCACTGATATAGAGAAATGGTGGCAGTGATGATGATGAGGAGGAGGGGGACAATGTTGGTGATAGAAAAAAGGAGAAAATGATGAACAGAAGTCACCTGTCATCAAAACTTTAATAGTTTACTTTTAAGCTTAGGGTGGCTAGGTGTATGTGCATGTGTTCTTGTCTTTCTTTTATACTTGTCTTATTGTTGATTTTAGGGAGTAGATCGGAAAAAAGACACTTGAAAGAAAGAGAAGAAAAAAATAGGCGAATATAAATCAACTACTAATGGAGAAACAGCTGACATTTATGACAGCAACTGAGACAACAGTTGTGCTTTCAAATACATGAGTATGGAAAAAAACAATGTATTATATGTATTGTACAGGTAAAACACTGCCATCATCATCATTATCACTGTTGTTCGTCTTTCTGTACAGTATGAATGCATCAAGTGTATGGACATATGTACACGTAAATGTAGGTGAACGTAACTTATGTACAGAAAATGTAATTGCAAGTGTACATCAGTAAAGAAAAATTATTAAGAAGGCAATAAAAATAAACTACATAGTGAATATATTTATTTGATAGACCAGCAAATACCCGTGAACTGTACTCATTTACTTATTCTTAGCGAACCCGTGATATCTTTATGCAACAATCTATCATTAGCACGATGTATATGTATGGGTATATATATTTTTCTAGAGCTCTAACGACTTCATACTTTACATTTGTAAAACACTTTAGAAAGAAAATAAGCAGATGTATAAGATAGCCCGAGTAAATATTTGAGTCAACTATTTATCAACTTTACAAAGATTTCAATAAATTTGACAACTTGAGATTTGTTTTAATTAATTGATTACATGTGCTGACAGTTCGATGTACTCATACGCTTTTATAAAACATTTACAATTTACAACTAACTTAGATAATGAAAAATTCTAGGGGACCCATTTCAGGGTTTTGTATGTTTTCCTTGTTATCTGTTCATTGAGCAAACAAAAGGTAGCTAAATTAGAATTTAAGAGTTAAATATAATGTGTAATAAGAAATGTTCGTGTAACTCATTTTACTTCTTAGTAAATCAGTAAAAAGATAATCACTTTAAGTTTGTAATATGAGATGACATTCATATTGTAAAAAGCTTTATAGAATATATCTTTATTTAGAGCTTAAACCTCCCGAGATATATGGTAAGTGGATTGTAGGGTTTAGTAATTATTTTGGATTATGTTGATTTTTGTTAAATGCATTGGCTGTTACAGGGATTGGGCAGAAGTAATACCCGTGAGGACAAAAATTCAAATATGGTGGATGGAATGGGTAGTCTTTTCCAATGTATTCTCCCTTGCTCATAATGAATTAGGGCAAAAATGATTGTCTTTTGGAACTCGGGTTACCAAAACAAAATTAGTTCCTATTCACATTCGATCTATTGATTTATAAATTGCTGCATTAATATAGTGGACAGTTCTAAGGTTTCATAAGCTATTTTACTGTTCTTTAGTTGTACAAAGAATAATGTTTTAATATGCGTGAAGTAATAGGATTCCACGTAATATGTAAAACTTGATCATATTTATTTATTGTGAAAAAATGGCTTACATTAAGACACGAAACTTCAGAAATACAACTTTTCTACTAAATGAGATATAACAAAAAAGTATATTTATTGTTCACTTTATTGTAGTTAAATGTGATCTCTCTTTTGGGTTTGACTGTTTTTCGGTTCTTCTCCCATTCGGAATGTAGTCAAATAAACGAGTTACCAAATACAAATCGAACTCTCGTTTTTCTTGAATGACTTGTTTCTTAATCCGTCTAAATGTTATATCATCTGTCTTGGGCTTGGACAAATTGTTTGAGTCGCAATACTTCTCCAGTTTAAGCGCTTGCCTTAGAAGACATATATCAATGTAATACTATTGATGTTTGATTTTAAGGTCTTGAATTTTCTTGCTTGTGTATCAGAATGAAAGGGCTTTGGAGTCATGCGTGATTCCCCGCACTTCGATTCCTTAGTTACCAAGCACTTCATCAGAACCCTCTTCAATAATCAATCAGGTAAGCTATCTCTGAAACATTCTAAATTTTTCTAGACCTAGGATAGATGGTCCATAGTCAGTGATGAGGAATTCACAATTTAGGAATAAAAATTTATCGCCTCTAACCAGCAAATTACAACACTCAAGAGTAGGAAGTTTATAACCGGCAATACTCGAACTATACACTTTGTTAGGATCGATTTTGATAAATCATTTTTCCACGAGAATGGGAACCATTGTTAAACAGAAGTAAGCTTGAGCGACATTAAGAATATGGGGGAAATTTTCACTGACTGGAAATCAAGCTCATTTACTGCCTCAAAGTTGATACATGCTCTCTTAATTTCTTGAAATGAACTTTTCAGTTTCTGAATTAAGTCTATTTCTTAATTCGGAATATTTATCCCAGCAATCAACCGATCACAAAGTTGAGTTTCTAGTTGGTCTCAAAAATTGTACTTCGCGGCCTGTCTCTGTAGTTCGAGTATAAATTCTTTAACTTTCTGATCATTTTGTCGCATCATTTGATAAAATGTTGATCTCTTTCTACATTCAAAGCTAGTACACTGCATATGAATAATTCGTAATTTGTAATTCATATCACAATGAAATTGGTTTCTCTGGTAAAGTTACATTCTTTAGCAAGTTATATGTTTCTTTGCTGATGAGAGTCAAGAAATAAACCGTGAATTTATCATCTTTAATAACCTTTTTAATCATGAACCAGAATTTCAACCGCACCATGTAGTCTTCAAAGTCATTCGAACTTGAATTAATATCAAACTGCCCAAGATTTGACTATATCACGATGCCAGTATGATAAATAGAAGTATTCGAACTAGTGTACTAACTAAGAATTCTCGAAATAGTGCAATTTAAGGCAGGTAGAACTAGATGAGCACAAATCTTATTTACTTAATTACACCTGTTACACCTCGTGGAGGAGTATAAACCACCCACCAGCATTACACAGCCAACTCTGTCCTGGAAAATACTTTCCAGTTGTTTCCAGTTCCTATTCATCCTTTTCATGTCTGCTCCCAATTCTCGACGCAGTGTGTACTTTGGTCGACCTCTTTTCCGTTTCCCTTCAGGATTTCAAGTTAGCGCTTGACTCGTGATGCAGCTTGATGATTTTCTCAATGTATGTCTATGATAATCAGAAGTATTTGAATTGTAGTATAGACTAGTAATCCCAGGAATAACACAATTTAATCAAGAAGTATTAGATGAGCCCGAACGAATGTATTGTATTTGGAATTCAAAATTACAACAGTCATCAATACCAAGAAGTCACTGATTTATTTAAACACCACAATGTCCTATCCACATCCAACGTCTTTTAACTTGCTATTTAACCAGAAGCTAGTTTGTTCAGATGAACACAAATGAATGTATTATATTTGTAATTAGTAATAAATGCGCAATCACGTACAAAAGAATCACTAGATAGTACGAATACCACACAAACATTATCCATTTTTGGTTATGGTCTCTTAGGGTGTGTTACATTTTAAAGACTAGCCAATGAAGGTATGTATCACCGAATCAGATAGGCCTTAATTATCGTGCAACTTATGCCGTGAGGAATAAAGACAGAAACAACTCTCCACCATCACAGAAACAACTCATAATCACACAGATGCGAATAAACGATTGCTAATATCTTCGTGAGTAAACTTTTTTGACTCTAAACCTCACTGAATTCACTCGCATAACATTTCTGCTCGGTGTAAACAAATTCTGTTTACAGTAATATCCACTAACAATACCAAACAGTGACTATATGTCATATGAAAAAAAATCACTGTTAGCAACATTATCATCGTTAATATCTAAAAAAAGGAATATCATTATGATGAGTGGAATTGTTGTTTTCCGTAACTTAGATAACTCATGAAATTTTGACAATGAGAATCCAACGTTACAAAATAACTATTTTCAACCTTAATTGTACTGACCATAGTCAAATTGGCTAGTTTTCTATGTAATGGCAGATAGTAAACTCATTCAGCTTATAAATCCTTCAGGAGTCCTGATACATGGATTAGTCTAGGAAAACAATCGAGAACATTTGAGTCATACAGAAAACATTGAACAGCTGAGTTAAACTCCAACTGCTAGTAGTTTTTGGCTTTCATATGATGCAACCGTTTACTGATTGTTGTAAATTAGGGTTATTTTCCAGACAAAAACCGTTCATTAGATTAGTTCATTTAAGGTTTGAATGCTCTGGATCTAGTCATAAAAAGATGACTAGACGGAAAAACAACAGTTACTTAGTACTGAGTAATTTTCAGTCGTTTCTTAACTAAATTCAATTATTGAATAAGACTATTAACAATTTCTTGTCGTGTAAAGATTTTGGTCAGTTATTTCACGTACTGTTGAAAGCTATTAAATATAACAGAGACTTTTAGGATTTCAAAGTAATATGGAATTATTCGAAGAATGAATGAAGTATGATGATCTGGCTCCAGAAATATCAGTCCATGTTCTCTCTTGTCTCTGAGAGCCAACGAGCCATCTACTTTGCACCCAATAACACTTCCCCAGTATCTTGATGTTGTGCAATCTAAATCTTCCAATAACAGAAAGTATGAAGATCAATGGCAACCACTCTAGAGACATTATTTAATCATACATTATTACATTTTCGTACCTTCACTCTGGAAAAAGAGTTCGATCTTCTTGTAACAAGTACAGGATTTACAGGATTAATAAACAAATTATCTGAAAATTGACTATTCCCTCTAGTATTCAGACGAACTACGTGCGAACTCCACCATATTTTGAAACATAATGAGTACTCCACTTCATTCAAACAAGGTGACCTTATTTCATGGTTAAGACAGAGTTAAAAGTTTAGACTACTGAACTCGGAACTGTTATTGTAAAGATATCATACCTGGAGTGACAATTAAAGTTCTTGGACCAGATCCCACACAAATTTTATAGATTTAGACTACTAAAGAGTTTAAAAGCGAGTATAATAATATAATCACTTAGTAATCCATGATTTTCAATGGTTTTCTCAGTTCATATTAAAAAGTTTACTAGGTAAAAACTCCCTGATCAAAAACTAATTGAAGTCTAAATATTTTCTTTGAACCTTTTTTACAATGTAGTATTCTGTAAACACGTAGATGATTCTGCTATTATTCAATGACGTAAATCATTAATTCGAAGTGATAAAATTGATAAGTTCAAGTGTACTTTATCTTTCTTAGGAATTATCATACCAGTTTTTTTCCATAGTAGTTAACAGTTGACGAAATCGAATTTTGTCCAAGATTGAAGTTGCATGATATATTACGTAAAATAGATTATAGAATAATGGGAAAATTTAGGGAACAAAATTGATCTATCATTCTATTGCTAAGCTTTTCATTAGCAATAAAAATTTCCAGTTTGTAATGTAATTGATATCAATGTAATATATTGATATATTTTAATTGTTGACTTGGAAGAGACTTCAGATTAAAGTAGCCAATCAAGCGAAATAACAAATAGTGATTGAAATTTATACTTAAATATTTTGATGAGTTTGGCTTTATCAGAATGGGGACTTGTGGAGAATGTGGTAATATTAATAGTTGAATTCATGAGTAGATTTATGCTGTATGAGCATTGCTGAGGAATCTGGTTTTGTAAATAATAAAAGGGATTTCCAAAAAGCAGCAATGGGTTTTCGACAGGCACCAGTTAATAATTGATCATCATAGTAATAAACTTGTCCATAAAAAATAGATGCAAACGTTTACTTAGAATAGTTCTGTCTAATATGTTTTTCAACTGCCGTCTCTATTTCCATTCCACCAATTCCTTTTATGCTCGTAGAAAACGAAGCCGAGTAAAAAGTGTTTTAATTTCTTTCAGGAATGATGTTGATATATGGGATGATGACTTGTGTATTTGAACCAAATTAATGCACCTAGATTCAGATAGAGATAAAGTTAAAAGTATGCGTTATTGAAGAGTACTCAAAAAGAACGAAACGGATTCGTTATAGTACTTGATTATAGATTTAAAGTAATTAATGAATTATGAATTTCTAATGGCTATAGATGTGATTTTCTGAGATTCTTATCAAAAGAGCAGTTAATAATACATTCCTACTCACGCTAAAACCCCGCGACAGCTAATTAATTCTTATATTGAAAAAGTTATGTACACTACAAAAATTTTTGAGTTTTAATTCAGATAGAGTTTATACAAAACTATTGTTTATTGAAATATGCCAATGTATAACTTACCTACCTACTTAATTAACTGCTTACTTAGGCCTGTTACCCCTCGTGGAGGAGTATAGACCACCCACCAGCATTACACAGCCAACTCTGTCCTGGAAAATATTTTCCAGTTGTTTCCAGTTCCTATTCATCCTTTTCATATCTGCTCCCAATTCTCGACGTAGTGTGTACTTTGGTCGACCTCTTTTCCGTTTCCCTTCAGGATTCCAAGTTAGCGCTTGACTCGTGATGCAGTTTGATGATTTCCTCAATGTATGTCCTATCCACATCGAACATCTAATTTCATCTTTAGTTGGAAGCTGGTTTGTTCTCCCCTATATTAGACTGTTGCTCATAGTATCCGACCAACCGACATTGAGTATCTTGTGTAGACAATTGTTTAGGAATACTTGTACCTTTTCGATGATGTTTGTAGTAGTTCATCAAGTTTCAACTCCATACAATAGAACTGTCTTGAAGTTTGTATTGAATATTCTGACTTGAATGTTGATTGAAAGTTGTTTTGAGTTGCATATGTTCTTCAATTATAGGAATGTTGTCCTTGATTTGCGATTGCTTGCCTTTACGTTAGCATCAGATCCTCCTTATACATCGATGATGCTGACCAGATAGGTGAAAGTTTCCACATCTTCCACAGTTTCTCCATCCAGTGTGATCGTGTTGGTGTTCTCCATGGTGTAATTGAGGATAATGCTTTTTCCCTTATGTAATGATTAACTGCTTAGGTGAAATATTTGACTTGACCTTTATAAGGGAAAGCATGATATTATTTTTCTCATTTTAGAATTATATAGTTCAGAATCGATTATTGTATGAATATGAAAGTCTAGTTCACTATTTAATTAAAGCATTAAGTCAATAAAATGTAATCTCAATAAAACGACGATATCAAAGTGATCATTCTAATGCAAATCTGGATAACTTCAATTTTTACCTCACCTGAATTTGACCCGAGAATTTGTTTGTTTTTCAGATACAGTATAGAATACAGATAAGTGGATGACAGTAGTTGATCATTTTTCTTGCGTGTGCAAATTTATTTCAGTTACTGTATCAACAAAACGTTTACTCAGGTTCTAAAAACTGGCATTTTCATTTGAGGCCTAACAAAGCATAACTCTTAAAATTACCCATAATTTCTGATAGTCAGGATACTGATACTACCTTACTTTTCATAATATTTGTCGATGACTGGTGTTGAATTCAAACGACGAGATGAATTACAACACTTATGCATGATTTGTTCTATTTACGATTAACAAACTTAATAAATCTGTTCACAGTGAAACCTGAAATCACTACTCAAAATTGACAATCCACAACTTCATCAGTTTAGGTGTTCACCCTACAGTAAATTCTAATAAAGAACGATTGAGATTCTTCTAATACGAACGGTAATTAATGTAAACTTGACTGTATGGGAAATAAACCGTACAACAATTCGACAATGATTCCCAACCCAGGAAGAAAACAGGAGTTCGATATTCAATGAGGTCAAATTTGAAGTGGAATAACTGTATGTATAGAAACATATGGCATTAGACAACAAAAAATTAATAAACTAAGAGTTCTAGCAACAAATCAACAAACAGCAAAAATCAGTCCGGATTCGTGAATCAGAAAAAAGATGTTTTGGAGTTATGATTACAGGAAATAACTAACACTTATTAACAAAAGCTATATAGCCTGAGATTTCCTAAGGGGTAATGTGAGGTGCAAACGATTAACTTTGTTCTGTCAGTCAAGCGTAGAAAATACCATGATGAAGAAACAGAAAGTACTATCAATCATTATGAATCGTGGATACATTTTGCTTTTAAATATACCTGAAGATTTTCTACTGGGAGGTTCTGCGACTACCACTATTTGTATGCCGGAATCTTCTTTTCTATGATGCAAGTGAAGCCCTCCTAATCGCATATACATAAAAACACCTTCATATTGTCCATATTTTCACATTGTAGATAAAAATTTTATTTGAAATAATCTCAGAGATCGAGGACTTTTTATGGAGTACCTATGCCATCGATATGTGAAGCGCCTTACAAACTAGGGAGAGTCGAAATGGCTGATATTTAAAAGTTTCATTTAGATTTACTATGTCTCATGGGGAAAAACCACCTGTCGTTGTTGCTATTGTTTAGTTTCGTAAAGTACTACTTGAAGCTAATTATCAGGATAGAGTTGTGATGATTGTTAAGTTTCACTGAGACCATGAACCGATCAATGTTAGACCATCGTTTATCGGTTCATGATCTCAATCAAACTTGACAATCAAAAGAAGAGTTCAGAGAGAGAGTGACCACGAATACAGTAAATTAAAATCACAAACCTCTGAAACGTTTTATTTTCACAAAATGCGGCAAAATCAGTCATACTACTGAAAAGTAGTTTACTTAGTAATACAAAATAATTCAAAGCTAACCAGACTAGTGCACATTGACAAAATAAAGTATGGAATAAAAGAACACAATCGACAATAATTTAGAGTATGTTTTCATAAACTCTGAGAAGTGATCAAAATCGTTAGGGATAAAAAGTTCCCGTCTTTCTTCGTTCAGATGAAAATTCAGTTTCATTTATACTTGATCGTAACGAGTGTCCATCAACCTGCATGAATATACTATGCCATTTGGTTTCAAATATTTTTTTACTTAGCTTATGGTCACATAGTTGACTTCTGCAAAATAATATTCCACTTTCTGTTTGCAAAATAAGGTAACTCAGAGGTCTGGCCAAGTCTAGAAATATTTTAGAGTGAGGAAAACTATTTGAAATTATAGGAATGCATTTGGTTGTATTGTGTTCTACAGACTGAGTAGCTTAATTGAGATGCTTTGGTTATTGTTCTGGACATCATCACCACTGCTTTCTTCACATCAAAATAAGCTCTTTAATTAACCCACAACAGCCGACTCACCCTGGTATAATTATATTGTCTGTGAGTGATTGTTGTGGGAGGTTTTGTCAGATATGTTTGTCTTTGTATTCCAGTCGAGTATTTTATTATGTTGGCTACCGATGACATGAATGAGTGAATTTTCCCGCACAAACTTGTAAATAGGGTCCATTTTGGCATGTCTTTTGGTTTAGCGTTGTTTTGAATGCTGTAATTCCAGAAATTCTCTGGCATTCTTTAGATTCTTTCCATTTAGAATTTTGACTCTTTCCCAATAAAATTCGTGTCCGTAATTGTCGGAGTGAGTTGATATGAGTGATAACTTATCATATAGTTTCACTTCTAGTTTGTATCTGTGTATATGTAGATGTAATATTCGTTGAGGTTGGCTCTGTTTACTTTGAAGATCATATAACATTTGTCTTATTTTTCTGTTGTATGTTTTGGTGTACACAAAATGAAATAAATTGCTTTTGCTTGTAAGTGACTTTGTTCCGAAGGGTTTTAAAATCCTTTTGCTTATTTCTGGGACTTTCCACATATACGGCGAAAATAAATTTTTCGGATGTCTGGGGATGACTTTGTTCTGGTGTGTTAGCTTCCTAGACACCTTTTGATAAATTTACTAGTCATTTTGTCAGGACGAAAAAAGATGGGTTTCATTGATTTTTTGTGCGATGTTGATACTATATTATGTTCTGACCCTTCTGAATGATATCTGTATATAGTTCCTTTGTTGTATTGTTTGGTTGTCGCTATTGCAACTTGGTACCTAATCAGTATGGTTTCGTTCGCAGTATTTATTTTAAAATGTATTTTCAAATTTCTCATGTTTATCCTGTTGACTGATATATGTAAGAATGGAATTTTATTTGCTGATTCTTCATCTTTTTTAAAATTCATGCCTTCGAAGATTTTAATCAATTTGTGGGTGTTTTATGATTGGTCTCTCTTGAGAATAATAAATGTGTCATCTATATAACGTACCCAAAGTTTTGGTCTGATTATCAGTAGAACTGTAGCCTCGAGTCTTTATATAACATCTACTGAGATCAGTCCTGATACAGGCGATCTCAAAAGGTACAGCCGTATTGCGGAAAGTAATCTGAAATCTCATCATTGACCATCAAATCTTTAAGGATCATTTATATATGATTCAAAAGCGTTCGCTTTATTTATAAGAATACTAAACGAGAATAACCACTTTTGCACAAACAGTAACAATTTTTCACTCAAAGTATTATCAAATATATCCTCAAACTTACAACACATGATCACTAATAAAGTAGATATGTTAATGCAAATAAGTTCCCATTACTTAGTTGTCAATAATCTTTATAAATCACTGTGTTTGGTTGAACATAAATCTCAATTTAAGTCTTTGGAGATATGTTCTGTTTCTCGTTGTTACAAAGTACTGGCGAATTTTTGAGGAGATCCTTTAGAATAATAAAAGTCACTAATTGACGATTTCTGATTTGCAGACTACCTAATGTTGGAGCCATTATTAAACTGAATAACTCAGAAAAACTATTGGTTAGTGGAACTTCAGTATTCCTAGTTAGTTATTTTTTTCAGTAGCATCTGACATGTACAAAGGGAAACACAGTCCCGGCTACAGATGTAGAAACCTAGTAATTACATAAAGCACTTCAAGATTATCCAAATACATTTTTTATTGTTTGATTATTCAGTAAATAATCTTCGGTTAGGGTATAAGAAACTAATTGTTCATGTACAGCTGTTTTCTTTTGTTCTCAATAATTGACCAGTTCAACTCTTCTACTTATTTTATTTTGAGTACAAATTTATTTTAGTAGTTGAGATCATGAGTCATTTGAAGCTAGACCACCATGGAAAACCTGGAAGTAATGGACGGCCTTTTCGTCCTATTGTGGGACTCCTCAGCAGTGCGCATTCACGATCCCGTCTCGCCAGATTTGAATCCAGGACCTGTCGGTCTAGTGTGTGAACGCTTAACCTCTAGACCACTGAGCCGGAATCCAACGGTGTTAATGTCCAACTTCAACTAATCGACTCATCCACCATTGTCCAGTTAATCTAGCTCATGTAGAAAAACCTATTCTGACTAGGACTGAATCCAGTCCAGTCAGTGAACTTTGTTGCTAGTTACAATAAAAATATAAAACATCGAAACAAAACAGTGGTCACAAGTGGGATAAGTTGGGATCGTTTTCAGAAAACATGATACTTTCTCATGTACGGACTTCAGTAAGTCGAAATTGAGACCGCAATCAATAGACGTAAATTTAGTCAATCTTACTCGTTGCGATGACCAATATGATTACTAATAACAGTTTACTAGTGAAGAACTGTGTTTGGTTATATTCATTTCACTGGTAAAATGAAACAACTGATGGTGACTGTGCAAGAGTTAGTTTACATGACCATATCTTCACTAAAATGTCTCAGGACTTCGTGTTTACTACATTTCTGATGTAATACTCATGATTACGTGAGGACTAAATAGACCATCTCTGCTTTAATCTATATTTGTGCGCGACATTGAAAGCATTCAGGCAGAAAGCGATTGATTCTCATTAACCGACAGAAAAGCCCCCAAATGCCCTGGTACGGCCGAGAGTGGGGAGAGTCACCTCTCCCTCTCGAAATGCTCTCATATGGCCAGCGAATATATAGCCTCTGTCAGGGAAGTCCTACTCACTGCCTTCTCGTGGCGGGGGTGTTGTTTACGAAATTGAGAGGACGAAAAGCGAATGTCCGGCGCTTTAATCGGGTTGGTGGACAAGACAAGTCCACCTAGGGGAGTTGCAAAACCCTGATTCAAAACCAATGGTGCACATGAGCTCCAATATCCTGAGGGAACAAATGGCGTACGAATCAATCGTTGATCACCGGCTACCATGGGACTGCATCTCCTCACGATGCTCCACTGCCTTGTGGATCAGACATTCAGGTCAAAGGCTCCGGGTGTGGCCCCCTAAGAAAACCACCTGCTTCAGTCTGGGCACCTGGGCAGTATCACGGCCCTCAAGCAAATCGAATGAGATTTGTGAGGCGCATATTTATCTGGTGCTTCCTTGTACCAATATTTATGTGTTTAAATAAATAAATAAACCGATAGAAAATAACCAGAATGAATCTAAACAAATAGAATCAAATGACCCAATAAGGGTACAGGATAAACATCCATCATCCCCTATTACCAAACATATAATCGAAACAGGTCATAAGATTGATTTTAACTCGGCTTTTGTGGTGTTGTATAAAAGTGTAAAAGGGCGTATACTAAGGTTTATTGAAGCCTTAGAAATACGAAAATTCAAATCCCCTTTGTGTATTCAAAAACAGTTTGTTCTCTCCTTAAACCTATCCTGGTAATATTAGCTTATTATCCAGAGTGATTAGGTGTCAAATTGTTTTCACATTATTATTATTATTATTACTATTATCCTTGTCTATTCTTACCCCCAATTTCCAGTCTAGTTGACCTTTTATTTTTCTATATAAATGTTCTTAACAAGTAGATGAATGATCAGATTGTTCGAAATGTTTTGCGCTAATATATCACATAGTTCTGATGATCTTCGTCTTCTGATTACATTATCGAAATTTACCAAAGGGATTAATTGCTTTAAATCTAAGGAATTTCTAAGAAACCTTTGACGGAAATGTTGTGCAAACACATGAGTCATATAGCAGAGATGGATAGTGGCTAGCAGTGGAATCCAGGACGCGCGTTTCGTCCTATTTGGGACTCGTCAGCTGGATGTACCTGTATCTCAGAGTTGATGTTCACTCTGGGACTCGAACCCAGTACCCTCGCTTTAAACGCCATCGCGTTATCCACTCGGCCACTGAGTCCTGATAGCCACTTGCTTGTGCGATGGGGTGAAGTTTAAATTCAACTTAGTATTGTTTGTTTGAATCTTCCCATCTATTTGTTAGGACTGCAACTGGTCAGTCTCTAATTGGCATATGTGCATACTGTGCGTATTGCCTCGATATACCTTAATTCACAAGCATGGTTAGCAGAGATGGATAGTAGCTAGCAGTGGAATCCACAATCCAAACAAACAATACTAAGTTGGACATGAGTCATATGTTTAAGTTTCTTGATACTTTTTAATAAACTAGGAGTCACAAATTTCATTTCGTTGGAGTTTGCAGCTATAAACATTGTCTCTTACATAATATCATGTAGAATTAAGTTATACATTTGTTATAATAGCTAGTTGTATAGATAAAATCAAATCAGAATGACGAACAATAACAGAGTATCGGATGAAATCAGAATTATGTTCAGACGTACTAAATGTCGTAGGCGTACATTTTTTTAGGATAAGATTTGATCCCAATGCAAGTAACAAAATTCCTCTGAAAAGATAGAATTTGATATTGCTGTGTTCATTAGCTTTTCTAATTTCCTATTTGTAATGACTCTAAGTGACTACTAACCGTCAACGTTTCTGCTCGCTAAGACGCATAACTATTGAAATTTAAATAGTTCCTACATCCCCCCCTGCCAATCTGATCTAAGCTTCTTTAGAGTAGTCGAAAATGAAATAATAAAAATATATGAGTAAGAGGACTGACGAAATTTTTCTAGTCGAATGGTTATAATAGTTAGATATGAATAAAGAGACAAATATGGAAAATGACTTATTATTCTTCAATTTTATTAACTGTTTTCAAAATGTTTGCTATCGTACCCTCTCATAACTGTTATATGTATTTTTAGATAATTGTTATTAATATTCGACTGGTGAACAAAAACAGAAAAATTAAGCCAAAGTATTTCGGAATTAAACATCGTATAATCATGTTTTCTATGAACTCAACCCCAGATTTCTGGGAAAACTGTTTGTTTACAATTTGGCAAATATTCATATAAATGTTAAAGTTTGTGCATAATATCACAGTCATTTTTGTAGGAACTTGCAACGACGACATCGTGAAACATCGAAAGTTACTGTCTTTTTTTCATGGCATTGATTTTTTTCACTCAAAATTCGTATGAATTTTGTTAACTTAGTTATAATCAGGCCGAATTATTTTTAACCTTTTGTATTTCTATCTCTTTACTTCTTTATCCATTTATTTTTTTATCTGTGTGCTGACCTTGACCATTTCACATTTAATAAGTAAACTCTATAAACAATGAACTGGTCTTATTTCTAATTGTCCCATGGACTTGATTAGACTGATCGGAATCCGCTTCTAGACGAATTAGGTTAGAAATCAAACCGGTATTATTAGGTTAAGGACGAAGAAATATCTTGGTTTTTGATGTAGTACAACATTTTAATTAACTATCTGTCCAGATTCGCTTGATCAGTTTAAAAAGTAATTCTTGCCAACAACGATTAGTCAGACGATGCTTTTCATAGGGACCTGTTGAAAAATGAGAAATTGCATTCGGTCCTGTACAAAAATCGTGTTTAGAAAATACTAGACAGTCTCTTGAGCATATTTCATTCTGGATGAAGATTTATTCTCATTTACACCTTTTGTAAGGGGGATACAAAAGTGAGGAAAGTTCCTCGTGGAAGCGCATTACTTTACTGCGGTATCTTTCTACTTGGTTTAAGAATCACTGGTAAGTTGAATTACTCAACCTAATACCTGAATAAAAAGCTCATGAATGTTGTGTCAGCCTCATGTTAATTGAAACAAATTGAAATATACACCAAACACTTCTCTTATCATTACATTAGTTTTGGCCCTATAAAGTAGCAAAATACAAAGTTTACCTCCATTCCGTACATACAAAATTATGTCTTTTATTTACCTAATTGGTTTGATGATATTGGTTCTCCGAAACACTCCCTGCAGTGGTAATTCATGATAGCTAACACATAAATAAAGCCTTTTTTCTTCACTTAGTAATCATCTAAGTATATCTTCACTTCGTGTAGATTCATATGTTCTTCTGGATGGATAAAAAATTTCTATTCTTACTAAAACGTATACACAAAGATTATTTTGAAATTATATTACTTTTATTACCCCATATACTAAGCCTCACTTTCAACATTACCAAATAGTTGGTTTAAGTAGTTTGTGAGAAATTGGTTAGTTTAAAGATAGCTTTTTCCATAAATTGACATTAGCATTAAAAATTCATTTTCAACATTATATTGAATAACAATTCGACAATATGAATAACCAAGTTAAATATTAATGTGAAGCTCAGAAAGATAAATGTTTAGTGAATGGAAACACACACGTGATATTTTTGTGGTTAGGCATTTTGACGTTTCAGGATTCATTGGGCTAGTTAAAAAAACAAGTGAATTAGTACGTGTATTACCGTGGGATTCATTTGGTTAAATGATGGGTTAGCAAGGTCCAGAAATGTATTGGAATGAGAATAACTGGTCAATGTTAGGCCACTGTTTATCGGTTCATGGTCTCAATGAAACTTAACAGCCTCCACAACCCTATACTAATAATTGTCATGTGCTTGCTAATGGCTAACTTCGAGAGGTAATTTTCGGAGCTCTAGCAAGAAGCCGTGACCAGAGGAGTTCAACCTTGTAGGGTGTGAGGCAGTTACCCACCGAAGACAATGAAAGATGGTCGCAAATTATCGTGGGTCGGTTGAATTTAGACATTAACACCATAGGACGCCGGCTCTGTGGTCTAGTGGTCAAGCGTTTGGGAATCAAACTAGAAAACTATCTATCCAGCCAGGATATTCAAAAACTCACATTGAGACTTTTGCAAAAGCGTTAATAAAGAAGTGATATTTATTTTGAGTTGAGAAGAAATATTTATTCTCTCTATTTCTATTTTTCTAAATTCAGAAATGACCTTAAGTTACTAATTATCTGCACTATCAAATCAGCCCAGAAAATAAGTTTTTTTTGGTGGGGAGAACTTACAGTTTTCAGTTCGATCCTTAGTGAATTCATGGTCTCTTGATATTAAGTCCCATACTAAGATGAAACAGTGCTTTGTGATTTTTAATGGTAACCAAACGTATGTTATACAATTATTCAATTAAAAATATGTTTTAATATTGGCTAAGCAAATAAATCTAAATACCCTATTTCTAGCCAGTTCAGAATTTATCAAATGATTGATACAGAACTCATTAGTCAATCGTACAATATATACATAGAAGTAAAACTGTGATGAGATAAGCCGAATAAAAAGGTATGATTCTTCACTTAATATGCTTTTAAAAAAAAAGGAAATATTCAGTTCATTGAAATGTAGATACACTAAAATCCAGGAACCCTGATAAATCACTGACCTAAATCCTCATGTTGATTGACATCTTAAGAAGTTGGTTATTCTTGTTTACAGTTTCCACCCTGTTATTTCTCATCAATCAACACGTCAGTGCATTCACTTCCAGCCAATCAACAGGTCTAATCAGGAGTTGCAGAAAATAATTCTTCGTATACCTACTAGTTTTAATCTCAAGTTGCCATCTTAGAACTACCGTATAAAAATGACTAAAGAAAACTTAACATTTATCAAGTTCTATCATTCTTTACCACAATTCTTTATAAAACACTATTTCTGTATTGAAATGGAGGTTAAATCACAAGGTAATATGGTAGAACTTTAGTCTTTTGTTAGGACAAGATAAAACACAAGATCATGTTTCCTTCAGTGTGATGTCGGTTCAGTATAAAGTTTTCTTACTTCAGTATAATATTCGCATGATGTTTGTCTAGTATACCATTTCATTAACTTAGTGTGATATTCTTTTAGTATAACATGAAGTGTTTATTTTATAATGATTTTAGTGAAAAATTCATTTTGTACTCCAACTATTTATGTCACCTATGATATTCGTAGGCCAAACGCCATATGCCAGAAAATCTTTTGTGTTAGTATGTTCGGTTAGCTGACAGTCGTCGTGTGTTTGAAGGTTGAGTGGAATATTCACCTTTCATCAGCTTTGTCTTCTTTTTTCAGTTATATCAGTTACCTTCTGTGACCAGTGATTGAACTGTTGTCATAATTATTGACATTTTCATTCCATTTTTTAACAGTCAACTTGAATTGTGATAGTCCTAGCAACTGCCATGTATTTTTAAAACTAAAGCCAACACACTTCTAGGTTTAATGGTTGCGGCTTCCTTTTATTATCATAGTTTACGTCGTAGTGTATATATATATATATATATATATATATATATATATATATATACCTGTTTTATAATATTGAAGATTCCCATTATGAAAACTAAAACAACACATGTAAGCGAACGATTGTTTTCAATCAGATCAGGCTCTACTCTAATATACATGAATATTTATATGAAAATGTTAGACCAATTAAGGCTATTTGAGTCAATAATCACAATGAAATAGATTACGTCATCGAACATAATAGGTAAAAGTTTAAGTTGATAGTGGGAAGATAGGTGGACTGAGAGATAATAAATTACGATAACAAAAGTCTTATCAATAGTTAAACATAAGAATTAAGAGGTCAAACGTAGGTAAATAGACATAGAATAGTCATCACAATACATCAAAATCGTTACGTAATAAGAAGTATGTAAACAGAAGGGGATTTGTGGAGATTTCAGTATATCTCAAAGTTGAAATCATGAGTCGATTGAAGCTAGACCGGTATGTAAATAATTAAATAGTGAAGAATACAAACAGAAAGAAGCGGAAAATTACAAATGAATAACGGATGTGAAAATAATGCTAATGATAACAGAATCAAAAATGAAATTAAAAAAATAATAATGTCATTTGTTAAGTTATATCCGGCCATGGAAGGGATAGGGGGGTTACAAACTTCTTCTGTACACATAAATTGGGGTGAAATGTACGAATTCCTATAGCTTCAGCTTTATATAAGAGACGGGAAGGAACTCCGTTGGGAAATGATGGATCACTCGAAATGATTTCAATTTATCTACATTATGAGCACTATCAATCAGATGTGCCAAGATAGAACTGCGTATTGTTTTTATCTGGTCCATCCCAAACCATGTTGGCAGATGTTCACTTATTCGTTGGTTAAGTTGCCCGGTAGTACGCCCAATATAGTTATCTCCACAGGAGCAGCTGAACTTGTAAATGCACATAGAGGAGGCCAACTCAGGTAACTTATCCTTCGTATGAGTAGACATCGCTGTTCGACTCGAGAAAGTCAACGCATGATTGGCTGCGTAGGATGTCCAGCTGATTACTTTCGTTAACCTATCTTTCAAAGTATCGCTAGCCACATCCCCGTTGAATTGTAGTTTCATGTATGAAGGTTTCTTTAGAACAGTTGAAATCTCAGACTTCTTTCCTGTATCATACATGTACTTCTTAATGAACACATTAGGGTAGCCGATCTTTGTCAATTGGTTATTGATAAATTCCAGCTCCTGACTTAAAGTGTCTACTGAACAGATTTTTTTGCTCTACTAGTCAGGTATGTAATCAAATTTCTCTGTTTTGTTGCTGCGATCATATAGAATGGAGGTGATATGATTCATAAACACATTTAATGCGTTATATAATACATACATACATACATAAGTTGGCAAACTTCTGGAAACTAGGGTATATTGGAAAACTGTTTCTACTTGTATATTCTCGAATGTACACTTGACTCTTGAAATAGGACTACGAACATTCGATTTCAAAGCCAGTATACTGTTTTTGAGTCGGGTTAAAATTTATCGACTTAGTTTCAAGAATAGGTATCTTTCATCGTTTCCAGCCTGATTTACTCTATATATCTTTCGTGATTTCCAGAAACTTTCTTGTTAAGTTCACCGATTGTAAGAGTTCGTACAGGTGAATTCCACTAGTTTTACTTTTAAAACTCAATAATTTGAATTATTTTTCATGTTGTATATGAAAATGCCTCCAGCACTGAATTACTTTAAGTTTTTTAGTTTGCTTGCCCCAAGTTTAGCAAATAGTCTCAAATAATTCTATTCATTGTATACAATAACAAGTTGTCAGCCCCTTCCTCTTTGTCTTATAATACTTGGAAACATCATAGCAAGCGGAATCAAGCTTGTTAAAAAGCTTATCATATATAATTTTAATGTTATTTAACCGCAACTCAGTCAAGTTATTTTGATATGAACGAAAATTATGAATCTGAATACGATTGTACGAACATACCTGGAAAAGAAAAAAGCAAATTTATTCACTGCGAATACATTGTTTCATTAACTATGTAATTCCTCTAATTACTTCACAAACTACGACTGTATCAAATAATGAATTTTGATCGTTAAAAATGTTTACTGTATGGTAGGTAGGTTCGAAAATTCCTGTTAGGAGAAAGTTGAAAAAATGTAAACTTCATAAATTTCGATAATGTAATAAGAAGACGAAGATTATCAGAACTATGTGATATATTAGCGCAATACATTTCGAACAATCTGTTCACACATATACTTGTTAATATGTGTATATGTGTGATCAGATTGTTCGAAATGTATTGCGCTAATATATCACATAGTTCTGATAATCTTCGTCTTCTTATTACATTATCGAAAGTAAACTTCATAAGTTAAACCACATCAACGATGACCAAGCTTATATTTGTAAACTAAACATAAGCATAACGCGAACAATATGTAATTAGAACTGATGAAGATTAAAGACAGCCGATTTCCAGATGGTTCCCCGAAATTATCTACCATCAATTATTACTACTATTAATACTACAACCAATCTAGTTGATTTTCGAATAAACTCTGTAAAAGAAATCTATCGCGGAGAATTAGACAAAAGTGTTTTTCCATCTTGTAATTCGATTCATACATAATAACTCACTTCAACTCCATTTACCAATAAAAAAAGACATATATTTGATTTATCTATTATGTACTGCATCACTTCCTCCATCCGGCCATAATGTATTCAGAATACATAGATTAAAATTTGGGCAATAATTATATAATCAGATATCTCAGATTGCATTCACTGTGTCGCATTTATCTACATGTCCCTGAGTGCTATAAGTGTCAAAAAATAATAAACAGTTGAGTGGTGTGATGAGATAGCTGTCAGGAATAGGATGATCTATAACTTATAATTTCACTCTTGCTTGCACATGCTTACTTGTGATCATATGACTATACTCAAGATTGCCTTCAGTTTCTTTCATGTGTTCCATCTAAGCAACGTTGTTAAGGTTTTGGAAGAAATTATGTAAAAAAATTGGTTACTGTGGCAGATCATTTTGAGAATTTGGGAAATTTGTTTACCTCATTGTATTAGAATACTTCGACTAATATTCAGCTAGTATGTAAAACGAATTATATTTTGAGATTTCTTATTTTGTAGAATTGTCTTTTTCCTTTTAATAAGAAAATCAAAACAAATGAATGTTTATTGATGAGATTATATAAATCTGTTGAGATTGGCACTTCCTGTTCCAGATTATATGTTCATAGACCATAATATACGTTGCATATCGACTAGAGACAAACTCGTGTTGTTTTTTCTACATTATGGGATAAAAGTTATCACTTAATTAAATTCACATTATAAACAAAGACGAACGCTGAATTTCATTTTCCTGACGTCCTGTTAAAAAGGTCAGATGGTTCCTTTTCACTTTCTCCAAACCTTGTTCACAATATCGACAAATAGTCGATTTAAAATCATCACAATCTCTTCATAATTATTTTTGTAAGCATCGCTTTTTGTTCTCTATCACCGTGCCTTTAAGATATGTGCAAATAATTAAAATTATTTCTAGCACCCTATCTGACCCATATTTATTCTGATCATGAATCACATAATTCTACTTGATGTATAAGCTGATTCAATTTAGTACTGTATATGAGTCAAATCAACATTAATAATTTTATTTTAACAATCCTAAATTCACATGTTATGATTTTAAACTATCTAATCTGCCATAAACCTGGCCAATTTTCAGATTATTAGTTTTCATATATAATTGTAGAACCTGAAGAGAATTTATTGAAAAGAATATTCTTCGTCCATATATTAGTCTTTTAATTAAAACAAACCCAGTTCCCAGCCACTTGACGTACAAATTTCATCCAACATTACAATTGTTATTTATACAGAATCAACTAAATTTAAATTTTAACGAGTTTATTATCAAGCTGTACAATCGTATATACTTGCTCACTTAGGCCTGTTGCCCCTCGTGGAAGAGTATAGACCACCCACCAACATTACACAGTCAACTCCGTCCTGGAAAATATTTTCCAGTCGTTTCCAGTTCCTATTCATCCTTTTCATATCTGCTCCCAATTCTCGACGTAGTGTGTACTTTGGTCGACCTCTTTTCCGTTTCCCTTCAGGATTCCAAGTTAGCGCTTTTCAGTCAGTCAGTCACAACGTAGAACTTCGTACGTATGTACATCAGTTTGAGTTGCCATACCACATTAGCACAGAGATTCAGTTGTCGATTCAAATCCCATAATGGTAGAAGTAGTAAGAGTATAAACATTATGTGAAAGATTAGGGTTTGAAGATGTTATTGAAGGAGTATAATCCAATGAAATAAATTCGGAGAAAGAAAAAAGATAGAGACATAAAGAATTCAGAATATTAGAATTTGGTAGAACACAACGAGTGGATGCACCTTCTCCATTGCAGACGATTTTCAGCCTTGTCATTCAAGGTCTCATGATGCAGTTTGATGATTTCCTCAATGTATGTCCTATCCACATCGAACATCTAATTTCATCTTTAGTTGGAAGCTGGTTTGTTCTCCCCTATATTAGACTGTTGCTCATAGTATCCGACCAACCGACATTGAGTATCTTGTGTAGACAATTGTTTAGGAATACTTGTACCTTTTCGATGATGTTTGTAGTAGTTCATCAAGTTTCAACTCCATACAATAGAACTGTCTTGAAGTTTGTATTGAATATTCTGACTTGAATGTTGATTGAAAGTTGTTTTGAGTTGCATATGTTCTTCAATTATAGGAATGTTGTCCTTGATTTGCGATTGCTTGCCTTTACGTTAGCAACATATCCGCCTTATACATCGATGATGCTGACCAGTTAAGTGAAAGTTTTCACCATATGTATGTTGTGGCCTACTGCTCCGGAGGCTGCTGCTACACTAGTTGTCTTCATCTGTATCTCTTCGTCTGTATGGGATAGAAAGGTCAGGTCATCTGCGAAGTTGCATCCAATCTGCTCATTGTATTCCATGCTTCCTCTCAGATGTGGAGGTCCTAATAATCAAATCAACCACCAGAAGAAAGCGAAAGGACGAGAGTAAGCAGTCTTTTCTGACTCCAGTCCTTACTCGGAATGCATCTGTCAGCTATCCTTCATGCACCACTTTGCACTGTAGTCCGTCGTATGAGTTCCAAATGATGTTGGCGATTTTTCAGGTACACCATAATATCGAAGAGGGTTCCATAATTTTCTCCTATCCACACTATCAAACGCATTCTCCTAGTCAATGAAGTTGATGTATAGTGACGAGTTCCATTCAATTGATTGTTCAACAATGATCAAAAGTGTCATGATTCGGTCTATGCATGACGGACCCTTACGGAATCTGGTCTGTTGACCTCGAAACTGGACGTCTAATGAATCTTTCATCTGGTTCAGCAACACTCTGTTGAAAACGTTTCCTAGTACTCATAGTAGTGTGATGCCTCCGTAGTTCTTACATTTGATCAGATCTTCTTTCTTTGGTATTTTGATGAGATGGCCTTGTTTCCAGTCTGTTGGTGGCACTTGTTCCTCCTTCCAAATCTTCCTCAACAGAACGTAGAGCATGTTTGCAGTTACTTCAATGTCTGACTTCAGTGCTTCAGCTGGTATATTGTCAGGCTCTACTGCCTTCTCGCTCTTGATTTGTCTGATGGTCATCCTGATTTCTTCGATCGCTGATGAAGTGACAGTTGTAGGAAGGTCTGTATGTGCTGCTTCGATAACCCATGGATTCAACGGAGCTGGCTCATTCGAGAGTCCCTAAAAATGTTCTACTCATCTGTTCCTCTGTTCTTGAATTTCGGTCATGTAGTTGTCATATAGTTGTTTCATATTTCTTTCTTTTGAAGCTTTTTCCGCCGTCGTTGCTAGTTCTTCCACGTATTTTCGCCCCCAAATACCCTTGTACGGCCAGGAGAGGTGAAAGTCAGCTCTCCCACTTGAAATGCTCTCACATGGCCACGCGTATATAGCCTCTGCCAGGGAAGTCCTACTCACCACCTTCTAGTGGCATTACTGTTGTCAACGAAACTGAGAGGACGAAAAGCGAATGTCCGGCGCTTTAACCGGATTGGTGGACACAGAATATCTATCTAGAGGAGTTGGAAAACCCTGATTCCAAATCAATGGTGCACATGGGTTCCAGTTTCCTGAGGGAACAAATGGCGTATGAATCAATCTTTTGTCACCGGCTGCCATGGGACTACATCTCCTCATGATGCTCCACTGCCTTGTGGATCAGATCTTTAGGTTAAAGGCTCCAGGTGTGGCCCCCCAAGAAAACCACCTGCTTCGGTTTGGGCACCCGGGCAGTATCACAGCCCTCACACAAATCACGAGATTTGTGTGGTGCATATATATCTGGTGCCCCTTTGTACTAATATTTATGTGTTTAAATAAATAAATAAATATTTTTGCTTGTCAGCTCTAGTGCTCCTCTTTACTTGCTTGTTTGCTTCTGTGTATTCAGTCTGTCTTAACTCTTGCTGCTCTTGTTCGACTGCTTTTAATTGCTGTTTTCTTGTTTCCTCACTCTTGAATCTTGTCCAGGGTTTCGATAAAGAACCATTCCTAATGATGATGCTTCTTGATACTAAGAGTCTGCTGACACGTTGAAGTTAGTACCTGTTTCATCCATTCCAGTTGTCCTCCATAGTGATTTCTTCTTTTGTGAGTAGATCTTGTAAGGTTTGCAACCTATTGCTGATATCTATCTAGAGTTCGTTGAGTTTGTCGTTATTTCGAAGGAAGGTTGTATTAAACCTTTGTAATGCTGTTTCTCCAGTTGTTCAGTGCATGTTCAGGTTCATTTTCATCTTGGCAACCAGCAGGTGGTGATCTGAAGCTATGCTGGCACCTCTCCTGGTTCTCACATTTTCAGTTGACGTTCTGAAGTTTTCAGTGATTCAAATATGATTGATATGGTTCATTGAAGTGTGATTCGGTGATACCCATTTAGCTTTGTGTATGTGTTTGTGAGGTAATATAGGGCAGCCTACGACCATTCTGCTGAATGCGCATGTATTTGCAAATCTGTCATTGTTCTCGTATGTTTCTCCCAGTCAGTCCATGTTGTTCGATGATATCTTCATATCCGGTGTTGTCCATTCCGACTTTGGCGTTTAAATCCCCCATCAGGATGATGAGATCCTTTCTCGGGCACTTCGCTATTATTGATTGCAGCCTCTCATAGAATTAATCTTTAATGTCATCATAGCTATCAATGTTGGGTGCATAACAATGGATGACATTCAATGTGATTCCCTCTTTCTTTGTTTCGTAAGATGCCTTGATGATTCTGGATCCATGAAATTCCGATCTTATAAATGCGTTACGTGCTTCTTTGGACAGGATTAGAGCAATTCTCTGAGTGTGTGGTGCGTTTTATTATCCGTGACCAGAATACAGCAGCATCTCTCCCGTATCTGTCCTTTTCTGTCCAGCTCGGGCCCAATGGGTTTCGCTGATTCCGAACATCGTAGCTATTTGATTAGGTCTCCCATATTGTGCGGACATTCCATGTACCTATATTAATTGTTGCATGGGTTGTTAGAAGGGGCATCGGCCTCATGGCTTCCGAAGAATTTCGGCTTTCACTGTTTATATATATATATATATATATATATATATATATATATATATATATATATGTTAAAGTGCTTTTTTCCTCAATATTGGATGCAACACATTTCAAGCGTACGTATATATACGCATGATGTGCAAACGCAACACATACATACGGATGGTTAAAAATATCCGTATACAAACAGACAAACAAACACATACCCTAACCACGATATGGTTAAATGATAATTATTAAATTTATATACATATTATTTATAAATGTCTTATATAAAGGCCATGACTTATTGATTGGCTAGTTTTAGGTAAGGACTTAAACGACATTCGTATAGCAGAGAGAGAGAGCGAAAAACTACGGATTTTTGTTTTAAAACTTACCGTTTTATAAATAAAGTTGTAGCATTTTGGTTTTTAAAACATAAACATGAGATTAAAATCGATAACATATTTTTAAAAAAATGATGATTAGGGTGTACTACGAAAATCATTATTTTTTTGTTGTTGTACAACTCAAAAATATATTCATCATAATTAATATCTTGAAATCGATCAACGATTATTTTAGTGTTTAAATTTATACTTGAAAAATAAATCAATCAAGCAGTGTATGTAAATCATGCTTGATTGTTGTCGTAAAATATAAAAATTTAAAGGAACGATTTATTTATGCTTATTCTCTATAGTTTAATTGTATGGTAAATTTTCGTCTGTGTACGATATTAGTGAGTTTTATTTTTAGTTGTATGTGTGACAATTCGCTAACTGTTTTCATTTCATTTGTTTTTATTGAATAGGACAATAAGACAATTGAATCTCCTCAAAGATTGTCAGGAAAAAATATGTTGATGAATATTTCATTCGAAAAGCTTGGAAAAATTAAAACACATAGGAAGACTGTGCATGATTTAGAAACTCGACTAAAATGTTTTTTCTTATTTCATACTTTGGAGTTGAGCAGTAGGCTTTCAGTGTTGGATTAGTAGACTGATTTCTTGTTGAGCCATAATAAAATCCTTAATCTAGCTTTATATCAAGACATTACTCCTCCATTTGTACAAGTGGATAAAGAATTTGCGAGCAATGACCACTTTACCCACAAACAGTAACTTTGCCTGTTATTTAATGTTGCTTATCATACATAATTTATTAATGGCAATAATGTATTTACAAGACCCATGACTATTTATACGGATATTCCGTCAATAATTCTGTATTTTAAAATCTTATCATTGATTGTACATTTTGCATAAACCTTATGCTTCACACTATCAACAAATTTGTCTCAAATGTTCAGTCACAACAATTTACGAGTTAAGTCTTTTCAAGCAAGGTATCTTCTTTTTCAAAAGTTCTTCCTCTCCTTTTGCTTCAATAAGATGCCTGAAAATCGGCATCGATCATGTTAACACTTTCAAATGAATTACTGTTATACTGTCTCTTGAAAGATGATTATATAGTGATGTTTGAATAAGTTTCATGTAGCTTCCTAACTTATTCCTTTTGTGGTGATTAAATTCATTTTCTAAATGGTATTTGGAAATACATGATGAATAATATAATAACATGGACATAGACTTCTATGCGACAACTTTTCTAAATAGATCTCTTTCCATATATAGCTTATTTTTTTATCGAGAAGTTAAAGATGATTGCATTTTGACTTTTTGTTTCCGAATACTAATTCGTATTTTTTAATACCTGTTCTACATAACAGTTCATTGTACCTAAGTTACTAGGTTTTTGTCTGTTAATAATACTGTACTCTTTGATAGTAGTTATACACGAATTCCAATGACAATACAAATTTATTTATCACTGATTATACTGATTTAACCCATCATTATATAAAATACTCAAATTAATTAAGTGTAGTAGACTTTATACTCGTTTTTAGAATAGATATAAACCACTACTATTGTAAATAGATAGTGTCAGAATACGGAATAAACGGATCATTTTTTTAAGGCCTTACAGCTAGAAAACATAACTAGCTAGCAATTCAGATAAAATTTAACTTGGATTGAAATTAGGGAAGCGTTTAATGTTCGAAGACTGAAAAAATGTCTAACTGACAACAGAATCTCAAAACTCATCCTACAGAACTCAGAGGTGAAATGATATATGGATGACATTTTCAAGGATAACGTGCGGACAGTCTTCCGATTTGAACCTTAACGATATTTCCCAAAGAATAAACATTAGAACACAGATATAATGATACACAAGATTTTCCAAATAAGTACTTCAGTGAAATGAGTCCTAAAATTTGTTTTTACTGTAAAACCAAACTTTTAAACCACACTCTAACTATTAATGAAAGTTTTGCGGTGGAATCCTTAACATACTGGATGGCTTAGTTATGACATCGACCACTATAATTTAGCAACTTACAGTGAATATAAACAGTGTATCTGAAAATTACAATGATGCTATATTACATCAAATTTGAAGTTGATTTGGCCGCTTAAATTATAGGTGGAAAAAAGTGTTGATCATGAAGTTTAATGGTTGAATGATTCTTTTTTTAACAGATTTTCAACATTATAATTTCCGACTATAACTAAAAATCACAAAATTATACAAATAAATGAGGAATATTGACTATTCAGTCCTGTTTCTACTAACATGTACAATAGTATGCATGAAAGATGGAGATGAAATTATCAAATAATCTTTTCGTAGTTGAAATCATGAGTCAATTGAATAATCTTTTGCAACACTATGCATAACAACACAAATTGATTATTATATATAACAATAATGAACTTAATAAGAAAAGAATAACAATCGTAATGAAATAGTATACACTGATCTATTTATACAATTCTCTTCTTCTTCCCCTAGTAACAATCTAAATTCGACAGTATTAATTCATTCAATAAATGGATGAACTTATTTCAGATGATGTTTACACCAAAGGTTTCATCAAATTTGAGGACAATGTAAACGTGGATTAATTAACGGTGACAAATGTAGAATAATTCTGGAAATTGTTCATCAAGTTGATGATTGAAAATTTTAAGTGAAGAAAATCATGAAAATAAGCTTTCAAAAAAATAAATAAATAAAATAAATATCCTAGATTACTTAGTAGCAACTATAAAATGGTTAGAGTTTCACAGTAGAATGAATGAAAATTCGATCATTAATGTAAAGGAATTTATATATATATATATATATATCAATGCAATGAATTATGAAGACTGAGATCCCTAAGCCAATTAAACATTAATTGAAGTATCCTCTTGAATTCGTAAAATTGGTTTGAATTTATTATCCCTATAGCCTCATGAAAATGAAGTAAATTTAAACTAATTTTCTCAATCATTATTTTAAATTGCCGAATATCACGCTCACTATCAAACGAATGACAAACGATGATAATGTAGAGAACATTTTTCAATTTTAGTTTTCATGCGATGCGTCTTAAGTTTAAATTATTTCTATTAAGCATAATTCCTTTTTGCTATTCTTTAAAGTTATCAGTCAGTTTGAGTTGTTTACCTAAAGAGATTGTTTTTGTTTTATCTTCAACTATGTATTGAAGTTCGAATGTCGAATTTTATTCTAATGACAAAGAGTTCAGTGAACTATTCACCGTTTATTATATTGCATGGAGTTACTCATTTGTACAATATAGAGCACATCAAATGCCGGTTATGAATTCAGTAAGGTGTGTAATTGATTAGTTTTTTTTTTCAGCCAAAGATCAACTTTCAAGTTTGTAGTAATTTTGTTATTTTCTGTACCCATCGAAACTAATTCATTCACCAACGGTAACATGTATATTGAGCCTCAAAATAGTAGATAGCTGGCTGTCAGTTAAATAGACATTTAATAATAATAATTAATGGCTTTATTCAATATTATAATCTGGTACAATATAGAATTCTCAGCATGAGTTATTTCAACAAGTTTTTTTACCAAAAAAAACACAAAACAAAATAACCAGTAGCTACTGCGCCACCACAGGTCTTTTTATTGTTTGATCGATCCTGACGATAGATATTAAGATCACGTAATGATACTAGGCGATCATCCTGTAAGTCAGTCAACCAAGATTCTTGAATTGTGATGACACCGCAATTACGATACATGTTTTGACTTAGCAGAAATTGGAGATAGTCCACCTTGTTAATTAGAGATCGACAGTTAGAGTTAAGCAGCTCGGGAATCGACATTTGATTAATGTTTATTCTCTCTAAAGCATATTGCCAAACACCACAATGTCTCTTATTGTACTTGTTTGTAATTTTTGCAGCGAAAGGACGTAAGCTTTTCATAAACGCGCCTGTATAGGTTATGCGATCAAGAGACATAATGATAGGTTAAAACCAACCTTTAAAAAACCCAGATAACTTGTTGAAATATTTAGATGGCAGAAACAGGTAGCCCAGGGATTCAAGCAGGCCGCCATATCATAAAGTTAATAATAAACATCATACGACAAGTTTCCTGGTTTAGAGCTTAATTTAGCAAGCTTTATGTATGAATACAATTTTAAGAAGTCTTTATATGCAGCATATAAGAAGCAATAACAAAGAAGCTGTAAATCTTATTGATAATTTGTTAGTTGTTCTCAAAAGTTTGAACGATTCAATAGACCAAGTTTAATTCAGAAGAAAACGATTTATAATTTTTAATCTATGACTAGCTTAATCCCTTACTTTTGTGCAAAGCACATACCGTTCCTACGGACACTGATTAAGTGAGGATTGCATGGTATAAGCATTATCGCACAGTAAGACAATATGATCCGCATACTCAAGGTCGAGAAGTTTTTCTTCAAGTAGATCCATACCGCAGTTACATCCACCAGGACTGTTTCCAGAATGCCATCGATCGCAAAAATAAAGAGGAATGGTGAGATTAGGCAACCCTACTGCTTGAATGGAACAATGGAGAAAGGTGGTTGTATGCCCTCACTCTGTCTGAGGTGTTTGTATACAGGGCCTTTAAGATGTTAATAAACTTTTCAGGCACACCCTTGTTCAATAGAAATTCCCAGAGGACAGTCCTGTCCAACGAATCAAAGGCAGCGCTGATGTCAAGAAACACTACGATTGTTGGCCTGTGATAAGTATGACTGTGTTCTAACATTTGGCGGAGGGTGAAGATATGATCAATACATCCTCGACCAGAACAAAAACCAGCCTGCTCCTTGCGAGTCGATGTTTTTCGGGTTTTGAACAACCTACGAAGTTTGACGGAAGCCAACAGTTTGGACGCAATCGGAAGTAAACTTATCCCCCGATAGTTGTTACAGGAACTATGTGAACCTATTTTAAAGATAGGGACAATTATCTAAAGTATGACTTTAGTTGATGCTATTGTATATGTATTATTGAAGATTACAGCTTTGTAACTTGTCTTAATATTCTTAATTTTAAAAAATTATTGATAAACACCAGTACAATTCAAAAGAAACATATTCCAAAGCGAACATTTATTATCAAAACATTTGTATGGTTCAGAAGATCCATATTTGTAAATAAACTTGATAAACATCATCGAGAAGAAATTGCTACTTGTTCAAAAGGGATTTTGTCATAATAATATGATGATGATGATGAGGAGGAACAAGTGAGTAATTCAAGTACAAAGATTTTGAAGAATGTGCACTTGTTATTTCTTGCATAGATGCCAAAAGAATCAAAAGGAATGCGTAAATGTGCTGGCCTGAGTAATTGCACGAATTTGTTCCAACATTCCACTTTTAGGTCTAGTTAATTCTCTGGAATATCTCGAACATTTTCTTATTCAGGATAGAAAAAAGGGGGTGACTAAAAAACGCCGCAAAAGAGGGGAGTTCTGTCCAGAAGTCAGTAAGCCGACAATCATGACTAAGAAAAAATGTCAATAAAAGATTGTACGAAATAGCATACATTCCGTTTACAATTACTTGCACATAAGTACGTGTCGTAAGTCACAGATTCAATCGTAATTTATCAAGAACACATTCATCGGAAGTAGTGGTCACTAAGATATATATTCGTACACAAAATCCAACTATGGAAATTAAAGTTTTTGAATTCACTAAACAGACAATAAAAACACTAATAGAGGTTATTAAAAAATAGATCAGATTTGTTTTACAAAGTCAAGTAGCAAACTTAATGGTAGTATGATAGTAACACTAACAAGAATAGTGATTTATTTGATCATAAAAAGTGTTGTATAACGTTAAACGTTGGATTATTAGTTATACAAAATATTAAATAAAATCCAATCTTCAGTCATGATATCAAAACAATAGATGATAAGTCATCCAATAGAAAAGTTTGATAAACAAGATTCTTGCTTTGCGATATGCTACCCATAATCGAGGAATATATATATATATATATATATATATAGTTCAGAATCCGAACTGCAGATTTTCAGTTTGTTTTATACTGTAAGGCACTATTGTATATATGATCAAATTCAATCGCTAATGACAATAATAATAAATATTAACTAGGAAGATGATTCTGAATTACAGTTCTTGTGAAACAAAGCATACACACATCGACTGAGATATAATTGGACTAAAACCGTTTACAGGCAGATGATACATAAACAGTGGAAAAGGCAAAAAACCGAAAGCCCAAAGTAAAAATATGAAACGGTCAATTCTTTATTGTTCTTCCCTTTTTGAAATAACTTTAGGATGAATTTCCAATAAACAGCAAGTGTAGGAATGTAGGAGAGAGTGCATTCCGATCACTGATCGACAGTGAACTAGATAAGCCAGAAAAACTAGTGTTATGCAAATAGCTTCACCCGGTATTAGATGATGAAGTGTCTACACTGGAACCGTTCACTACAGATTGAGAATCACTAGTAACAGATGAACCGATACCAACTTGTGACGACAAACTGTTAGTAAAACATGATACAGCTGCAGCGACAGCATTCGCATGCTCTGAACCAAGTTCTGAAATAGGTGTTGCAAGTAGGCTTTTACGTAAAGCTTGAATAGCAGTAGATACTTTTACAGCAGGACCCAGTTTCATACCTAATACATGCATCAGATCGTGTTGTTCAAGGCATAATAAAGCGGCTCCATCTATTTCCTAAAAAAGCAATGAGAATAACATGATAAGCATAGGCTTTAGTAATCTAAGAGTATCAAAATATACGGATGCTTAATTATGTGAAAAAACGTTCTATAACACAGTGAAATTTTTGTTTGATTATATATAAACTTCTGTATTCTCAGGCTATTTGATGACTGTTGGAATGACGTCAAACTCAGTAACTTAACAGGACTTCCAGAACATGTACCTAAATGTCTTGAAGGAGGGCTCTGATGATTACCAATTTTTTAAGGAAACTAGAAGTAGTCCTGTCGGATGCCTCAATCAATAAAGAGCGGTTGATATACTTAAAAGGGTGATGTACAGGGGCCGCTGATGCTAATGTGATTCAATGCTGCAAATTCCCTCTATTCTCGACAAGCTATGTAAAGTGATATGAGTACTCAAAAAAAGGTTCAAGAGACGGTTAGAGGTCTAAAACCTAGAAACAATAAAGTGTTTTATATAGTAGAACACCTTAATTAAACAACGAACGTACAGAAAGATGACATGGTTAGTCGAGTCTATAAGTGCAGATCAAGTTGATGCTGAAGCAACTAGATAGTAGCAGATCCAAGGATGTAAGTGTGGGTTTTACTCGTGAAATGTCTTGCAAAACTAAAGAAACGTATGTTTTGCTACACTATAACACTAGCGTTTTAATATTAGTTTTATTCAATTGTACATCTAGTGCTTGTAATAATAAATTTGCGAAGTCACAATTGTTGTTCATTGTGTACCTTCGGTGAGGTTAGAGTTTACGCAGTATTCTGCCTCTTTTTGTGATTTATTCAGTTACACCGATCATCTGTTGAATTGAATTGATGTCACACCTTGATCTGACCATTCCCAGTTTTTTGTAAGCCGATGATTGAATGTCGGGTTAAGCAGTGGTAAGGCATTTATATAGAATGTCACAGCCAAACCAGTCGATGAAGGATTGTAGTCTCATAAATAGAATGAGCTTTTCCATCTAGTATCAGTGAAGCGATTAACACGTTTCACTTTTCCACTCCCTACGGTTAAACTAGGCACAGACCAATCCTGGATAAATATTTTGCACATGAAGGGTGAGAAGCGGATTCAAATCATACTTCCATTGTTACTTAAAGTGATTAGAAGACTCTGCATTTGACAGTCTTCACCAAACAAGAGGATTCTATTTGTGTATTCCGGATCGACAAATGAATTTCTTGACAGGAAATTAGTCCCTAAAATGTCAGATGAAGAAAGCATTACTGGGAAAATATCTACAAAAAAATTAAACGGAAATGAGAAGAGTTGTCCTGACGAATAACACTTGACAGAGTCAGTTCAAAAAATAACCGCAAATCTGAATTTTATCAACAGGGTCCGAGCAAAAAGGTCGAAGGAAGTTTATTTGCTTTATAGTACGTCTTTAGATAACAGACCACTGTAAGATCTCTCGACTAATGGAATAAAATGAAGTTATGGGAAATTATAGGAAGGTATCTCTATCGGATAAGTTTAGTGTTATCTATCGCCGCCGCCTTCTTCATCTCCAGTCACTTACTTAGAGTGACGATGAAAACTAAAGAACTATATTTATCTAAAAATCCCAGGCAGTGATTGGGAAGAAAAGAAACTTTATTTATAAATATTTTGTAACTACACATTTTCATTATTATGAGTACTCTTTAGCAGTTGATTATCAAGACTGAATTATTCGGGAAGCTTGGAAATTATTAAATGGATGCTTCAACATTGATTATGTTTGCATCAGGATCAAACACTTAGCAATGGAATCCAGATAACACATTTCCCACAAGTTAGAACTTTTCACTGAACACTTCAGCAAAGGAAATTGTTTTAATTGAGACTTGAACACAACATACACATCCAGTCGACGAGACTGGATTTTATTGCTAGTTACTGACAAACATCTAACCACTTTCTTTGTTATTATTATTATTGTTTTTCCGACAGTAGCAAACACAGAAAAGCTATCACACAAATATACATAAATGAAATGTCTAAATTAAAAACAAAAATATTGCGGTACATAGCATACTAAAAGACTATTGAATATAAATGTTAAGAATGGTATCCTAACCCATGTCAATGCATAATAAGAAATGAGCATACATTTTACAGCAAACAATCAACGCGACTGATGACAAACATTTATTGTGGATTAGAAGATGTGAGTAACGAATGACAATGAGGGCTAGATAAAGAGGTTAACGTACAGACAGTCCTGAATTCAATCCTTTTCACAAATGATTTATGACAAATCTTCTTGATTACATGAATAAAAGTAGAGTCTAGTGACCACAATGAAATGATCATCATATTTATAGAGTGAAATCAGTAGACTTTCGTTAGAGGAATAAAAATATCAAAGTTAGGATACTGACCATGCTAACAGAGATGTGATTTTTTTTAATGAAGGTAAAAGAACTTACAAGTATCAAACAAAGCAAACAAAAGAAAACTAAGAACTCATTCTTACACACATCATAGTAACTTATGAGTACTTTCTACTCTTAATGACCACGTTTCGCAGCCGTAAAGTAGAACAGAGCGAACTGCTGTGCAGTATACTCGTCCCATAATTGATAAGCGGATATCTCGTCTTCGCCATAGGTTGACAAAAGCCAACGAGCTTTTTGAACCTGTGCAGAGATTTCGTCGGACACCAACTCATTACGGCTGATTAGACATCCAACCAAGATAAGTGAAGTTGTCGACGCATTCAACTACTTTGCTCCCTATCCTTAGTTCAGGTGTTGACGCAGGCCAGTATTGGAGTAAATATTTGCATTTAAAATGAGAGAAACGAATCCCAAACATCCTGGCATTGTTACTCAGTTCTAACAGAAGATTCTGCATTTTATCAGCGTCTTCACCTAATAGGATTATGTCATCTGCTTATTCGATAATAGTCGATAAGTGACCTCCTGGTACGAGATCAATTCCTGAAAATTCAGTCGACGAGTGTTATTTCCAGCAACGCTGCTTTTAATTCAAGAATGATCACCATTGTAGAACACTGATAAGCATACCTGTGTTCTAAAATCTGACGAATGGTGAATATGTGGTCAATGCAGCCACGACCAGGTCTGAAGCCAGCCTCATTTTCTCGTGCTTGCAGTTCACGAGTCTTAGTTAGGCGCCCGATAATTATTGAGGCTAGTATTTTAGATGCTATATTAGTCAAACTAATCCCTCTATGGTTATTTCAGGATGATTTGGGCCCCTTCTTATATATTGGGACAATCAGTTATTGTGACCAGTCAAATGGGATTGCGTTCAACTTCCAGATTTTAGTCAAATATTGGTCAACCTAATCGCTAAAATTCGACCAACATATTTAAAGAACTCTGGAGCCAATCCATCTGGACCAGCTGCTCTTCCTCATTTCAGATTAGCTATAGCCTTTTGAACTTTAGCCAGAGTCGGGAGACCTACTTCATTGTTCCATTCAGACTGTTTGGCAATGGTGGGTAACTGTAGAGTAGCTGAAGGCCAGCTAAACTGTTCTCTAAAGTGTTCCGCCCATCGTTCTAAACGTCTGCGCTGAGAGTCTCATCTTTTTCCGAGATTGTCTCGCTTACAAATGACTTCTTAATTCCAGTTTCTTTTATAAGTCGGAAAAGCTGTCCTGTGTTACTTACAGCCACTGCCTTTTCCATCTCTTTTGCTTTCGTTGCCCACCACTGCTCACGGTCGTTCCTTAGACTTATGTTTAAACTAGATCTGATTTGTTTTGGCTCTTCGTCGTGTTCAGAGCCTGATGGGATGAGTTTACGAGAATCCATCAGTGCAATAGACTTAGAAGAAATCCATTGGTTTAAATTACTAATAGATGCGACTGCTGTTCATATCTCCTTCCAAGCAACATTTGGGTCAGCCTCGTTTACAGAACTGCCTAATGTGAACTCAGTTGTTCCTGGAACTTACTTTTGGCTTTCTCGTCACTCAGTTCAATTCTAATGAGTCTTCTTAGTGCAGTTTTTCTGCGTCCAGTGAGGCACAAACAAATGCGTGCTCGTACTAAAGCATAATCAGAGTCTAAACATGTATTTCAGTACGAGCGATAATCTTCTATCAAGCCTCTCCAACGATGACTGATGGCAATATAGTCTATTTAAGTCCATCTTTGGTTTGGTGCAGGTGGTCTCCATGTTAGACGATGTCTCTCCATATGCTTAAAATTAGTGTTTGTTAAAAATAAACGATTATCTGAGCACAGTTGCAGCAGACGATCACCATTATCTGTTCAATGAGCCGGAATACTAAAATACCCAACTAAATGTCTTTCTGTTTGGTTTAAGCTACATAATTGGGCATTAAAGTCACCCGCTACGACTACTATGTCTGAGCGCTTAGCTTTTTGAAGAAGTTTAGAGAGCTTTCTGTAAAAGTCATCTTTCAATTCATCCGGGCTGCAGTCAGTAGAAGCATAAACGGAAGCGATGAAAAGGCAACGATTTGTGTCCCTATCCTTTCGAGTTCTTACGGAGCCGTTTAGCCGAACAACACAGACGATTGTTAACGGGGACCTACTCTAATAGTGCTTGTTCTGCCCTCGTACTAAGTGCTATGCCTACACCTACAAGTCAACGAGAGCTAGTCATCGGGACGCCAGATACACGGAGGGGTATTTAGTCGGTTCCATTTTGGTGAGGATCTTGTATGCGTGTTTGGGAGATACACTAAGCATCAATGGTATGAGATTCTAGGGTTTTTAGCCGATTTGGCAAAGAACGAACTGGGATATCACTTCATCATATAGCTCTAGTAAAAAATGTAAATATAATTGCCAAATATTGAAAAGTTCATGTGAAAAAGCCTGGTGAGATGCCAGTTTCTAAAAACGGGAAACACTCAAATTATCAATAAAAGGAATATGAAATACTTATTGTAATATATTTTAAAAATTATTTTTCGCTTCGAAAGTGCTGTGATGTATCTCCGCTATAGAAACAAACTACTCTTCCAACTCACAAGATACTACTACGCTTATGAAAAAGTCAATAATCAGTTAAATCAAAAAGTAGTTGACAAAGGGCAATATATAATTGCTTATTACTAAAATTAGTGACTTAATTTCAAAAAATCACTAGCGATTCGAGTCAAAGTCACTGATGTTAGAAATATACTTATTGTTGTCTTTTAACTCATTTCAAACCGAAGATCTAGAAAGCATGAATGGGTAAGTTTCAACAACTGACATTTCTAATTTGAATAACTGATAACTACCAAGTCTGCATCGCTTTTCAACATCTGCCAAATAAGACTGCATTTTATAGAAAAAGAGGATGAATTGATTAACTTGAGTAAAAATAAGAGTCTTTCTAATAACTTTGGAAGTGAAAAAATCTAAAATGAATCACAATTTGTGCTGCAAATTAGTTGTCTACGGAGACGAAGCATATCAAATAATTCAAAAGGGTGAATAGTGACGATTTTCTGTTCATAACTGCGGTACGATAAACGTTCCAAAATGATCGTTCAAAGAAACAACTGTAAACAATGAACTGAGTAAAATCTTGGTAGTAGTATTGATTACACTACATGAAATAAAATGAATGAGTTAATAACGAGGAATTAAGTAAAAGCAAGGAGAATTCGACTTACATTCTCAATGAATTTACAAGCGAACTGTTTACATCCTGGCAATGTAGAAATAAAATTAGCTACAACGTTTGGATTCCAAGAATGAGGTCCAGGAAGGCCAGCAACTTTGGCTGCACGAATAGCTGCCCCTGCTTGTGGTAATAAGCGACCCATTAAATCAAGGTCTCTCAACGAGGGATTATTCAAGCTACTGACTGGAGCATTTATATAACTTGAAGAGGATAGATCAAAAGATGGTAATAGACATGACGGCCTTGCTGTATCAATATAGAACGGAGAAGATAAAACAGGATTATAACACATAGGAGGCATAAATGATCCGTTAGTCACATCAGGGTACCATCCAGTATTTGGTGTCTCGACCAAAGACTGAGGAGGAAGACTGTTACTAGCGTTGATGATCATACCTGAGGTATTCATAACTGTTAGGCGCTGATTGCGATTAGAACAAAGGTCAACAGGAGTGATTTCTTGAGTCAACCTGGCATTTATAGGATAGCTCGCAGTCGGATCATTTACTGCAGCTAAGGTAGAAGTGTGTTGCCCAGGAATTTCATAACCAGAAGATGATCTTAATCGATCTACATCCGTGTAACCCATGTTAGTATTGATGCAAGCATTAGTTAAAACACTGTCAGCGGGACTGGGTTCTGAACTGCACGTGACAGACTTAAGTACATCGATGTTTCTGAGGTTATTAGATTCCATATTATGGGGGAGGAAACTATCACTTTGACAATCTATTGGTGGGTGAGAATTGGTAGTTACATTCACACTGCTACAAATTGACAATGTAGATGTAACAGATAACGAAGAATTCGGAACTGCAGCAGATGAAAGTGTATGATGTTGAGTTGATACACCAGCTGAATATGAGTGTCGTCCAGTAGACGTAGTATATGATTGTGGTAGAGATGTCAAGGAGGTGAAATGAACAGGATGTGATTGTTGTAAGGATGGATGGAGAACGTGTACAGAAGTGTATTTCCTAGGCCGACCTCGTTTACGTTTAATAGGTATAGGGGATATGCCAAGATTCTTTGTATATTCATCAGATTGATCAGCAGTATGAGACAGAAAATTGGAAGGAGACACGCTGTCCAGGAGATTAGGTTCTAATTTGCTTAACTTCTGTGGTCTAACTGAGTCATTAGAATTCGTGTTTGATTTTGTGCTTGAAGACGCAACATTAATAGAAGACTCATTTGGTAAGACTATTACATTGGTTGCGATTTCAGAAGATAAATTTGAGTTTTCACATTGAGGTATGGCACTAATATTAAGAATTTTGAAAAAGAAAAAGTGAGTCATGTTTATCTATACATAGTACCGAAAAGCAATGTATAAATGTGAAGCTACTGAGAACTAACAAAAACGTAATCTGGCAAGAAAATTTATCGACCTATAATGGACAATATAGGTTAGATGAAGCAAAATCAAGATGGTGGGGAAATATTTTACTTACTTTTCAACAATCCTAGTACAATCAAACACGTTATTAGCACTAGCGTAAATAGAAATTTAACAGGGATATTTTACTTGACAATCAATTAACTACAGAAAGGAAATTTGCGACAGAGATATTTCATAAAAATGAATACCAACTATGGGGTTAACTAAGTATACTGAAACAAAAAAGTGTGACTGCATTATTTGGATGATAGGTTCTGAATATTTAAACATTAGAAAATTTTTAATAAATGGTACAGGACATTGGACTCAGACACAGAAACAAATAACAAGTAAAGCAACAACACAAGAATCACAAATGAATATTAAAGTGATTGTCATAATTATCGAAAATACGAATTCTCCACTTTTTATTAGTTAATAGTAGAATATAGTTTCTTCAAGAAAGAAATTGTAATGAATGAAGAGTCCATACATGACCAGGTTAAAATGTGAAGACCGCCTTCCAATGTCCAGATGTAGAAAAGGGAGAAAAATGTGAAACAATACGTTACTACGTTAATAATTTCATTCTCATTGAAATTCCCCGGATCAAACACTGAAATAAGCGAGAAAATGAGGGGAAATTTTCTGCTCACAAACGAGATACGAAAAAAAATCTGTGTTGTCTGATGTATTAAAAAAGAATCAGAAGACCTTACCGCTTAACAATCAAACTTTCAAACAAAAACGAGCTTACTATAGAGCAATAAACAATCCTTCTTGGTTCATGGTTATAATAGGATAAAAGTTCACGTACACGTTGTGTTACTAAAACGACCGTTGATTGAGACACAAGTAACTATCCTACAGTCGTCATATAACAAACATATGTTAAAGTGAGCAGTTTTTATTACTGACTACTCTACTACTGGCTGGAAAACTCATACAATTATGATGCGCAACATATACATAATAGACACAGAAGTCAAAGTCAGATTATTCAGCTTGCAAAGTGGAAAGCAATCTGTGTGAAATCTAAACTCTAAATACGTTGGAGTTATGTACAAGAATTCTCAAAAATAATTCGCGAAAACAAAACCACAGGTTTCTCACAATAGATAAAAAGAATACGAATACTGCTACTGTTATCATTGAAAAAGTCGCACAACTATTTTAAATGTCAGAGGGGGTTTTGTGGAGAATTTAGTATTTTCACAGTTGAAATCATGAGTCAATTGAAGCTAGACCACCATCGAAAACCTGGAAGCACTGGACGGCCGTTTCGCCCTATTATGAGACTCCTCAGCAGTGCGCATCCACGAACCCGCTCTCGCGAGCGAGATTCGAACCCAGGACCTACCAGTCTCGAGCCGAAGCCCTTAACCGATAGACCACTGAGCTGGCATCCAACGGTGTTAAATGTGGCAAATTATCCATTGCCTTCTTTGTAGCAGTAGGTAAAAACCGATAAAGTTTA
Organism: Schistosoma rodhaini; assembly: GCA_944470415.2. NCBI lineage: Eukaryota > Metazoa > Platyhelminthes > Trematoda > Strigeidida > Schistosomatidae > Schistosoma > Schistosoma rodhaini. The sequence continues at coordinate 37,440,011 of OX104044.1, forward strand.
TTTATTCACAGTGACTTGTACAAAGGGATAATTTCAACACTAATAGCTATTCAACAGACAACAATTCAAAACATTTACTCGCCTACTGCTAACATATTAGATGAAACAATCAGGAGGATGAGATCAAATAACTCACCATAAAGAAAAACCCCGTCTATTTAGTAAACATTCGTCTGATGACTCTGATCGAAGAATGGCAATCTTATGACTGTCTCACACCCATGACCAGAAAAATAATCCCAGTCCCTTTATGGTACATTCCCTGTTTGTGCAAGATAAAGATAGTAACCAACAACTATATTATGGAGAGTAATTTATGTTTCGGTGATTATCATGCATCAGAAAGGTAGACTAATTTCAGATGTCATTCTCAATCAGATGGCATGCATTTATTTTTCTACTTAATTTTATATAACCTTTTTTGACGGCAAAGTAGCACTGACGCTAACACAAAACATATTATGCTGTATTTTTCTGAAACACTGTGTTATTACAGCATACTTATCCTCTGTAACCCAGTATCTTATGGAGAAATACTATTTGTCAACTGAGAAAGGGAGTTACACTCTTATTTACTCTATACAATATTCATCAAACTAAGTTTAATCCTGTAATATAATTATTATTTGTAAGGATCACTGTTATCTAGTTGATGTTGCGGACTGCAATCAATCAGTTTCATATGAGTATTCTAAGCAGATGGTCTCGATATTGCCATTCATTTACAACTTTTAATTAATGGTTAGTAATGGAATCTAGGATGTGCGTTTGGTAATACCTAGGACTCGTCAGCTGGATGTACCAGAATCGTATTCTTGACCCTCACACTGACACTCGAACTGTTAGTTTGAAAAGAAAGGTACATCCAACTGACAAATCACAAATAGGATGAAACTGATACGGTAAATCCTACCGCTATACAGTATCTATATTCAATAATAACTGTTATTTTAAGCCTTAAGGCTATCGATTTCGTGCGAACAGAGTACAAGGATTATTAGATTGCAAAATCTTGAATAAATAAAGTCTCTAAAAAATTCTGTAATTATCATAAAGTGAAAGTGTTTCGTTTGAGGATAATTTTGATTGAGCTAATGAAAAACTTGCTCTTTAATAAATATATATTTTTAGGGAATACTTTAGAAGAGTATTGCATGTATAAAGAAGGGGCATAACAGACTAACAAAAATTTTGTGAGAAAAAGTGAATAAAACCATACTCTAAAATCTATTTGTACAATTGATAGTGACGAAGAAAATGATTATCTTTCCTATATAATATTCTGCATTCACAGTATTGGATTTAAATGATCAAAACGAATACAATGTTCGAATAGATTGTCGTTTGTTGCATAGACATAAATTTTAAAATGAAAGTATAATTTCTAAAAGTACAGAAAATATCCAATAAAACAATCAAACATAATTTAGTAAAGACACTAATAAGTATGAGCGAAAATGATATTACTCAAATGACTTAGGAGAATCGGACTGAAAATTTCGGGCCTCAAGTTTTAAGTCTCACTAGAAATATAACTGATAAACATTATCACATACGTCAACCTCGGTATTTGAAAGACGATCACGGCGAGAAATGGATATGTTGTTATTTGAAGACAGACTTTTATCAACATTTTATACATTTAAAAAATCCTACGATTTGGCAAATACATAACTCGGTGAACAATCAAAATTCAATAAGTTCAAGAGAATTGGTCATGAGTCAGTCAATTCATATGGTAAATGAATGCATTTAAGATAACGAAAATTAACGGCGATGATTTACATTATGAATTAGGTAAGTATAATGAAACTCCAGTAGATTTACATCGCTTTGAAAAATAAAATAACTGGGATTTACATTGAGTTCATGTTGAAGAGAGAATATGGTAAAATAGAAAACAATGTTTTGTTACTACATTAAAACACACGAGTTAAACAACTAGGGTCAATAACGACTGATGAAACATTCTTCAAGAACAGGTTTAAAATAATTTGTTATTTCGAAGGGCTATAAATAAAGTGTACGTAAATTGGAATAACTTACTTATTTAAAGAAAGGAGTGATTATAAGATGTCAGGCAATCAGATCGCTGCAGATACATAAGCTGAAATATGTTGAGAATATACCCAACTTCTTAGTTTAAAGCATCATCTGCTTTATCATGTGTAATTAATTGACAAAAAATTATTCACACTAGAATAATGCAGAACATTTCGATTTGGTTGATATTTTAATCTTCAATATATTCATACGGAAAATAAGGTGGAAAACATTAACGAACTGAGTCCTAGTACTACCCAGCATTTTCATGAGTAGAAGCTGAACTTGCGAATTAGTAAACAGAGTGAGAAGCGTAGGGAAATAGTATTTTAATTGCCGGATATAAACCTTATACCCAAGTATGACTCTAAGTACTTTCCACGCTATGGATGGAAGTTGATAACAAAGCATCGTTAGAAACGTAGATACAAAAGACAAAATTCTATTGATCACCTGGCAGTGGATAATCTTTTACTTGAGAACTGATTCTGAAGGTGACTCCAAATTATTGAGACAATAATAGACTCGTAAGTGCTAGAAACAATAAATGTAATTAAGAAAGTATGCAGTAAGCTTTCTATTACATCAACCACGCCGAGGTAAGATACCTGACTACTAAATACAATATTTTTTTAGTATAAGATTTCAAATGTAAATTAAACCAGTGATGCGAAACTTCGTAATCTTTGAGTGAGAGGTGCAAAATAATAAAACTCCAGATCTCTCCTCAGTAAGTGGTTAATAGCTCAAAAAAAAGTGAAGTATGAGAGAGAACAGTGTTAAAAGATTACACGGAAACGAATAAATAATTAGGAAAAAATAACCTACCCAACAACGATTGCTGGAGAAAAGGAGTTTGAAATTTCAGTTCTTAAAGGCACTTCTTTCGGTGAGAAATCAGGCAACTTTTCAAGTGTTAAGTTTAAAGGTAACACATTAGATTGAGGGGATTCATTTGGAAGTGAACTCTGGACAGAAACAGCAGGGCTACTGGTTGAATGAAGGTTGCTTATCACAGTTGAAAAACCAGGTGAAGTTGTGACAACGCTATCCGCAATAGAAAATTGCAGTGTAACTGAATTACCTGATACAGAGTCTGGAACTTTGGTATCTAAATATGGACATGTTGTGAGAGAATAAGATGTAACAATGGTAGAGGTATTATTTGAAGAGAATTCACTTTTGACAGTAGAATCTGGAGAAAGACGTTGACCTGAGTTACGATTAGGAGGATTGTAAGCAGAAGCCGAGGCCACTGTTGCACTAGAATCGGGGTTTTCTGAATCAACAGAAAAAGGAGAACTGGACGTTAATATATTAGTGGAACTTAGACGTTCATGTGCTCTAATAGTATCTTTCTTAAGATTACTATCAGCATATGGGCATCCTGAAATACGCTGATGAGAGAAATAACGAGGTCCTTTGATATGTCCGTAACCTTTGCAACCGGGAGTTGGGCACCCGCCAAATGGGTTGGCAGTCCCACTACAGCTGAGAGAACTGGCAGAAGAATTAGAATAAGAATCCATTAGATTTCCATTTAAATCCAATTCAGAATCATCTATAAAATTAAAATAAATGAATCAGTTATTATGGTTTTAAAGGAGTAATTATTTATGAACTACATCTTCTCAAGGCCAATGAAACAGAACAAAGATATCGAATTTACTAAAAAACATTGAGAAATTCTTAGCAAGGTTATGACGAAACTTAAAAATACCAAAAATTAACATAATATAAAATGCTTCCCTGTTTAAGTCCACTGAATAAAGACACCATTTCGATATTCATCTCAAGAAATAATTCGTCAACAAAAGCTGAATAGGTATAAAAAAGGTATAACGAAAAAATTAAACGGAAGTAAGTAGTAATAAAATTAATGTCAAGTTTTCATCTTTATTTTTCACATAAGCATTAGTTCTGTGGCACCAGGGAAATGAGATTCTATTTAGCAGAATATACAAACGTCCGGCTTTATTAATTAGTGGAAAAATATGTGAGCAAAGGAAAAGAGTGAAAGGTATTTGGTATTTAATTGATGAAAAAACCTGAACATATTGAAAGAGTTAATCTGGACAAACAACATGATGACCTTCACAAAAGTTTCCTTTTAAAAAATTGAAATATGAACCATTTATTTGATTCAGCGGGAAAAAAGTGAATACGCCAAATCAGGTTGCTGTAATAAGTAATAATTGTCTTGGAAAAGGGAGATTAGATAATACCGTTAGAACCGTCCTGGGTTTGGTTTATTCGCAACCAAGATAACAACAGATGCAGGGAAAATTAAAATTAAAGAGGTATGTTAATAAACGGAAGTGAAGATCGGTCGTGATATATATATATATATATATATATATATATATATATATATATTGATATAGCCGTTTTATGGTCAATTTTAAACTATTTTTCCAATTTAAAAGTTACAAGCCAGCAACAAATAAGAAATGTTAGGCTTTTACTAGGTGGTGGTTAGCGAATCACAAGATAAAGTTTTATATTGATAAGAAGCAACAGTTAGAGATCTACCAATGAAAACACGATAAAAGTTGGAGAAAAATGAAATTTTTATAATCAATACGTTTAATAATTCGTTTATTCTTTTTCCTGATACACAATGTACCTAGACCGATTTAAAAGTGTGGTTTTTTTAAAAAATTTTAGGATGGTTTTGATTTTAGTGTGATATGAATTTGAGCTCTCAAAACACTGATAATAATCATTAGTCGAAAATTAGAAACTTACATCCCGGTGGGACTTGTAGAGGATGTCCAGAAGCATGACAATAACCAACAGGAAATAAATCGAGAGACGACACCTCTATACGTATGTTGTATTTATCAGGCCAACCATCATATCCTAGGGTGAGAAATCCAGGAGGGGTGTTGTCTACAACATTGGCAACACGAACTAATGAAGGGCACCGTTTGTCTACAGCCTCTAGACGTTGGTTTATTAGAAACTGTTGGGATGATCTAGCGAATTTGGTTATCTACGTTGTGGATAATAAAAATACCATTAAAAAGTAATAATATTCTTGTATAAACATTTTAAAAATACAGGCTAGTAATACTCATCCTCCCTCTTAGATCACCACCATAAAATCACATTTTTGGAGATTAACATTAATAAAATATGTTAAGAATGTTTTGTATTTTTTGCGTACGCAATCTATGTAACAAAACACAGGTTAATGAAAAAAGCCTAGTGAATAAAGTGAACACTATATTTTAATTTAACTGATAAATTAACAGTAGACGAACGAGCAATGATTGAATGAGAGAAATTTTAAGATTATTTTCAGTTTATGACTATTGCATTTCCAATGATCTTAAGTGTGAGCAAAGCTAGCAATCCATTGATTTATAGATAAACATATAGGGATAGATTGGATAATGCTCTTCTGCTGAAGGCTTCATTCCCATATGATGTACTATAAGATGGAGAAGAAAACTACTTTTGGGATTCATGGTATTGCTTGTTTCACTGAATAGTACTGAAATTACGAAACTATATCCATAGAGTCCTCAACTGATTTGGTACTGGAAAAACTGTGAATCAGACAACGCAAGTAAGAAAACGGTGGTAGATAAGGAATTATTTGACTACCAAAATAAATCAAAAGAATACAATACACTATGTTTACGATTTATTTAACCAGATTATCATCCACATATGCATAGACTGAACTGAGTAGTATTTAACATCAATTAATCAATTACCTACTGTGTAAACAAGTATTTACAATTCCATACAATTAGACGTCGCTAACCAGCAGATATAATTAATTGACAAAGCTATGTGATTACGTGTCACAGAAGATTGGGAAAAATCAATCTTATGTCATTCGCACTCCAATCGATTTATATACTGCTCACCATATCACTTTGTATAACATAAAAGCGATGATACAGATAAAAATAGAAATTATTTCCTTTAGTAACACGTATTAGGTCATGAAACCCTGCTATTTGTATATGATTATTTTTCCGAAAAACTTCAACGGGTCAGTTAGTGCAAATAAAATATATACTGACAGGAAAAGTTTGCTCTGATGACCCTATAAGACAAATAACACCAAAAATATACACATGGAAAACCATGAAGGAAGCCCCAGTAATAACAGAGAAGTCTCACGGTAAATGGGAAATGATGAGTTCATGGATCGTATGATAATAAAATTCATAACTCACGAAGCCTGAGAACAAGTATACAGAATGTTTGATCAGATGATACAGAAAACCATAATTACGAAAACGCGATTATCGGCAATTTAATTGCTGCTGTCTGATCAAATCAGTGCGAAAGGAATTTTTGTATCTTATGAAAGTAAGTTAGTAACCATGTACGTTTATCATGATGGATTTAATTATCAATGTAGTTTTTATAGAGACTTATTTCATTCGTAGATTGGGTTTGTCACAAGCTGGTATTGATTGAAAAAACGTTGAACCGGCTATTTATTCAATCCTTGTTTGAGACTTCAACTGATTTCAGTTGGCAAAGATAACTACTTCTATAACTGGTGTTAAAGAGTATCTAGAAGCCATTCTATACTAGTACAGAATAACAGGTGACAGAATATTCAAGTGACTTGATTAGTTCCATTCAACCAACTTGTAAAAATGCTTAAACCAAAATACAATACGACTTGCACATTTTCACTCGAACACATGTGTACTAACGATGTATTTTACAGTTAGATTATAATATTACAATCAGACTAGTTAGGATTTTGTAAGCATTTGACAAATAAACCAGACTAAGAGCGAATTTAGAACTGACCAATATTACCTCATCAAATGCTTCTTTAGGCACAGGCTTTGAATTTGTCTCTTTCAGGTAAAGTTTCCAACTAAAGCCATTACGACGGTTGCTCCAATCTATCAAGAAAATAAAATGTCATAGATAAATTCTGTAGTTATTTAGTGCTTCTAAATTGATAGGACTAAGTTTGTCCTTAGGCTTAGGTTTAAGTTTACGTTTATTATCTGCAGAAGTATTTTTGAAGCCTACGTTCCCACGAAATAAAAAAACCCAATTAAGTTTATTGGCCATAAAAGAATTATGACTGTTATTACAAAGTCATCTAATGAACACAACATAAACCTTATCGCATTATATATATATATATATATATATATATATATATATATATATATATATATATATATATATATAAATAGATTAACAAGAGATGAAGTATAATATGAATATGCTTTATTTGTACACATCTTAACGGCTTTGATCCATGAATATCCCAAAAACCAATCGTTTGATATGGTGAAAAACTATTTCTAGGATGTAGACATGTCTACGGAAATGTTTTTCAAACGTAAAAGTTTCAGTTTACCATAATGGTTTATGAAATCTGTATTGCAAATGAAATAAATTTAAGTCTGCTTTTAACATTATTTCCCTAAAGGTGATAGGTTCATTAAAATTAAAATCTCATACATGAATATCAGCTTAAGTCTTTAATTAGCCTGCACATGTCATGAAAAAAAAGAAAAATTACCACACAAGGAATAAAACTTTTACAGAACGGAACTGTGCTGCTATTATTAACTTAACTGTATAAGAAAATTCGAATCCATTGACTTAGTTAATTACAGAAAAACTTCAATATACTGGTAATCACCATTTGGACTGCAATTGCTCTGATCTGAATTAGACGTATCGACAAACCAAGAACGGGATTAAAGAGTTTGCAAACAGGAACCTATGTGGTCTTGAATGGCTGAGTTTTAGCAGCTGACTGTGATTTATAGTGCTCCACTGACTGCATACATAAAAAGTGGTCCAGAAGTTTTTTTCTTTTTTTATCGTCAGCTCCTACTTAGCACTGGGACAAGAACATATCAAAGAACATCGGACTCAATTTGTGCAGATGACCGGATTTAAATTTAGGTATGACACAAAACAGTCATCTTATTTTTTGTGAAATTAATAAGATGCCCAGAAATTAGGCCTCGAAGTCAGACCTTAGTTATTCGGAGGGTGAGTGAATTATGAAATTCATTTCCTCTAATGTCCAATCTCATTTTATCATGTTTATTTAGTGTTTATCTTCTGTGTTACTTTATTGCATGATAGTGTAGTCGCCTGGCTAGTAGTCTAGTCTTTAGTTTCTAATCATTTGAATCAATAATACGGTCTCGTGAGCATCCATAACTCGGCCACATCACATCATTGGATTCATTTATCGATTATCATTTCATGTATCGGTTCTGATAATCAAGAATTTTATTCAGCAACCATTAAAAACCGCCTCTACAACAGAAACTTAATTATTGTCAACATGTAAACACAAAGTTTAAGCTTAGCGAACTGCGTACAGTTATTAAGATGGAATGGTAAAGATCCTAACATATTCTACACATATACCAGACACATAGTTTACTCTCGTTAAACATTTACAGTCAGTACATTTATAATTCTTTTGCTTAGCATTTTTACCTAGTATTTTAAGTTGTATAGACAAAAACTAGTATTTAAAGCAATTAGTCCCTTTGATAAATTTCGATAATGCAATGAGAAGACGAAGATTATCAGAACTATGTTTTTTACATTTAAGGTTGACAAGTTCATCTAACCTCTTTATAGTATGTGCAGGGAGTCTTCTTTTAAGAAATTTAAAGCATACATAGTTCTGATAATCTTCGTCTTCTCATTGCATTATCGAAAAACTAGTATGTTCCAAGCAATTTGAAGATGATTCCCAGAAGACTCGTAGTGTGATTAGGTATTTAATGAATTAAAATTAACAGTAACAATGCAGTTAAGATAAAGTAGTTAGTTGCTGAAAAAATCTAGTCTTATTAGATCATGAGATTCAAATTGTTACATGGTGTCATCACCTTAACCACTGCAGTGATTTCTAGATTCATATATAGTATTGTCCAGTATTACATCATCAGTACAGGAGCAGTGACAGCCCAAACTTTGTCACCTGAATTGTCAGTCAGTCAGCTACAACGTGGGATCAGGCACATATATGCATCAGTCCAAGTTTCTATACCTCATTAGCACAACAAGATGAGCACCGAATTGAATTGAATAAAACTTAGTTATCAAATTGCTCGGTGCTTTGTCTTTTTCAGTTACAAATAGACAACTGAATTTATGTTGCTTTCTTAATAAGTTTACGGTACGAAATAATACATTTATGAATGACAGCATTACGGTACGGCTATCAAGAACTAAGGAAATTTAGGAAAAAAGATTAAACAGAGACAGTAAAGTGTAGAATTTTCTCAAAAATATAACTTTTAAACTTAGAAATCTGAGTGGTCAATGGTTCGTAATTTCCCCTAGTAACACAGATCATGAAACAGAATTTACAAATTAGCAATACTTACCACTGGGGATTGATAAAACTTGTTCATGATCCTCGCAATACCCAACAGGATGTAAAAGCTCAGATGATATGTGAGCCCATTGATCAAAGCCCGAGTCCCAACCATCGAAATGAATCAATATATGATCACCGATACAGTCTTTTATGGTGGCAACGCAGGCTAAAGAGGGATTCCGTTTATCTATAGCCTCAAGTTTAAGTCCAACAGCAAACATATGCGGTGGAGATGCATCAACAGGCTAAAATACAAGAAAAACTTCAAATCCACAAACTACGTTGATGGAGAACAAGATAAAACCGGAAAATGTGTACTCGCTTGTAATTCAGCGACTGAATTTAGATACTGGTTACTATCCCTTTATACTCTATCGATCAAAACCTGTTTCGCAGTGAGTAGGTTTTGAGCATCTTGGAAATCTGATCAGCCTTAATGGGTTGGTGTCTGACGAAATCTCTGCACAGGTTCAAAAGGCTCGTGTGGCTTTTGCAAACATACGTCACCTAAGGCGAACGCTAGATATCCGTCTATCAATTAAGGGACAAGTATACTGCACAGCAGTTCGCTCTGTTCTACTTTACGGCTGCGAAACGCGGCCAATAAGAGTAGATTGTCGTAAGTTACTAGTATTTGACCACAGATGCCTTCGAAATATTGCTCGCATCTGCTAAGATAAGCGGGTAAGTAATAGTGAGGTCAGACGGCAGGGGATTAGGGAGTGATGGTAAATCAGTTGGTGAGGTTGTGAATCTTCATCGGCTGAAATGATTGGGTCAGGTATCGCGCATACCCAACAACCGATTACCACGACGCGTAATGCTAACTAGTGGTGGAGACGGGTGGGAAGAAGTTAAAGATGGCCAAACCAAAACACGACATCAGTCCATAAAGTCACTAACTACCGGTCTGAACCATGGTAGTAGATACAGACTACTTGGTTGGGGTCCGCGCAACTACCATAACCAGTGATTGGAGATTCTGTGTGATATGGCTGAGAATTGATCGCGATGGCGTAGGTGTATTCACTCTGTCTTCCCTTAAACTGTGAGATTAAAATTATTTTATACCTCTCTTTCTACAAACTAATTCTTTCTTCCTGTATTATATCTTTATACACAATGTTTCTTTTATATATTAATTCCATTGAAGTGGCTACTTCTATGAAGTCGGTGTTTATCATGTGCTAATGAAGTGTGGCAACTTTGACCGATGCACACATGTGCCTGGTCCTACGTTGTAGCTGATTGACTGAAGTTTTATGAGCAGTTAGTATAAGTGGATATTAAGTATTCCAACAATACTCAACATAGGAGAAATACACAAGTCGTATTGGATTCCACTGAGAACGTAAAATTAAAGATCATTTACAACTACATGTACTTATTCAGAAAGCATCGGCTTTAGTAATATATATATATATATATATATATATATATATATATATATATACCGATGAACATTAGTAAGATTAAAATCTGGCTTATTGTTAGTTGTAGTTGCAAACATTTATGAGGTCCAACGCAGGTTGGTAAGGAGCTTTTATCCCAACGTCTTTAGAGCACAGATGCCTTTGATGAAACTACTGATTGTCTTAGATCCAATAAACAAAACCAGTCAATACATTAATTTGGATACGTGACAGCAACTTTATGTACAACTAGCTTTTCACACCTTTAGGTTCGGTGCGAATAAGGCTAACACATTCAAGTAATATCTTTCTAATAGCTTCTTGGTTTAAAACACGTAAGCCAGATCAAGAACATTGTACACTAGATACTAAATTTAAGACACGTTATAACTAGTAGTAGTAGTCGTAGGCCAAACACCCTAACCACCAAGCAACTGTTTCAGTAGACATTATGTTATGTTAAGAGTCGTCATAACATAATGGTTACCGAATCTACGTAGTCTCTCTACGTAAGAAAGCAGTGAGTGGGGAAATAACTACAATACCCAGTCAGTCAATCATGAGCAACATACATATGCACATCAGTTCAAGTTGTTAGACCATATCAATACAGTAAAATGAAACCAGAAAAACAAATTCCAGAGTAGTAAACGTAGTAATAGTATCCGCGGTAGTAGAAAACATTGGGGATAGATGGTATAATTCGATAAAAAAAGAATGGATTCGCGTAATAGAAAAGCGTAAGATAATTTCGAAATTCAAGATGTGAGAGAAGACTGATTGTGGGCTATGCCATCCAGGATGTAACTTCAGGATTAATATAATTGAATTTTAATCACTGAATCGAAGGTCTGAATCCCGATATACCTTCTTCAGTTTGGACAATCGGACTTCTACACAAGTAAGTCTGCAAGTCAAGTATACAAACCTGTATTTGGTAAGGTAATTCTTACTCAATTTTACGGTGTAAAGAACAGAACCGAACAAATTGGTTTCAAACATTTATGTTAATGGTAGCACAACTTTGACATCACAGCTTACAGAATCCCATGGCACCTTAAATGAATGGCGAGGAACTGGCTTGGCTCCTAGTTTAGCCAAAAAGCTTGTCCAATTAAATGGATGATAAGATTCTTCGAGATATTCCTTGGGGGGTTGAAGTTGACGGTTGTTATGTGCACACCATCCAACAGGGAACAAAAAAGGAGAGTCTATTGTCGTCCAGAAGTCATACTTCTCCGGGTAACTGGCAAAATGAAGCTTGACACGCCGTCCTATCAACTCAGAAACGCAGAGAACACAAATTAGGCTTTCATTATGAGGATCGATACCCTCTAAATACTGACCGGGCTTGAAATTTCCCTCAGGGGTTGCATTTTGTCCAGGAAGAATCGATGGTGATGGAACCTTGTTTAAAATTAATAAGAATGAGTGAAAACATGAAATACACATACGGGATCGGTTAATAATCAGTAATATTTTAGTAACTGGACTAAATGACGAAGACTAGATGTTGATAAAACAACAAGTAGTGATAATAATCTAATTTAAGTATACCTAAAGAGGTGTATAAAGAGATCAGTGACTGGATGGAAATCCAACCTGAACCCTACAACCTACTAACTCAGTCTTTAAAAAACTTTATATCTTTATGGAATTGATAAATATAGAACGAAGATAATCAGAGACAAACATATCTCAGATGTAGATAATAAAAATAACATGAATAATTGGTCAAATAAACATGTCACAAAAAAGGAACGATAAAACAAGACTACTATACTTCTATATAGCACAAGATTTTAAGGTGCCAGGAACCTCCGAAAATTAAAGGTCATCTTAAAATACTATAAATGTGTAACAGTCTGGAAAGAAGGTCTTCTGATCATGATACCAAAGAAAGGCGATCTCAGAAAGTGTGATAAATACAGGGGCATCACTCTTCTCTTAATACCAGGAAAAGTCTTCAACATGGCATTGTTAAACAGAAGGAGAGACTCTGTAGACGCCCAACTTCGAGATCAACAGGCTGGATTCCGTAAAGATCGATCGTGTACATACCAAATCGCAACTCTGCGTATCATTGTGGAACAATCAATTGAATGGAATTCATCACTCTACATCAACTTCACTGACTACGAGAAAGCATTTGATAGCGTGGACAGGACAACACTATGAGGGCTCCTTCGACACTACGGCGTGCCTGAGAAGTAACCAATATCATACGGAATTCCTATGATGGATGAAACTGCTAGATCGTTCATGGAGGACAACTCACCGACTCATTCGAGGTAAAGATAGATGTCAGGCAAGGTTTCTTACTCCTACCCTTTCTCTTTCTCCTGGTGATCCACTGGATTATGAAGACGTCAACATCTGGAGGGAAACACGGAATACAATGGACAGCTAGGATGCAGCTGGACGATTTAGACTTCGCAGATGATCTGGTTCTTCTATCACACACGCAACAACAAATTCAGAAGACGGCCAGTGTAGCAGCAGTAGATCTCGATATACACATAGGGAAAAGCAAGATTCTCCGATACTACACAGCATGCACCAATATTTTGAGGGAAGACGAAGAGTAATCTGTCATGTACCAAACACATTCCGACACCACAGACCATTGTTGAGCAATCAATTGAATGGAATTTTCCATTATACATCAACTTCCTTGCCTATGAGAAAACGGTTGACAATTTGAATAGGAGAACCTTATGGAACCTTCTCTATAATGACGATGTGCCTGAGAAGATAGTCAACCGCATATGGAACTCCCAAGAGGGACTGGATCGCAAAGTTGTGCACGGGAGACAGCTCACAGATGAATTCCAAGTGAATGTCGGTGTCAGAAAAGGTTGCTTACTCTCGTCCTTCCTCTTTCTTATAGCTGTTGACAGGACTATGAAGATCTCCACATCACAAGGGAAGGACAAAATACAACGAACATCTTGGACATAGCTAGACAATTTGCACTTCGCAGATTATCTAGTTCTTTTACTCCATGCACACCAACAAATGCAGATGAAGATGGCCAGTATGGCACCAGTCTCTGGACCAGTAGGCCTCAACATTTACAAGGGGAAAATCGAATTCATAAAGTACGATACAGCGAGCACCAGCCAAAGCACACACTGAAAGAGGCGGATACCTTTACGTACCTGCCCAGCACCATTGATAAACAAGGTGCATCTGTGAAGGTTTGGATTACCAAAGCAGGGGCAGCATTCCTACAGTACATCTGGAACTCAGGACAACCGTTACCCAAGGCTGAAGTTAAAATTTTTAACACTAACGTTAATACAGCTTCACTACACGGAACTGGAACTCGAAGAACTACTACAACGAACATCAACATTATTCGCCTGTGGCAGAGAATAAAATCAGCTTTCAGATGAAGAGGGGATTAGGAAAAGACTCTGGATAGGACACATTGTAGGAATCATCAGACTGCATCACAAGATAAGCCCTAACTTGGAATCCTCAAGGCGAAAAAAAAGAGTAAGACCAGGCAACACTTTGCTCCAGGAATTGGAGCCAGACATCAAAAGAATGGGTAGTCTGGAACGACTATGAAAAAGGGCTGTGAACGGAGTTGGTTGGAGGCTCCCAGTCGGTGGCCTACGCTTTATGGGTGGTAACAGTCTTCAGTAAGTAATTACTAAAACCCAATGAGAAGGTTTACAGCGCATAAGTATTCATAAGTGATCAGAGAGTCTCAGATAAAATTGATCACCTTGTCTAGGTGGATAATCTGTATATTCAGAATATCCCATTCACATTTAGATCTGAATTCTTATGAGGATTTCCAACCATCATGTGATTTCTCCTTTTTGATGGGCATGCAAATTAATACGGCATAATTCAACTTCTGAACCTCTCATTACAAAGACAACTGAATTTGGAAATAAAATAGACAGAATCTGGTCAATCGAGACATTAATGAGGCAAGGGTACCACTAGTTGATTAGCAAAACAATAACTCCACTGAAGATGTAAAAACAGTTTAAACACATTTTTTATCAAAATTCTATCGTTGTATTTGATAATAATTACTTTAAGAGTTAACTAATTCTCAGTCAATAAGCACGATATCTCACTCTTAATTCTAACCAATGTCTCAAGTCCGTTCGGAATCGGCACTCATTTTCCAACTGAGTATGATTCACCGTTGTCATATCTAATCAACAATTAAGACTATTGAAGTGGCTATTGGATAATATGACCCCTTTACATTTCAAAGAACAGCATCGATTTGTAGTCTCCTTGGCCGTTTAACTCTCAGATGGCATAAAGCTATAGTGGCCAAATGAATCCTAGATACGACATTGTAAAAACAATAAGGCGAAGAAATTGTGAAATTTACATATATATATTCTTGGAGAGTCGGTACATATAAATCACTGAGATTATTTGCAAAACGACTATTTAAACCGTAGAAACGAACTTGAAGGATATCTTTTACAAACTACTAATTAAATGTATGTGGATGCTCTTGAGATATTTTACATAAACTTTCAACATTAGTATATGAAACTGGTACATGACATACCTGGACTTCAAAAGGGACATGAAAAAAGAGAGAAGACTGAACAGGATCTGCATCAATTTCTCTAAGATACTGTGCCCAATCGAAAGGCCCGGGTTCTAAAAAACAACCATGTAAAGATTGAAATGATTTGGTTGCTAACAGACCTGATAAACTATCTATACCATAAAGTACCTAAAAAAATGGAGCAACAGCACATTCTACAAGCATGTTGTTAAAACGTCAGAATACTACCGTAAAGTCAGTGCTGAACAAGATTTGATCCAACTTTTAGACGTCGCATTAGCTGTTGTAAATTAAAAATTTTTTCAGGTCACTCTAAAACAACTACATGGGCATTTAAGACCTAATCAGAATGTAAACCGTATGTAGCGAGACATATTGTCTGACAGGTAATAACCAATCTAAAAGTTATCTCGTGTGTCAAACAGAATTTCTGAATAAGATAAGAAAGTAGCACGTGAGAACTTCCATATATCTAACCAAAAATCCAACTACATGAAAATGAATCCCATGTTGGGAACAAGAAAAGTGTGACAACTGTGAACCTCTTTATGTTATCAATTGATAATAAAAACTAAGTTAAAAGAATAAATTAACCAATAATTTGTGGTGGTTCCAAAAGATGGTATAACCCACTTGTTTAGTCAGTTCAGGTTTTCAAGCGATCAACGGGTATTTTGGGACTCGTTAATAAAGGATACAATGGTGTATACACGTTCCCACTTATCAGATCCTGTAAATCATACTAATAAATTGCGATACTTTACCACCAAATACATTAAATGCTACTCTCAGCTTTTAAGGTTTCATCAACAATAAGAATCTACATATTAACATATATGTGTTGAGGATGACCAAACTCATCTATTTAGTAGTGACTTCTTATGCTAAATGCCTATCTTAGCAAATTAATATGTTACTACAGTAATAGCTTTTCAGTTTCCATTAATTAGACGATCTATAGTGAGGCTCACTATGATACATGAACACTTTTTTTATTTGAATGCACGAAGTCGATGATATGTCTTTTATTTTGAAAAAAAAAACCCTTAGATCCTAATCTAACCAAATCAAATGTATTTTGGCACTTACTAAAGTTGTGAGATTTTAGTTACATGCCTTAAATACCATAGTACGTGTGTCACTTGGAAAGATAGTTACAGAATATCACTGAATAAATTTCTTACTTAACAGAAAACAAACAATCTTAATAAGTCGAATTTAGTCGTTTTATTATAATAGCTGGAAGCGTGAGTCAATTGAAGCTAGACCACCATCGAAAACCTGGAAACACTGGACGGCCGTTTCGTCTTATTATGGAACTCCTCAGCAGTGCGCATCCACTAATTATAACTTGAAAATGCTTCGTAAAAATACGCGGTGAGACACTTTGTAGCCCCTTAATTTACTACCATGGTCTGTAAAATTACTGAAAGTTATCGAAACCCCGTTAAATTTTGCCTTATGCATCGGGAAATAAAAAACTGACAATAATCCACACATTTCAATGATAAAAACGTAATTACTGATAACTACGCAGCCTGTTTTAACATTCAACGCTATTGCTTTAAATGTCAACTACACAGAAACTAAGGTTCAGTTTGATATGGGAATGACAACGGTCAAATGAGTCTAAGGAAATACCTCTCAAAAATACGGGAAAAAACACGAGCAGTCGGTCAGTCAAAAGCTACATAGTACTTGATACATATGTGCATTGGTTCAAGTTTCCACTAACATAGTGAGACACGTAATCAAGACGAATCCAAGAAAAGCAGAATTGGTAAAAGCACTAAATTTTGTATAAAATATTAGGCACGGAGAAAGAACACTAGAAGTATCGGCACATTTTGGGACTCCGGGTTTAAATAAAGACAGACAGAATGCACCTCATCTATCTCATTACGTCTTTAACCATTGGTCACGATTATTAACCGGATAATAACAGGGTAATCAGCACTTACCTACACGGTTTAGAACAAATCAGAAACTTGGTGAACTGATGACACGTCGCGAGTCGAGGCAGGCGGTGGCTAGGCATTTGCAACACATGTCCCAATCACCTCAGTTTATGAAGATTTACTATCTAATCAACCGGTTTTCTATCTTTACTTAGTGCCTGCATCTAACCTCAGCATTGCTTATTCAGTGGTCCCAATATAAACAGACAATGTTTCGGGGACACCTATGATCAAATACTTGTTAACTATGATTGTTCTCTGGTTTCAAAGGTCATGTCCCACAGTCATAAAGTAGAACGAAGCGAACTGATATCAGTATACTTTGGTTTTCAGGTGGATATATAACCTACGCCACAAGTAATCCAAGCTGTCAAAGTTTGATCGGGCTTTCTTAACTCGTCACAAGATCTCGCAAAACACCAAGCCACTAGAGCTGATGAGACCTTCAAAATAAGTGAAACAGTCGGTACACTCAACTATCTTTCACCATACGAATAATTCAAAGGCCGAAGCAGAGCAGTTCTGAAGTAATGTTCCCCATTTGTATGCAGAAAAATAACGCACCTAAATATGTAAGAGTTGACCTAGAAATTAAAAGCACAAAATTAACTTGGTTGCCACTTGGTAAATCTTAGCCACCAGCACAGGCTTTGGATACAAAAATGGACATTTCGCAACTGACAATACTAGAGAAAATGATCAGAAGAAAGATGGACGATGCCTATCAGGAGCGATTGGTTTATCGCTAATCGTATCCAAGTTGTTGTAATTGTTTAATTCCCAATGATGATTTGAAAGTGATCTTGATCAGCCAATCACAAACTAGCTTATAGACAATACTTTTTAAGAAACCTGAAAAATGTACTGTTGTGGAGAAAAACGAATGTGCTGTATTAAAATGTAATATCTTCTTTATACAAAAAGTCCGATTGTCGAAATGTCCTGAGGCTGTGGAAAAACTTCGACATAACAGTATAAACGAACTCATCCTGACTTTAATCACTAATACAGTAGCTACTTTCGCTGTTTCCCTCACGACTTTCATCATGTAACTACGAAACAAATTTACTAACAAAATTAGGATTCAGACAATGGGATGTATAACACTGAATGAGAATCCCGAAAAAAAAACTACTGACTATGCGTAACCACCCGACACTATTTCATAGAATCTTTGAAGTGGCAGCCTGGAATTATTTCTAATACTGAGAAAAGACGCCCAAGAACATATTATTTGTCCAATAAATACGTAAAGTAAGCTACCGTTTTTGGCTATGGATATAGATAGGAGGGCTGGTAATTAAATTACACTTAAACGTCCGCTATATTAAATCAATCTGAACTTGGTAGGGTGTCTATGTTTGGCTACTACGCACTATCATTGAAACTACTATTATTTCGACTCTTGATGTTAGTTTCATTTTGTTGTGTGGAGGTGGTATGGCAACCGATGCTAACGCACAGTTAGGTCAAAGGCTCTGGGTGTGGCCCCCTAAGAAAACCACCTGCTTCGGTTTGGGCACCCGGGCAGTATCACAGCCCTCACACAAATCACGAGATTTGTGTGGCGCATACGTATCTGGTGCCCCTTTGTACCAATATTCATGTTGAAATAAAATAAAATATAAGAAACTGATTATGATAACTAACAAGGTAATCTCTGTAAATGTGATTAGTAGTGTAATGTTGTCTGGAACACCCACAAAGACATTTGAAGGATAAGCCACTGCATGTGGGAGAATATATTTTGATAAATCAACCTCATTAAAAGCGTGTGAATAACATAATTCGTATGCCTAAATCATAGTCGATCTACACTGTTCAATATGGAGTGCATGATGGGGAACCAATGAACAATAAAGATCTTACTTGGCAAATTTCGATGACAAGTGTTTCAGTACATGAACAACAAAATATGCGACGAGGATATCAGTCATTTGGAATTCACACTCCGATCATTTAGGAGTAGATTTTCTCTCAAATCTTTTCATTTATACACGACCAAATTAACTAGCCAAGGAGGTTGTACCAGCCACCAAAAACCAATAAAATACAGAGAATTGGATTAGACAGTCTACCATAACCTACTTACGACACAATACAATAGAGCATAACACGTGAGGACACTATCAGATGTTTATTTCCCAATTGCTTTAAAGATGAGGCCTTCAAATATATACAATCGTGAAGTAGTTGATTGAGACAGGTAACAGTGAGCTGAAATTTGTGAACCTATAATTTTTTATGACGTGAATTGTTTCAAAGATCGTGTATAGTTATAATGACTACGAATATTGATGACACGTAGATTATCCTGACATGATATTACAATAATTTATTGGTTTCGATTTCATAACTTTCAATAGTACTCAGTACTCATATCGCTAGGAAACCAAACGCGTGTTAGTGATCATGGTTTGGATTCAAGTAATATTATGGCACGATTAAGATAATACAAATAATGTGAACACCATGGTCACTAATACTATAAAATGAAGTAGTCTGAATTAAGTATGAATCCACACACTTACTTGCTACTCTATACCTAGAGGATACTCCTAATTAACGTGGACTGAGATCTACAGATTCTTTTTTGACAAGTATCTGTGTCTGTGTAAGGTTACGGGTGTAGTAGGAAATGCACCTAACTTTCATTTAAACATGAATGTTATTATTCCCAAAATAGTGGATGATTGCAAGTTTAAGAATATACTGGTGATTGAAATACACACTCAACAACTGGATTCGAAATAAGAAAAACTTACTTATGTGTACTGATGACGAACCACTCTTCTTTACCACAGACAAATTTTGAGATGTTTGGTCTGTGCCACGTTGACTAACTTGACGTGAAAAAACTTTGCCTTTTAGTGGCACTGAGTTTAATCGAGTATCACAAGACGTATCAGAAAAGCGTTTTTTACTGCTGTTCACATTGGCTACAAGTGGTCTATATCTGGCTACCATACCAGGCTGAGATTGCACTCGGCCTACAACACAAAATGATACAAAAACATTGGAGGCAAGTCAAGTGCTGAATATAAATTATAATCTAACTTCTAATATCGCTTTTTTGTAATAAAAAAAACTTACGATACATTAGGACTGATGGTCTGTCAGATTTCCGCATCTTCAGGAAAGCAGATAACTGGACATTTTAATTAGAGCATGAATCATACGAAACTAACAGATAACCTTTTATTTTGGGTATTACGTGTTTAATTTAATTATGTTTTGAATAAACCACGGCTGTCGCAGTACTAACAAGTACCAACAGGTATACACTATTACAACAAATTTTAGCCAACTCAATAGATTAATATACCATTACATTAAAATAGTCCAGAAACTTGCCTTTCTAACGACCAGAGCCCAAAGGAACAAGATCTCGACGAAATCACTGCAAGCTAGGTGTGCAATCGATAGATCGGTCCGCACCATTAAAATTCAATAGAAACGACAGCAAACACACGTGTACATGTCCGTCACTCAAATATTCAATATTGATCAAGTAGCCAATTACAGAGTAATTTAGCGATCAATAGACTAGCGGTCAGCCTGTCTAAATTCATCACCAGATCTAAATTCCACACACTAACACAAGTGGCGATTATTTAAGGCACATACATTGGTCCAATCAAAATTCAGTAATGGCGAGTAGTGAGCCCGTGTGTTTGGTTCACACTCCTTGAGATCGTGTAACCCAATAGTTTCTGTAGTTGCGTAGGCTTTTCTATCATTGGACCTCGTGCTTGCGTATATAACTATCATTGAGACACGTCACTGACCATCACAGTAAATGATACTCATGGATCTATGGGTCTAGGATTTCGGTTGGCCGTCGGGTGAAAACACTCATCATCCAATCACGTGACTAGGTAAAATCCATGCTGTATGTCTGGATCTATTGTTTTTCTCAATCTAGATGAAACCAACGTACTTCAGTTTTTGAAATCAGATCTTTAATAATATCAAGATATTTTTGTTTGAGACTTGTCTTCAACTGATCTCTAATTGCACTGGAAAATTTGAGGAATTCCAAGTCGGACGAGGTGTTTATGACGTGAACCCGGAACGCTTCCAATAAATAAAATGAGTTTACATAAACATCGTGTATACTAGGATTGTGACGTGATAATTTTGTTAACTGATTTTATTGGGTGTCGCCTAATCTTCAAGGTAGTCGTTTCACGATCTAACTGGCGAGCTACTTATCAAAAAGAATATCTACATGTAACCTCGAGTACCAATTTTTTTGAGATCAGTCTGTTTGATGAATACAGTCCAGCCCAAATAACCTTTACCCAGAAAAAGTTACCAATTATAGTGTGTTATTACATTAAGTAACCGAATAAGATAAATTGCCATAGAATTTTATAAAAGACGGTTTTATAGATCTCCAGTTAGTTATCAACAACTTAGGACCTACGATATATGTGCATCAGCTCAAATTGCAACATCAAGAACATTACCAAAGCAGTAGAAGTAGTTGTAATATCAGTGGTAGTAAGGAAGACTAGACATAGATAATGTGAACAGGAAATAATCGGTTTGTGGAATAAAGAGTAAAGGCAATTTTAAAGCTTAGGATCTGCTGCAAGACAGTCTGAATGCACCTGTCCCATTGTAAGCCATTTTTGATCATGCCAACCAACGTCACCAATCAGTGATTTCAGTTATCAAGTGGATACCATCTAGGTAATCTGCATGGTTTAGAACAAATCAGAAACTTGGTGAACTGATGACACGTCTTGCTTTGCCTGCCCCTAACCCTTCTTCTAGTATCCTTCTAGACCACACAACGTCGCGAGTCGAGGCAGGCGGTGGCTAGGCATTTGCAACACATGTCCCAATCACCTCAGTTTATGAAGATTTACTATCTAATCAACCGGTTTTCTATCTTTACTTAGTGCCTGCATCTAACCTCAGCATTGCTTATTCAGTGGTCCCAATATAAACAGACAATGTTTCGGGGACACCTATGATCAAATACTTGTTAACTATGATTGTTCTCTGGTTTCAAAGGTCATGTCCCACAGTCATAAAGTAGAACGAAGCGAACTGATATCAGTATACTTTGGTTTTCAGGTGGATATATAACCTACGCCACAAGTAATCCAAGCTGTCAAAGTTTGATCGGGCTTTCTTAACTCGTCACAAGATCTCGCAAAACACCAAGCCACTAGAGCTGATGAGACCTTCAAAATTAGTGAAACGGTCGATCCGCTCAGCTATTTCACTGCTTATCATCAGTCTAGGCTTTAATATAGAGTTGTATTTTGTACTTGATGTAAGCAAATTTATCCCGAAAATGTTTGTATTTTAGATCAAAGGACTAAGTTTTGTCAGCATCTACAGTAAACAGAACTGTGTCATCTGAGTATTCTACCTCGATGTTTGAGTTTTATAACAGTAGATTATTCCTACAATCAGTTAGTGAGATTGGATGAGTTGAAGTGGTGATTTTAATGTAAAGGTCGAATAAACCATGCAGCCTATGAAGATTTTCTAAGAAACGAAATTCATTCACTTAATACATGGGATTAGGATGTTCATGAGGAGAGAATATGTCACGGAACTAAGCGTCGACATATTTTCTTCTTTGAGCCCAATTAACTTTTTTACCTTCTGTTAGTCATATCTGCTATAGCTTAATCAATTTCCTTTAAACACCAATCAATAACCAAAAAATGAGAAAGTGAAGACATTACGAAATATCCATTTCAACAATTAACACCAGGTCTTTTTCGTTATTTCTTATTGTATACTAACATAGACGGTTGCCCAATGACTATAACTAGATCCACGGTCTGGATAGAGCTACACAATCGAGCTAGAAAACACTCCTGATGAATAATAGGTTATGGTTATAAATGGCATTCATTTGTTTCAAAGTGGAAATAACTACTTAAGGAATAGTTATTTACAGTGTTACATAAAATACATCACAGAAGTGATCAAACTACATCACGAGACAAGCCCCAACTTGAAATCCTGAAAGTAAGACGGAAAGAGGAAGATCAATGAACATATGTAGTCGGTATTTGGAAGCAGACATCAAAAGAATGAGTTGTACCTAGAAAGGATTGCCCAGAACAGGGTTGGTTGAAGAATGTTGGTGGGCGGCAAATGCTCCTATACGAAAAGTAACAGGCGTAAGTGAATAAGTAATCTACATTAGTTGACTTCAATTGTTGGCCTGCATAGTAGTTTCTCTTTTGACGGGTTTTCATACCAAAAGTTATGAAGTTGCATTTATACTTGATTTTTCATTTTGAAACCTCTTCTTTATTGTGGATATTCTCATTATGCTGTACTTATAATACAACCCACCATTACAGATACTAAACTCATTGATCTTGAAAGTCTATGGCAAGGAAAAGATAGCTGAATGTCCCGATATTCCTGTAACAGTTTTACTTAAAACCACTAGAACGTTAGTGGTGCTTATTTCAGACCAACCGTAGCTTAGTTCGAAGTTATACGATTGCAATTTACTTATTTTTTCTTAGATCGAAAAACAACTTTGTTTTTAACTGAAATAAGTAGAAAAAACATTAAACAGGAATAATATAATTGTGAAATCTCAACGAATGAATTTGAAGTAAATCCAACTTAATTTTGTAAGATTTAGTCGTAAATAGAATTTTGTTAGTTTATGAATTTAACGAATAATTTATCGAAACAGTAAGTAAATGGAACTAGAAAATAATTGAATTAAACTGAAGTAATGGCTTAGCATGTACACACATGTAGTGATAAAACAATTCTCTAAAGTTAGAAGTACACAAACTGAACACAAGACAGTATTGAAAACAAAACCAACATGAAAACCAGTTGGGTTTCATCTTTTCTTGTTTCTGAATTATTCTGTTATTTTTCATTTCGTAGTATATTTCTAATAATAACCTATACAATTCCGAAATAAGCTATTTTCCACTCTTTCGGAATTGTCTAACAATTACTTGATTTCCTCTCGAATGTTTTTTTATTGTGGTTTTTGTGTAGCATTTCTTTATAGACAAAATTACTAGGGTTAGTTTACCACTAAAGTGTTTATTCAATTCTGTTAACTTTAAATTATAACCCACATATACCTGGTACTACAAGAAACTTGATTTTTAAATCGATCAATTCATGTTACTTAATAATGTTATTTAACACAGACTTTGAGTTCAACTCACGGAAAATTTCATCTCTATGGCATCAAACGTAGCAGGTTATGGAACAAATTAGAATCCTGTGGAGACTCGTTTTTCCAGACAGTCTTTTCAAAATATATGATCACTACCTAGTCATGTTACTTAGTGTTTGTAAGTAGTACTTCTAAGACAAAGATTTTATTTTCAACCGCAGAACATCCATACATTTCACACTTGCATAATAACTAGCTTGAGCCTTTGGTTTTTATAATAGGCGTCTGTATTGTTTCTAATCTATTTCATATATTCTTGATTTAATGAATAAATCCATTTTGATCAATATATTTGCAATTATTACCAGGTTATCCCCTTATTTAAGATAGTTCTTGCACATACTGTTCGTCAAATCTGTGATATTCACGTCGACAATACATATAGTGACAAAAAAATAATGTTGTTTAATTGAAAATTCAGCATTCCCTAGTAATTAGTGGTGAAATATTTCTCATTAATCAATTTTCCTCATTGATTTGTTAAATATTATTCCAGTAAATTTACACAGGAAAGTTAAACAACGCATTTGTGATTTAAACCATTACTACGAGTGCGCTAATGTCATAAAGAACACTTAAATAGCATCTGCAGTATTTCTTAGTCATGATAGATGTGTAGTTACCTACTTTTATGACGAGAACACGATTGGTATAGTGAAAACAATTATTTTTATAACCAATTGATTGTTTTATTGTACCTGTTTCTTTAAGTGCACAAAACATACATTCTTCCGTTGCTTGTGACCTTGCACGAACTCGTATACACTCGGTAGTTCCGCTTATAAACTTTGGCAAGATCTCGGTATTCTTTCGATACTACGAGATCGCCAACAAATATATCTTATTGCAACCGTCAACTGCCTTCTGGTTTTTGGCTTACGGAGGGATCCAACCCAATACGTGGCACGCAATCTTCCTGTAGTGGTGATCATAGTCAATCGCGACTCGACGCCTACTACAGATGTACAAAACGGTAACAATTGCATTCTTCCTCTTTGTGGATCATTTCTAAGAAAATTTACGGATTAATACTCAATAGATCGCTTATACAAACAGTGCTCTTTAGTTACTGAGACTGAAAATGTGTTGACCAAGATCTACAGGGTGTTCTACACCTAGGCTTTTGTGTGATAAGTGATATACAGACACACTCTGGATGAATTCTTGTACCCTCTTATCAATATTCATTCCTAATATACTTGATATTGTTTTTTTGTTAACTTGAGTCTTACAGGGTGAGGGTGTTCTCGAAATAAAAGATATAACCTCATTTACATGCCCTCCTTTTGCAAAACTTGAGTCTAGAAAAGCGTTCTTTCATTGACTCAAAAATTATTATATTGAAAGTACGAACATTTTACGTTCTGGCACTGAGCTATAGAAGTAAACTAATATTGACCTTAACAGTAGGTTACAGAAGATATGATTTTGGTCTTTTATAACAAAAATTTAGGAATAGATATCACATGAAATTATTTGGTCCTTGTTTCATGGCTTCGCTCCTCAGTGTTTTACTCTATTTACAGCTGGAAACGGAGTATCTTCAGCTGTTTACCAGCCTAAAACTAGGAAGGTTTTGGTTCTCACTTCAGTATATCTATATTTGAAAACATTTTTTCCACAACCTGATATCCATTGGAGAACCATTAAAAGGCTTATCCGTACCAATTTAAGATTCAGATGCATACACCTAGTAACCAGAATGGGATTAAAACTAAAACCTGATATCAAGGTAAACCTAACGCTGCCCACATACTAAATTCAAATTCAATATCCACAATTTTTTAAATCAGGTCTGTTGGCGATCAACCGTAACCTTTATAATATTATGTTGGTAAGAAGTTCATCTTGGTGCTGGTGTGCATACAATTATTACATATTTAAGTCAACTGAATGACTCCAGCAAAACCGAATATTCTTATTTACGTATTTTAAAAGGCAACTTAAGTAAAGAAGTACTCCTCTTTGATTAGTTCATTATCATTTCTCCACACTAATATACAGGTTGTACATTTTCCAGTAAAGTCAATATCAACTGCATGATGGTGAGATAGTCAACATTATTCACAAATTTAAAATTACATGTGACTATTACAATAAGTAGTTAAAGCAATTAGTCCCTTTGATAAATTTCGATAATGCAATGAGGAGACGAAGATTATCAGAACTATGTGATATATATGTGATATATATAGATTCTTTTGAATTGGTCGATCATTTAGGTGACATTAATATCAAAGGAAAACCTATGTGCTCATTTGATGTGAATTCCTTATTCACCAATGTACCTTTAAAAAAGACTATTGACATATTATGTGACTATATATCTTCAAACAACCTTAATTTACCTATCCCCTTAAAATTTCTTAAAGATTTATTACTTTTATGTACTGATAAAGTTCAGTTCACTTTTGAAGGCGAATACTTTCGCCAGATTGATGGGGTCGCTATGGGTAGTCCGTTAGGACCATTACTAGCAGATGTGTTTATGGCACATGTAGAAAATTTATCTGAAGACTTAATCAAAAACATGTCACTTTATAAGAGATATGTAGATGATATCTTAGTAATTGGTGAAAGAAAGGAGGATATAAACTGCCTATTGAATAAATTTAATACTATCCAAAACCATATCAGTCTTTCATGTGAAGAGGAGAAGAACGACCAGCTTCCCTTCTTAGATGTACTTCTAAACAGACGAGAAGATGGCTCAATAAAACGATCCATTTTTCGAAAACCGACGTGGACGGGTCAATATCTTAGTTACTATAGTTATTGCCCTGTACAATACAAACGTGGTTTGGTAAAGTGCCTTTTTAACAGGCTTCGTCGTATTTGCACAAATGACGCTATTGATGACGATGTTAGGTTGTTAACCAAGACATTAATTGGGAATGGCTATCCACCTAAATTTATCAATAGATGGAAAGTTCAGGGCACAGCGAGACCTACTGTAGCCTTGGTAGAGAAAAAGCCTGTCTACATCACCTTACCATTTAGAGGTGATTCAAATAGCCTTTTATTGAAACAAAGGCTTAAATCTGTTATCAACAAAACGTATTGTGCTGCGAAAGTCATAATCAAGGAAAGAACGAGGTCCATGCTTCATTCAAAACCTAGACGAAATGAAAACGTTTGTGTCACATCCCACTGTGTTTACCAATTTAAATGTGTGTGTGGTCACACATACATAGGGAGGAGCAATCGTGATCTGAAAATTAGGGTGGGTGAACATGTACCAAAATGGTTGCAAAAACAAATACAGTCGAATGTCCCGATAAGAGTAGAGGATTAACATCCATCATCCTCTATTGCCAGACATGAAATCGAAACAGGCCATAAGATTGATTTTAACTCGGCTTTTGTGGTGTTGTATAAATGTGTAAAAGGGCGTTTACTAAGGTTTATTGAAGCCTTAGCCATACGAAAATTCAACCATCCTTTGTGTTTTCAAAAACAGTTTTTGTTCTCTCTTTAAACCTACCCTGGTAATATATGCTTATTATCCAGAGTGATTAGGTGTCAAATTGTTTTCACATTATTTTATCATTATTATTCTTACCCCTTTTCCAGTCTAGTTGACCTTTTATTTTTATATATAAATGTTCTTAACAAGTATATGTGTGATCAGATTGTTCGAAATGTATTGCGCTAATATATCACATAGTTCTGATAATCTTCGTCTTCTCATTGCATTATCGAAAATAAGTAGTTAGCTAACTTCAATAACGAGGGCGGATTGCTTGGTTGTCAAGCTCAAGGATTTATGTATGGAGTAAACTGAGGGTTGTTTGGTAAAATAGACGGACTAAATAATAGTTTTCTGAAAACGTAAATTCTTGAGTGACCGAATAAATATGATCACAAAAGTTTGGACAGATTTCTACTCTGCACGAAACCATTCAATGAATAAAAAGAGAAGTGTAAGAAGTAATCAAGCCGTTTGTCATTATAAGTGATTAAGGGGGAGCGAGAAGAAAAAGATGAGGTTATTTTTATACATCCGATGTAATTTTGTCTACGGCAAATGAAGATGGGGTGGTGATCTACTTTTATAAAGAGAACGCGATTGGTGTAACGGAAATAATGATTATTATAACCAATCGTGCCCGTGATTGTTTTACTGTACTTGTTTGTTTAACTGCACCAAACGCACTGTTCCTTCCATTGTCCATTTTGCTTGTACGAACGACCTTACGCTCCGCCATTTTGCCTGTGATCTTTGGCACGCCTCGGTATTTTCTCGATACCACGATATCGCCAACAAATATATTTAATATGGACCATTAACAGCCTTCTGATTTTCGGCCTACCGAAAGATCGAAGTCTATATCTGGCACGTAGTTTTATTGAAGGGGTGATCATAGTCAATCGCGTCTCAACGCCTTCAACAATACAATGAAAATGAGTTTATGCGAATGGCTTCTCGATATAATATTGAATGTTATTTAGGGGAATTAATGTGGATTCTGTTGTTTATAAAAAGCTACATCCTGATTGTTTGGTATTTAATACATTACTTTATTTTATTCTTATGTCTTCTATCAACTAAATAGTCAAGATAAGCGGGATTTATTATCCTAATTTTGCCACCACTATATGTATTGTCTAGTGCGTTTAACTACACTTATCCACTAAATACTTTTCAAACTTCCTAATAAAAAAGGCAAAAATATATTTCAGGAGCAAACAGAGAAGCAGTTGGTCAATCAGATATGTGATATCCATCACGAGGTAACTTGACATACCTAAAACCAATGACATCTGTTAGTAACCCAAATCTAAAGCTTAGAAACACCCCATTGGGTTTTTACAGATAGATACTTGGAAATCTATATCATCTGGCTCTGACCACGATGAAGAGCTAAGGCAGTTTAAGGGTAGGCTGATGAATACCTGCACCACGATTGTGAGCGGTGGTGGGTAGCGAACGCAGACGAGATGGAAAAGATGGCAGCGATAGGTAACAGTAGACGATTGTACAGACTTCTAAAGGAAACGTTTTAGAAATCCGGCTGCCAATGGAACCATCTCGGGAAAGCTGGGGCTATTACTCACTCGATTCATGAGATTAGTCCGATGGGCAGGGCAGTTTGGAAAACAGTCCAACTGGCCTTGAGCACATTTCAGTTACTATCTGCAAGCAGCGTGAATAGGAATATAATATAAGTTCTTTAACTTTTAGTGAGGTTGAAAAGGATATAAGTAACCTAAAGCGATAGGGAGCAGAAGCGCCTGGTGGACCAACTCCTGAGATTTTTAAGAGTGGTTTTCCAGTTTCAGCGGTTATATTATCTAAGATTTTAGCTAAAATCTAGAAACTGGACGTAATCCCATCTGACTGGTCTC
The DNA here is from genome assembly GCA_944470415.2 of Schistosoma rodhaini. Classification (NCBI taxonomy): domain Eukaryota; kingdom Metazoa; phylum Platyhelminthes; class Trematoda; order Strigeidida; family Schistosomatidae; genus Schistosoma; species Schistosoma rodhaini. The sequence goes on from OX104044.1 coordinate 37,469,880, forward strand.
GATCTCTGATCATCTCTGTTTATAAGAAAGAATGAAAATTTTCTTGTGATTGCTACGGAGGAATCAGTTTAACTGATGTAGTGTCTAACATACAAGCCTCAATAGCACTTCGACGTTTAACTATAGCTCGTATAGAGCGAACCCGAGGAAAGCAGTAGGGTTTCAGATGTGAATATGAATGTGAAGACCAAGTATTCACACCCCTCCGCAGCAGGTTTTGGAAAATAGACATGATTTTTGATATCCAACTGCTATTGTATTCCTTGAGCTTAGGATGGCGTCCGAATCTGCTGGTCACGAGATCCTGTCGCAATGTCTGTTATTTAATGGCGTTCCAAAGAGTTGCATTATCTGAAGTGCTTGTGACATGTGTTCAGTATGACCAGCCATCACTTGCCTCGACGGGTAATTTGTGTGGTGTAGGAGTTGGTTAGAAGAAAGATGGGAGTAGTCAAACCAAAACTTGGAATCAGTCCACACAGTTATTGACAATTATTTTTAGCTATGTTAATAGGCGTAATATACTTGGTTGGGGTTGGCGTGATTATCGTGACAAATGGACAGAAAAATTGAGTGACATGGCTCAAAATCGTTTGCGATGGCGCGTGTGTAGTCATTCTTTCTCCTCCCTTAGATTCTGATCGTCTAAATTACTCGAAACGTCTTCGTGTTTCGTTGCATCGATTTATATTTTCCTGAATTTAATCTTCGATGCTCGGTACTTTCAGTCACCACTGATACTGTTATTACGTCTGGGATTCGGCCTGACAATTCCCTCTCTCTGTGGTAATGTGATATGGAATTTTGAAATGATATACATATGTACCAGGTACAACGTAGCGATATATTATTATTAGATTATTTGTATAGTTTACTCACAGAGCTTGACATCATCATAAATTCTCTGTTCAGAATGTAAAAACAAGTCGAAATGCGTTGTCATAAGGACCGTAGAAGAACAGTTACTGAATTTAAAATCTATACATTCCAAAAACCGCGTGCCCTGTCTAGTCATGCAATAATCCAGGCTATTACTGATCCGAACATACATGGTCAAAGGTTGATAGATAATTTGGTTTAAATACACGAATCACTAACTAGAAAATACATATCCCTGAACCTTTTTAATCGCCCCTAAAAGCACGAAACGCAGCTGCAAATCACCATTAGTAACTTCCCCGTCCTACCACTAACTAGTTCAACAAAGGATAACTCGGCTTCATACACGTTATATAGGGCAACCAAGTATGCGACATAGAAAACTGACCTATAATGAAACTTTGACACTTAAATTGTTGACAGTGTTAAAAATATCTTCAAAATGCCTTATTTAACAACTTGTTCTTATCAGTTATACAATCTACCCTTGTGGGCCAGGGTAATTTTGCAATGGTTTTCAGGAGGACCAGATACTATGTAGGCTTCAATACTACAATCTGAATAGCACAGGTCAATCCTGTAGCGCAGCCACACAGGTACTAAGCAATGGCGACATGCCTTACAATGTTCCAATGATAATGGCCCTTGAGAACACTGAAAAACAACCACTAGTATGGATGAAATTGGTTAACCAGCAAACGATTCTGCGCACGGACAGTCAGCAAGACCTGCCGAAGTAATGCCGAACCATCCACAATGTCAATGGAGAACCTCCAGTCTCATATGAGACCTTCAAATCCATATGGCAAGATAGCTTATATAGCTTATAATGCATACAACACATATGTAGAATAGTAAATAAAATAGCCCTGCCTGAAGTGTTAGGGCATAAAAAACGCCTAAAAGCCATTGTCTGGTGTCAGAATACTATCACAAGACCACCAAGATCATTTTTAACGCATTTGCGAAGTTTTCATCTTTCCGACTTTTTCAGACTCTGAGTTAGGGATAGTATCCCTATCTACCAAGTGAACAGAAAAACGCACCATGATATTCACTGTGTTTACATGAAAACATGCAACGCACTCCCACTCCTAGAATCTATCTGGATCTCTGCTCCTTTATGATGACGTAGAACGTTTCAAAAAGAGTACCAGCAAAACATGTGAACAGCCTCATCGACTGACGAATAAATGGCAGTGATCGGACATGAATAATGCAGGATGACAAAACTCATCAAAGAACGTCAGACGTAAAGTGAATTGCGCCATCACTAAATATTTTCTTTGCAAACAAAATATGGGAAGATAAGTCATCGAACCACATCGTGCAAAAACGTTAGTGTGTACACTGCTACTGTGACTTCAGCCCTGTCTCCGACACTGCCCTGTTACTTATGTGAAGCAGGCGCAAGATAGATGTTTGCTACGAGTGTCTAAGTACTGCAAACACAAATGTCTTAGTCTCAGTAGTATCATTTAATTCATTCCCGAATGTCCTGTATGCAAATATTTGAACACAACTGACTGTAACCTTTCCAGAATGACAACGCATTCTGAAAATATGGGGAAGATCAATGACCGACATGGATAGCCTGGCTACTGAAATGGATGCAGCTGTTTAAAGTTGATCTCTGAAGACCATCCATTATACGTGAGACTGAATTTAAAGTATCTGGTTCTCTTTCGTCGCCTTATTCTTACGGAATGCCTTTGATGATGTTTGCTAATTCAGAAGTGGTCCCTAAACCAACCGTATTGACGAAAAATACCTCCCACTTCAGTCCAGCTTGAGGAGCTCAAATTAACCTAGAGAACATAAGCTTAATCGCGAGTAGTTTTGATTGGTAGTAGAATTAACCCCGACGTAGTGGTCTAATAGCCATATGGACGGAAGATGAGTGGGATATCATTGCCTCTATTCCATATCAGAACAGATCAGACGCTACAACAATTTGTGAGCCTTTACAGAGGTGTTTTGAAAGAAAATTTCAGTTAAACATTGAATTGACCTTACCAGAACACACTTCATGTACTTCTGAACACTCCTGTTAGCTAACTTTTGTTAATAGCTAAAATATGGGAAATGTAGCTCAATACACTTTAGTGAGGAACGTACTTCAGGACTAACTATTCCCATAAAAGATCTCAATAGGTAAACACCAGGTGGTTGGAAAATCTTAGAGGTAGCTTCCATGTCAGTTGAATCTGGAGCCATCCGTTCTTGGCCAAGAAGAACCCGAGCTACTTACTGGAAGTCTCAAGAAAACGTAAATTTCTGCAAGCAATTGGAGTCTCTTATATACCAGTCGATCGAAAACTTAGTATATACGACAAGAAAGTTCACTTTCAGCTGACCACTTGAAAATCATATTGAAGATACCATCACTATTGATTTTGGGGAATCATTTACAGTTACAGGTCACTCCTTCCTAGTGAGGTAGTGATGCCCCTACGACGTAGCCAGTCAGAAGTTTAAACCCAAAGAGTTTGTCGTTGGTAAACATTCTTCTGATAGCTTGCTATTTTTAGCAGCGTTTGGTCGTCTTTCCTTACTATAACGAGCCATAAAATACAGTATAGTATTCGTAAAACGAAATGTAATCGAGATCTCGGCTCTTTATAAGCTTTCCAGCCGTCCTGGAAAAAAAAGAACTTGTGAGTACATGTCGAAATACACTCGTACTTGCGTAAAGACACAAGGTGAGCGGAAAAAAAGTAAATAAACTAATACGCTTGCGAGCGTAAAAGCGGTTGAAAAAGTTTTTCTGTTTTTAAAAAATATATATATGCTTATCAGTAAACAAATTTTTTGAATAAATATATAAAAATAAACATATTAAATTTTTTATAATATATAATGCCAGGGAAAATCGAGATAAAGTTTGTGTCCTACGTGCAATAGTCGTTTAAATGTTCTGTAAATCTTACTCTTCTTCCAGAACGCGTTGTCTCAAGTTTATTTTCAGATGCTGATGAAGTATCGTTGTGCGCGTCGGCTGTCGAATGGGATACTACAAGTGTAAGAGCTGTGTCGTTCGATTGTGCTGAAGGAAAATCGATGTAGATAGGATTTCCTTCCAAGTACGCTGCTTTGAGGCGATCGATACTGGTGCTATCGTTAGTGCCGTTCGCATTGACAATATAGTGCTTAGGTTCACGCTGAAGAACTTTAAAGAGTCCTTCGTATACTGATTCGAGGGGACGTCGATGTGAGTCTCGAGACATATGTACTATGTTGTAAGTCCGGTTGAACAAAGATATCAGTTGATTGCGTTCGAGTGTAAGCAGGTTTAACTGAACGCATTGCGTTTGTAAGCCTGCTCGTGTGGGAGTTTAAATCCATATTCATTGAAGAAGAAGACAGATCCACGAATTCTCCTGGAAGTCGTAGTGTCGTTCCATAAACAAGTTGGGTTTCAGTGTATCCAATGTCAGCTTTCGCTACATTGAGGATACCTAGTAAGACGAGTGGAAGAGCGTCTGTCTACTGTTGAAAAGTTTCAGCTGATGGCGAAGCTCTTAGTTGTCGGCGAAAGCGTTCTACCAACCCGTTTGCTTGTAGGTGGTAGACGGCCATTCGGAAGCGAGTGATTCCTAGTAGTGTGGTCAGACAACGGGAAGGTTCAGACTCGAACTGGCGTCCGCGGTCTGTAGTGATAGTTGAAGGGCAGCCGAAATTCGCTACCCATTGTTCGACGAAGGCGCGAGCCACTGTTTCGGCAGTAATGTCCTTAATAGGTACTGCTCCAGGCCATCGAGTGAAACGGTCTACGCAGGTTAAGAGATAAGAGTATCCATTTGAATCTGGTAAGGGTCCTACCAAATCCAGATGAACATGGTCGAAACGAGCATCAGGAGCTTTGAAAGAGACTAAGGGACATTTGTTGTGTCTAATTACCATAGATTTCTGGCAACTTAGACAGGAGCGTGCCCAGTCCCTCGTGTCTTTATTCATATCAGGCCAGCAAAAGCGTTCTGCTATGAGCTTGATGGATGCACGATCATCTGGATGAGAAAGTTTGTGCAACGTATTGAAGACGTTGCGTCAATAATGTTTCGGCACGATTGAGCGATCCCTACCTGTAAATGTATCACATAATAAGGTTTCCCTACCTGTTCCCATCTGTTTAATAAGCAGTTTGAAGGTTGTTGTGGATAACTCGTGCTGAGGATCAATGTCTTCCTTTTGAAGCTGAGCGAGTTTCAGAAGGTCGATTCCTTAGAAACTGTTCAAGGGAGTTATACGAGACAAGGAGTCTGCGACTACATTGTTTGCTCCAGAAATGTGTTGTATATCTGAAGTAAGCTGCGAAATATAGTCCAGTTGTCGAGACCCTCGAGGTGAGTACTTATTTGAGGATGAGCTTAAAGAGAAGGTAAGAGGTTTATGATCGGTAAAAAGCGTGAATTCTCTTCCCTTGATGGAATGTTGGAAATGCCGTACAGCACAATACATAGCTAGGAGTTCCCTACCGAAAGTGCTCGGCATTCGAAGATTTCGTGATTTCTAAGATGCGGCCGGCAGATGCAGCCAGTCCGTCTACGGCGTTGTTTTGAAACGAGACTAGAACTGCTTGCACCTGTTGCGGGAGTTTGAATAAGAAAAGTTGTTTGAATAGGCCTTCGTCGAAAGTTCTTTGACCTATCCCCCCTCTCATCCTAAGCAACATACTTGTCGATGAACCATGTTGCAGGTTGATGTTATTAAGGAGTTGGTCTAACCTTTGTCGGTCGGTTAGATCTCCAAGTCTCAGAATCGATCGTTTAAGAGTTTCGTAAGGTTCCGAAACATCACTAGGTGTGACGTCCCTGTTAAATTCGCGTGGTAGTGCCTTAACAACTGCGAGGAACTGTGTGAGTGAGTCCGTAATGCCGTGCCCGCAAAGCCGGCTTCTGCGTAGCAGAACCAGGCTTCGATATTATCTGGTGAAAAAGCATTAAATGAATCGAGGGTGGGAGGATAGTCTTTAACTTAAATACTTTTGGTGTCTGTTCCGTCAGAGTGAAAAATCAAGTATTATAAAGAATGAAAAATAAGTAATTAAAATATATCCGAAAACTCGGAAAAAATATATCACAATATATAAAAGTCAAATAAAGCGAAACAATGATTAATGAAGTTCCAAAAAGGAACAGACAGTTTATCGTTCGGTGTGCCAGATCACGTCGGGCTCACTACTGAAGATACCACCAGTATTGTAGTTGGACAACTCTCTACCAGTAACACCTGTAATCGAATCGCACCCACCTAGTTAAAATCAGAAGTCAGAAGCGAGGAGGTTGGAAGATATATTTGATGGGTTATCAATATATCGAGCAGTGACTGATCTAATCTGGCTAATGATCGTAGGATATGTTTCCCACGCCGTGCTGTAACGCGATCCGGTACGGATGCATGACCGAGCGCCTTCAGTTAAACAAGTCCACTTAAACTAATGTGGTCAGCATCCAATGTCGAACACTTACAAAGCTATTGATTTTGGGGAATTATTTACAGGTACAATTTCATCCACGTAAGCTTCTAGTTCACACATACTGTTAATATTATATCCACTACCTTCTGGGAGTATTAAAGGGAATATGATTATGGTTCATCACACTGTTCACAAAAACATTAGATTCAACGTATTAGTACTCTTAAGCACTCGGCAACGTATATGGGGGGATTACCTAGAGGTTGAATACACATAATTCATAAACGACTTCTCCTTAGTGAGTCTATACTGTAATTATGGCAATAACATCCTCCCATTCATTCAAAGAAAAGTTCTCATAGTACTGAGGTAGACCGTTTTGAGTACCGTCTCTCAACTATTGCACGTGACTACCAACAAACGGTCATCACATGGAGAGTAACCTTTCGTATTTGAGAATAACTTCATATTAACTAGAATCAGAAGTCATCTAAGAATCCTCTTTCTATTTCTAACCAACAAGGTTTGAGGTTCGTGATTGTCCTACATGAACTGTTTCCACACTTACTGGAAATTGATTCAGAATATATTCAGTTTCATATCTGTCACCATAGTGATTTCACAATGCGTTTAGTTCAGTTAAGTAGAAAATGTTATAGAAATCAATTCGGCTGACTGATAAGACTATAATTTATCATTTTCAGTTTTTGTTTGAAAGCACTTTCACACACACAAAATGATGTGAACTAAAGATGGACTCTGACCTTGGGTCAGTAGCTTTGTTTATTTTGGCGGCTCGTGGTTTGCCTAAGCCCCCTTTTAAGAACATGGTCCAAGGTTTGCAGCAAGCACCTGCAGTTTGAGAATAAAGGTGATGGCTCGATGCCTAAATTCATACGCTCAGAAAGCCATGCATGAAGAGCATTACGAAGAAGACGTTGATGACGAAGATTTGGATGATGACGATGTTGATGGGTATGAAGGACTCAGTGATTACGATGAAGATGACATACCTGGATCCTCTGGCTACGGAAGCCACAGTTTTGGTAATGCTGGAAGTGATGGAAAATGTTCTGACTTGCGGCGCCAGAGATCTATTAGCGAAGGTAGTGCTGTGTACTGTGTCGAAGCTGGAGAAGACAACAGGCATGTTTTTTAATGATTTCTTTTGTGGTTTCTTCTAAGAATTAGCATGTGTTTCTCGTTCAAGTCCCAATCTAAAGTGCTAGTTAGGTAAGCGAGTGCCCAAAAACTTATCTTGAGAGTTAAATGGTACAAGGATCTGGTAGTTATTCATGTTCATTAGGTGTAGTAATAATAATATTGCAAACTAAAGAATTTCATTTGTTGGTATCTGCTAACAGAATAGTGGTTTTAAATAAAGTTTTTGTTCATCACAGTAATATATAGAACTCAGTAATATAAACCAAGTGTTATGTACCGTCTCTGGTCCTGAACTTTTAGTATCGTTTACTCTAAAAACTATAGACAATCGATGATTAGTTTGCACTTAAATGCCATCTTAGCTTCATTTCAGTTAGTCTCAGTGGTTGAAACTGGTGTTCCAGAGAGTAGGACATTGCAATACCTCTCTGTTACTATGGTAACCACCTCAGTGATAAAAAACAACAATCGTAAGAATGGGTTTGACGTCACATCGGCAGAGCATGTAAATAATGATTTTGGATACCACAAGTCCGTGTCCCAACGTGGTTATGTTTATTTAAGACAAACTCAATCCTACTGCATATATGGTCATCAGAGCTTTCCATATGCGTGGTGAGACGTTCGGACCCCTACTTGTGTGCACCGTGTTGTAGTGCTCTTTAATTAGCTGCTTTAAATGGTGGTCATTCACAAAAGTTAAGGAAAAACGCTACAAACACTTATTATTAATAACAATATTGGGACGTTAAAAACTTACAATTAAAGGTACGATAATGTGAACTAGTGAATGAATCAACAAGATTACTTACCATCAGCCTCATTAAAATTCTGGCTAGCAATGTTCAAAGTACCAGTTTGAGGCCGACCTGTCATGTATGTCACGAAATCTGGGATGAGTATGCATTCTTCACACCAAAAAGGTAAAAAAGTACTAATCGAGCGAAGTAGTACTCATACTTTCAAATGAGGCAAAACGAATGACATTATTTTGGTACCAGGCTTTGTGTTAATGAAGGACCGTTGCGGAACCAATCTTGTGCTTTTGTATGGGTTTTCTAGTAGGAGTGTTAGATGAAGTTACTTTCTGGTAGCTCACCATGAAAGTTAATTCCAACTCTGTAGTCACTTAACGGTCTAATCTTTATTTGGACATCATATTGATAAGATAGTCGTTGGTGGATGGCGGGTTTCTAGCGTATTATGAAACGGTTAGGAAGTTTCTGTCATTTTAAAATGAATTGTTACCATGGCTTGCTCACGTCCTACTCAGTGTCTCGTAATATATCAAACTTAACCATAGTCTCACTACGTGTCCAATGACTGAAGTTCCTATATTCAATTTTACCCTACGTATATCGTGTTAAATTGGGGCAAATGAATTAATCTTTTGTGTTTTAATATATTTACTTAACTCATATAAAGTCTGGTACAATTAAGCTCGAGCTCAGTCTGTACTAAGGACTACACTGTATCCTAAATTGTCATGACCTTAACTGTACAAGGAAGCGTTATTTTCTTTATGGTCTGCAAACCTCACTTGAAGAAATACTATTTTCCATATGGTAAATCTATTACACAGCTTTTCCTTGGTTTTCAGTATATTATTACTAAGGCTTGTTGCTTTTGACGAACCATTCTCAGGTTGATAAATAACATTGCTTGTGTGGTACCTGTCCTTGAGTTTTCAACAACCTTAGATTATCAAATCTACGTTGACTTTCAGACGGGATCATCACAACCAACTTGAACGTAAAAGACGTGCGAGCATCAAAACAAGTTATAATGACCTTCGAGAAGTCATCCCGGGGCTACGAGGATCGAAAGCATCCAGGGCAGTTATACTACAGCGCGCAGTTGAGTGCATCGAAGAGTTGGTCAAATTGAATCGTGACCATACTGTTTGCGTTGAGACGCTGAAACGGCAGAACGACCTGTTGGATTCACGAGTAAGTCGTGGGACTAATAGCAATTTTTTATGACCACACCAACACTGTAAAACAATTTTTTATGTGTATTGATAGACGTCAACAAAACTAACAGTTAGACATTCACGTAGTTTCTACGTTTCCGTTTATTTATTAATGGATGTGCAGGTACCAACTACCAAGCAATGCAACGAAAACTTCAGTAAAAGAACTTGTGGATTAATTAACGTAAATACATTCTTATTTACATGTGTACATTTAAAGTCCTTCACACAATCTTTATCGGTTGTCACTGGCCTCATGGATCAAACAGATGTCAGTTATTACTACAGACAGACGTGTACATTGTTGAACCTTGGATGCCCTCAGTTTATATTGCCCCATTTCACATTCAAACAGCAAGAATTATCAGTGAAGGAAGAAGCGTTTGCAACTGATTATAAAACAATGACAAAAATCTAGATTGAGATGCAAAATAGGTAGATGTAATTTAGTACTGGGGTGTATTAATATAGACACTAAACAATTGGGTTATGGATTGTGAGTAAATCTACACCATGATCGGTTCCAGACAATTCTACATAGTCTCCAATAATTACTTCCCGAATGTCAACAAGGGAGAAATGTCTCAAAGCACACGTCAAAATAAAAATTGATAACAAGTATCAAATATATATAACAAATATTATAAATGACTGATTTTTTCAGTTAATTTTCTATATTAGCCATGCTGCTAAAGTCCAGTTTAGGTTTAATGTACTTGATTTAATATGTCGAGCCAGTTTTTCATTTTGATAGATTAGGGTATTCTTATATTTTGTTTATATTGTTTATATTGCTTATATTTTGTATTGTCAACTTTCCAGGTTCAAGAGCTTCAACGTTTGGTGCAGCGAATGGATGGAGAAGAAGTGTGCAACACTCCAACATCAAGTTCTTTTACTAACACTATTTCTCCCAATAATAATATCGCCCTTCGATTAATATCACCAACAGCTTCGGGTGTCCCGATGTATCGCTGCCTGTCTCAAGATCCACTCCAGTCATCTACATCAACAGAATGTGTGAGTGTGGTATCCGAATGATTGTGTAAAATAATTCAATTTAAGACCAATGTCTATTTAGTTTCATCTGAAAAGACCTTAGGTGCACCGTTAACTTTGGTCAACAGTTCAGACATCTATTAGTAACCTACATTTCTGTATAGATGAAATTAACAGCTCTCATGTCTATGACAGTTGTTTTATGAGATTTAGACTCATCCTTCACATTCATTTTACCACTCGTTTTTATAGACGTACACGTCGATTTTTCTAATTCTGTTCATATTTCATAAGTGTCAAGTTCTTGTTAGTGCTAATATACTCCCAGCATTAGAGATAGATCAATTTCCTTTGTTCATTCAAATTAAACATCTATCTCAGTTATCAAACCGAACAAAATTCACTGCTCATTTACACACTTTCAGTCAGCTACAACGTAGGACCAGGCACATATATGCATCGGTCCAAGTTGCCATACCTCGTTAGCACAACAAGATGAACACCGGATTCATAGAAGTAATTAATTTAGTAATGGTAGTATATAAAGAAAGGTTGTATATAAGGATATAGTATAGGAAGGGAGAAAGTTATGAAGCAATTTTAATCTCATAAATTAAGGGAAGATAAAGAGTGTATACACCTACGCCATTGTGATCGATTCTGAGCCATGTCACCTAGAGTCTCCAACCATTGGTTACGATAGTCACGCGGACCCCAACCAGGTAGTCTGCATCTGCCAACATGGCTCAGGCTAGAAGTTAGTGACTTCAAACACTGATGCCATGTTTTGGTTTGGCCGTCCCTAACTCTCTTCCAACCATCCCCAATACTAGTCATCATAGTGCGTCGTGGTAATCGGTGTTCAGGCATACGTAACACATGGCCCAACCACCTCAGTCGATGAAGATTCATCACCTCATCAACTGATTTACCAACGTTCCCTAATACCCTGCGTCTAACCTCACTATTACTTACCCGGTGATCCCAGCAGATGCGAGCAATATTTCTAAGACATCTGTGGTCAAATACTAGTAACCTACGAGTATCTTCTACTCTTAATGGCCATGTTTCACAGCCGTAAAGTAGAACAGAGCGAACTGATGCGCAGTATACTCGTCCCTTAATTGATAGACGGATGTCTCGTCTTCGCCATAGGTGACGTAAGTTGGCAAAAGCCAAACGAGTTTTTTGAATCCGTGCTGAGATTTCGTCAGACACCAACCCATTAGGGCTGATCAGACTTCCAAGATAAGTGAAGTTGTCAACGCGTTCGACTACTTCACTCCCTATCCTTAGTTCGGGTGTTGACGCAGGCCAGTCCTGGAGTAACAATTTACATTTGGATGGGGAGAAACGCATCCCAAACATCCTGGCATTATTACTGAGTTCTAACAGAAGACTCTGCATTTTGCCAGCGTCTTCACCAAACAGGACTATGTCATCTGCGTATTCTAAGTCGCTTAGTGGTCCCCCTGGTAGGAGATCAATTCCTGTAAATTCAGTCGACGAGAGTGTTATTTCCAGCAACAGGTCTATAATGAAGTTAAACAAAAAAGGGGATAGTGGACAGCCTTGACGTACACCACTTGAGGTTGTAAAATCATATGACAGTTCGCCATAAGCTCTCACTCGACTGATAGTGTTCGAGTAAAAAGCCTTCACAAGGTTTATGTACTTCTCAGGTACACCTTTAAATGACAGACACTGCCACAGAACCTCTCGGTCTACAGAGTCAAATGCTGCTTTCAAATCAAGAAAAACTATCATTGTCGGACGCCGATAAGCATGTCTGTGCTCTAAAACTTGACGAATGGTGAATATGTGGTCGATACAGCCACGACCAGGTCTGAAGCCAGCCTGATTACACTGTTTCAAGTGTCCACGTTCCTTGTTCAAATACATAGTCATAATTATTTAACCTGTTACCACTCATACAGCGTAGACCACCGACTGGGAGTCTCCAACCAACTCCGTTCACAGCCCTTTTTCATAGTCGTTCCAGACTACTATCCATTCTTTTGATGTCTGGCTCCAATTCCCGGAGCAAAGTGTTGCCTGGTCTTACTCTTTTTTTTCGCCTTGAGGATTCCAAGTTAGGGCTTATCTTGTGATGCAGTCTGATGATTCCTACAATGTGTCCTATCCAGAGTCTTTTCCTAATCCCCTCTTCATCTGAAAGCTGATTTTATTCTCTGCCACAGGCGAATAATGTTGATGTTCGTTGTAGTAGTTCTTCGAGTTCCAGTTCCGTGTAGTGAAGCTGTATTAACGTTAGTGTTAAAAATTTTAACTTCAGCCTTGGGTAACGGTTGTCCTGAGTTCCAGATGTACTGTAGGAATGCTGCCCCTGCTTTGGTAATCCAAACCTTCACAGATGCACCTTGTTTATCAATGGTGCTGGGCAGGTACGTAAAGGTATCCGCCTCTTTCAGTGTGTGCTTTGGCTGGTGCTCGCTGTATCGTACTTTATGAATTCGATTTTCCCCTTGTAAATGTTGAGGCCTACTGGTCCAGAGACTGGTGCCATACTGGCCATCTTCATCTGCATTTGTTGGTGTGCATGGAGTAAAAGAACTAGATAATCTGCGAAGTGCAAATTGTCTAGCTATGTCCAAGATGTTCGTTGTATTTTGTCCTTCCCTTGTGATGTGGAGATCTTCATAGTCCTGTCAACAGCTATAAGAAAGAGGAAGGACGAGAGTAAGCAACCTTTTCTGACACCGACATTCACTTGGAATTCATCTGTGAGCTGTCTCCCGTGCACAACTTTGCGATCCAGTCCCTCTTGGGAGTTCCATATGCGGTTGACTATCTTCTCAGGCACATCGTCATTATAGAGAAGGTTCCATAAGGTTCTCCTATTCAAATTGTCAACCGTTTTCTCATAGGCAAGGAAGTTGATATATAATGGAAAATTTCATTCAATTGATTGCTCAACAGTGATCTGTAGTTACGCGATTTCATCAGTATACAATCACTCCTTAAGAAATCCAACCCATTGGGCTCAAAGTTAGACGTCTACCGGGTCTTTCATTTGGTTTAACCACATTCTGTCTAGAACTTCCTAGAAATGATATTAGTATGTTTCCTTCGACGTTTTCATGCTTGCTAAGATTTTTATTTGGTATCTTAATGAGGTATCCCTCTTTCCAATCTATGAGTACTTGTTCCTCCAAAATCTTCCTGTAAAATATATGTAACAGTTTTTTAACTATCACTCTATCTGACTTTAACTAGTACTCTGGTTCTACTGCGTTGCCACTCTTGATCTATATAATGGCCATGCCAATTTCTATTTTTAGTGGGGCGATATCTGTATGTGCTATTTCGTTGTCTGGTGGACCAAGTGGGGCTGATCTATTCAAATGTTCTTCAGAGTGTTCTACCCACCTGTTACGCTGTTTTTAAACCTCTGTGACTAGTCCTTGTTTGTTCATCACTAGTCATTCTGGTTTATTATATTTTCCTTCGTTTTCTTCGTCGTATTATGTAGTTGTCTTATATTTGTATCTTTTGCAGCTTTTGCGGCTGTCACTACTAGGTCTTCCACGTATTTCTACTTGTCGGCTCTAATGCTCCTCTTCACCTGCTTGTTTGTTTTCGTGTATTCGGTCTGCGCCTCGACTTTTTCTCTGCTCTCGTTTCATTAGAGATCCGTTCCTAATGGTGATGCTTCTTGCAGCCCAGCACATCCTGATATTTTGAAGTTTGTGCCTCTTTAATCCATCTCCAGTTGTCCTCCATAGTAGTTGCTTCTTTGGGTGGATCATGTAAGTTTTAGAACCTGTTGCTGTTATATATCTTGAATTTGTTGAGTTTGTCAGTATCTCGCAACACTGTTTATTTAATTGTCCACTACTTCTCTAGCTTCAGTTTCATCTTGGCAACCGCTAGGTAGTGATCTGAAGCTATGTCATCTCTCTTCGCTTATATATCTTCCATTTATTCATCTGTGATCGATTTGGTTCACTGTAGTGTGGTCCGGTTAGACTCATGTAGCTTTGTGTATGCATTTGTTGGTAAAGTGGTATCACCCATAACCGTTTTGTTGATGGCACATTTGTCTGCAAATCTGTCACTATTCTCATCCCTTTCTCCTTGTCACTCCATGTCTTCACATGATATTTTCATAACCGGTATTGTCTATTCCGACAATGAGGTTCAGGTCTTCCGTCACGATGGTCAGGTACTTTCCGTGACATTTCCCTACGATCGACTGCAGCCTCTCTTAAAACGTTTTCGTTTCTATCATTAGTGAATGCATGCCCCTGGACAACTTTCATTGTTTTTCATTATTTTGAAGGATCCTTTTGTGATTTTATATCTAGAGATTCCCATCCTATAAATGCTTTTTATGCTTCTTTGGACATCATTAGCATAAAACCTTGTGTGTGCGAAGCATTTTCTTCATGACCAGAGTATAACAGCATCTCTCCCGAAGTAAACCTTTTCTGTCCATCTTGGATCCGATGGGTTTCACTTATTCTAAGAACCGCTTGGTTTTATCTCCTTATTTCTGCAGCTATTTAACTGGTCTTTTCAGTTTCCTATATTATAAATAAATAATATTTGTAATATCCCAATGAGTAATCCAAGTTGGATTAATGTTAATTTTTTATTTATTTATAACAATCTACCCAATGCTCAATTTATTCAAAATTATCAAATCAAAACTTGGTAATGATACCTACAGTCTCGTATATTGTCTGGACATCAAATGTACCTATATTGATTGTTGTTCTGGTTATCAGAATGACCATCGACCTCATGACTTCCGAATAATCTCGGCTTTCACCGTGAGGCGTCATAACTCTTCTAAAGGAAGATTCTTCAGCTCTCAAAGTAGAGTTTAGATGGTTTAAATGAATTCTTCTGATTACCTGTTTTTTAGCAAGGTTTTCTATGAAATGTTGCTGGCCCCATCTCCAAACTCTCTTGGCTTGGAATCGGCAGTAATCCTAGAGGAGCTGCAGACGGAGTTATGTAGTCATGATAAGAAATGGTAAATCGTGATAGCTATAATGATAGGTTTGACTGTCTGCTTTTTAGATATAGTAGTTATAGCTAAGTTTAGCTTTGATATTGGATTTAATTTCAGTCGTTCTTGATTGGGTGTTTTTATACTTTTATCCTTGAGCATTCATTAGTCACCACTCGTTCGTTTGCTCTTTTATCTGATTTGTGTTTCTCGTATGCTAGTCTGAACTCTAAATCATAATACAATTAGACATCAAATTGTGGATTTTCTGTAATAATTGACTTACTTGCCATCTCGCGTAAGTCATTTGACAGTAGGCTTTACCACATTGCTCATTCGCTCTATACATGACGGTTACAACAACATGTCATTTTTTATCGAGCTTACATATTACTTATAATCATCCAGTTATGGCTCAGATATCACGTGATTTCTGAAGTAAACCTTAACAAATATCGTTTATTGTATTTATGTATTTCTTCATTTCAGCCCGGAACTGCTTCTGGGGCAGAATATGTGTCGTCTAGTCATCCATCTGTTCTTCAGTCTCAAAAACCTGTCCTCACTATGGCAAATTATTCTCCTTCTGCGCTTGGCCGTGCTAACACAGTAATGCATTTCGTCACTAACACGAGTGCCATAAATTCAGCGGGGGGATTGGCGACCGACAGCAACACCACGAGCCTAGTTTCTAGTTCACATTCTGCATTTTCCCCTTCTGTTTCCTCGTCTGATGGATCCAGTACTGGGCCTGCACGATCTCTTTCCCAGCGGTCTAGTCCTGGTGGGTTGTCATCATCGTCTAATACTTCATCCAACCCGACATCACGGCGATCCTTTAGGACAGATGATGACTACTCAGCAGTTTCGAGGGAAGTAAATTCAACTGGGTCGTTAGAAAATATCCCAACATCCACGGATGGTACCACACATTCAAACATCAAACCAGTTCGTCTACAGTCGCGTTCGTCCTCTAGTCCTTCACGTTCTTCTCCACCACCTATTTTATCGACTGTACCAACTTTGTTATCCGCTTATCGTAAATCAGATTCTCCTATACATTTATCACACTCATTAAACTCAGGAAGTTGCAATTCGCATGGGAATTTAGGTGGAAAATCTAAGCGTCGCAAATTTAGATAAAGTTTTCTCAGTAGTCTTCCTCAAAAATTTCAAGTTTACTTTGTTTTTGTTCCTCATAAATTCTGAAATGTTTTGTCACACTATATCTCGATGGTATCTTAGTTTTACCCAGGATTTCTATTTTACCAAACGTCGAAATAATTTTCCCCGTATTCGGGTTTTCACTTTTTTTGTCAATTTTGTTCACTGACCGAGTAGATTAGTTTCCACAGATAAACACTTTCAAGTTTTGGGTTATTCATAATACTCTTCTAAATTCACTTACTGTTTGTCAGTCAGTTTTCACTTAGACTAATTTATGTGTAGTTAATTTATTATGCTTATTTATATATCTAATATATATGCTTGTATATCAGCCTTAATTTTGTTATTCCATTTAAAATTTGATTTAATAAGTGGTTTTTCACGAAAATTTGTTTCTTCTTTTGAAGCTTACTCTGAAGAGGAATCCAGTGTATTATTTTCCAGTTTCTCACTTTGTTTCTTGATGACATGTAGTTATAATCATTTCTACCAAAGAACTAATTATCATAAAGAACTTAATTATGATTTAAGTGCACTTCAATATTTTATGTTGCGTATCTTGTACGTGAAAAAACAGTTCCTCAGTTCTAACATTTTAAGATAGATCATTTCAGTAATTTGGAGCTATTTGCCTGTTGGAAAGTTTTTGTTGCCCCTATATCATGCAAATCTATGAAGATAAACAGTTTAGTCCAGGCGTGGGTTGTGTGTGTATACGCGACATCTCTCTAAAAGTTTAAACCCACAAAATACATGGTCCGGCTTTTTAAGTGAATTTTTGTAACATCATAGACTACGCATATTTTGCACAAAGTCCTAGGTAGTTTCTTATTTCCAAGGTTTACCAGAAGCATGGCTTAATTTGGAATTTAGGATCCTGATCTCATATTAGTTAACCGGGTGTGAAATTCACGTTAACCGTTGAAAATCCATCAGCAATGACATGGGGAAGTAAAGGGAAATAGATTTTTCATCGCACATCAATAAACCTGCATACAAAATTGTGTGCTATCCAACTTGCTAAGTTATTATAATTTGTTGATTAGCACTAAAAAACCAGCTGGCTCATGAAGTGTGTTATCTTGTGGATCCATTGATGCAATAGTTTCGTCCGTAAGTCAAGTCTGGCTAGTTTAGAATTTTGGTTCGAGGTGTTTTTATATCTATCACGTAAAGTACGATTTTTGTTTGACAGTTGTAAAACAATAGTAAAGAACTTTAAATATGAGTCGCTCATCAGCATATGATCATGACAACCTGACCAAATTATTTCCATATCAGCTTTTCCAAAAATAATGCTTTCTGTATATAGATACATTACGTCCCACTAAAGTCTTTAAAATCAAATACGTGAGCAATTTCAGAGGATTGGGTTGTAGCACTGCATTAGTCTATATTTTTGAAAATATCTTTTAGCGTATATTTAGGCCAGTCTAAAAAACATTTGGGGTCGAAAATTACTTCTGGCTGCTTCAGTTTTTGTCTATGGACGTCATCTAAAGTTTATATTTCTTCCAGTAGGAATGTCGTTCTCTAGGTCCTTTGACTGATGGTGTAGTGTTACTTAACCTCAAAAAATGAGTTAATATTACCCGAACATAACCACAAAATCTGGGGATATTTTTAGCATATCCCTCTCTCGTTAGTGAATATTGGTTAGAGCTGTACACTGTTAAAATCAGTCGTATGGCACGTACTTTCGATTTCTCATGCACTTTTAATTCAAAGAGATGATTTACGTTGAATGAAAACAACAAATTGACGTTACCGGATTCACAGTTTGCCTTTCATGGTTCACGTAACAAAAGATCAGATGGATTTTTATGGGTTATCTAGAAAAGGAATTGGTTTTCAACGATGCTACTGTTGGTCGTATTTAATGTTTCTAGCAGTAAGAAAAACCATTAATCAAATTCCGGTATCAAAGTTTTCAATTTAGTCTACAAATTAGTATTCTGTATGTCAGACTTTAATCAAATCTTTTCTACCCACTAGGAGTCATCACGATAGACGTAGAATATTTATAGGATTGTGACGTCCCAGCTATGATCGTGTTAAGGAGAAAAGGTGTTTAGTTTCTTAGTTATGACTTCTAAAAGTTAGTGATAGGGTTCAAACATTCGAGTTCTGAATCCTATTATTCAAAAATATGCATTAGCCTTCAAAGTCTATTCATTTGTCTCGATTAGTTCGAATCTACTTCTAGTTATCAGAATTTGTATCAGTGTAGTAGTTAGTCATTAAGAGGTAGGAACCAAGGTTCTCCATGAATTCCAATATTACAGTATGAGGTCCTATTCGGATTTACTTAATTTTCCTATAGTTTCTCATCCTCATATCGTTAGTTAATTCCAAAGTATTTATGCAACCAATTTGAAATTTCGTTCAATGCAACTGGATGATTTTGTCTGTTTTCGTTATCTTTTTACCTATCAATTTACTTTTGTATCAGTGTTTTGCTAACAGATGCTTTATGACTAATATACCAGACCAAGGTTTGTAGAAATAGTTTCATTGTCGCCTTTCAGGCATATATTTGTCCGATTTCCATTTTAGAATTTACATGTTTGATGCATTGCTATACACACAAATGCCATGTAGGTTAGCTTCTAGAGCATTTCCTCAGGAAGTTGCTTATTTCACTCTCCTCATATAATTAGACGCATAATAGTTAGGGATACATATTTTTGAAATTAATTCAAATCATAACTAGTTGGTTGTTATTTCAGACATGAAATATTACTGAAGAGTTAAATAACTTAGTCTTCAAAAAGGAATCTACGACCGAAAATACACTATATCTAATAAACCTGATTAGTTTTAAATAAACTTAGTAAAGATATCACTGGTATATATATATATATATATATATATATATATATATATATATATATAATGTGCAATAAACCGGTTTCACAATTTTAAATAAACTACTTTACAATTTTGTAGGCGTTCCTGTAAAAGGTTTTCTACTGTTTAAATCCAATTGATGTGGATACGAGTTTCGTTTCGATATCTCTTCTGTAGACATTACTGCAAAATAAATATGCAAACAGATCGTTCAAAAGTGGATTCGGATGTATTTTCAAATTTTTTCCCGTTTTTTTTTATCCGATCAGTGGCTAATCAAGAATGTAAGAAGCTGATTGCAGAACTGTTTGTTCCATATTCGATCCCAGCTTTAACTAATTTTGAAGTTCAGGAGGATCGTAGGCAACGACGATTTTCTTTTGAATGTTCAGTTCATGAACCCTTATCGGTTTTCTTCACTCATCTTATATCTTCCATTAATGGCCAGTATTTGAAAGGAAAGAGTGTATCAACCAACAACAGAGTTTATTTAGCTACAAAAGCTAACCTGGTTTGCAAAAGTACAGATGGATCTGCTGCCTTAACGGAATTTAGTAATGACAAGACTCTTGAAGATTGTTTTCTGTCCGACTTTACTAGTAATAATGCTAGTAAACCGTATCAATTATCGTTGCAAATCAACTTTTCCATGCATGACCATCCTGAAAAAAATACCTTGCTTGTTTACACTGTCCAGAAAAACCCAGCACGTATAATCCAATGCCGTTTAAATACAATTCCGATGGTGGGTTGCCCTGTTGTACCGTTTCTTGAAGGAGAAAATATATGTCTGACAAATTCTGAATTTTTATGGTTTGTTGGACAGGTAATCATATTTCCTATACTATTCGTCCCTTTTTAATTTGATATACAGTAGCTTGACTATGATACTGTTTCTGTATATTCGCTAGTGTATTTATGCATACGTGTTATCCCGTTGAATTAAATAACCACAACAAAAATCTTATTTCATGTATATTTATTATTCTTTTCTAATCTCTAGCGAATTTACGACATTCATACTTTAACAAATATAGAAGCAGTAAATAGTTGGATTTATGAATAACTTTTTGCAAGGGAGTGTATAAAATCTGTTTGGTTTAGTTGGACGATCTTAAATAATGTCTGTAGGTAGGCACATCTAGCACTAATCTGTAAAGTTCTCAATTCGTAATGTTAACAGTATGCGGAAATGCAGGATTTAAATCCAACTTTACGTGAATGTAGACACTATATGTAATCAGTAGTTGCTTATCTGTAATGTCGTCTAGTTCTTGTCATGATTTGTAACAAACGAGGAATTTACGAGGAAATTATTGTCTACTTTTCAGTGAGCGTCGATAATGATTTTCATTATCACAATGAATCCGAAAATGCCAGATCTTTTCCAACCTTACACACATAAATTCGGTTAAATTCGCTTAACCGTGACACATAAACTGTCTATTTATCAATGTGGAACTAAGTAAATTTTCTCTTAACTCTAAGCATAAAAGTCAGTGGCTTAAAATTTGACCGTTTTGAGATTATTGAGAGTCTAATAGAACAGTAAAGTTCTTATCAGTAGAAATCTTCAGTTTCGTTCAATCACTTTCTGTATTACAGCTCATTCTGTTAATTTTAATGTTTAGATCCTATCTTTTTAAAATTTTCTTGTGATTTCATACGTATAGTTCCCTTTGTTATCTTAAAGAGAGCAAGAACAAAGATTGGTGCAGAATAATATGAATTCCTTTCATTACGTTAGGTTCTCATCAGCTGCTTACAACCTATATTTTAAAATCAACGTTATTACAAATATTTGACATACTTATAAATACGAAGGCGATTAAAGATGAATATATGTATCATGATGTAGCGAAGATTTCAATAGAGTTAATAAAGTCAATATCTGTAATGACGTTGATTTTAAAATATTATAGGTTGCAAGCAGCTGATGAGAACCTAACGAAATAAAATGTGTGTAATTGTTTTCCCTTATAATTCGCAGTCTAAAAAATGGCCCAATAAACCGTGTCACAAAGGCTTCTTATTCATACCAACTGAAGATCATGTTGGTTTATCAATTCAATTGAAAGTTCTTGTACGTGACATTAAAGGTATGGCCGGTGTCCCATTCGGAATAAGCAAATATTTTGATCCTTATGGACAACCGATTGAATGCAAATCGCCTGTACTTACGGCTTCTAATCAAGTATTTCATCAACTGAGGTAAGAACGTTAATGAGTGGTTTAATTTCATTCCCTATAAAAGTAATTTTACATAATGGAGTGAAACATTTAAAATTAAAATAAATATGATATGTCTTGTAGGTTGAACGCCTTATTCGGATCCTAAGCTATTCCGATAACCCCAGGACTAGCATTACTCAGCAACTTGAAGACCAGAGAAAAGACACGGGTATCAGAGCAAACCTTTACTGCAAGGATCATCTTTGTACAGAAAATCGTAGGTATTTATAGATGTTTGCTTAAGTTAAATCAACATCCTAATTCAGCCAATCCAATTAACGACATAAATTGCTACTGACCAATGGTAGCATGCCACGTTGGAACTCCAGAATGTTCTGTCGTACTCTGATTGGTTGGAGCTCTTTTTGAGCCTCTGGAGGCTCTGTTGGAGTTCGCTGGGAGCCGACTTAACAAAATATTCCCTACATTTCTAGCTTGTTTGTAATACGTTGAGGATAGGAATTCAAGGGATACTCTGCCAAGTAACTGCACTTGTCACAACTAAATGTGGTAGCCACTTTTTCGGATAAACTTATCAATAGTAATACATGCACTTTGCAGAAGTAGCAGAATTGTAAAATGGTCAATACAATATGCCTTATGTTTTATTTTGTCCTAATGATGCTTTCCTACACGTTGGTTAAAGAATGACGTTTGAACCTGTCACGCCAAAAAATTAGATAGTTAAGGATAGTGGTTAACATATAGCTATTGAATTATGCAGTCTATGTATATGTTCGTCAAAGCGATATAGAGCTTTGGGAACTACAGAATTAGATTCTTCAAAACAGCGATAATTGTAGGCTGTAAATGTCAGGGTATGGCCTTAATAGATGTTGAGCAATCAGTTTAGTCATACTCTCAATTTTTTTTCTTTTTGGTATGCAAATTGGACGTTTCTCCACTCAGTCTCATAACCTCACACTCTTATTCTCATATTAATTAACAGGTATAAGTGGATTGAAAACAATAAATTAGATTCACAACATTTACGTGTTGTAAGTTACAACATTCTGGCCGAAATGTATGCTCGATCTGATTTTGCTCGTGCCCATATATTCAAACATTGTCCAGAGGCTTGTATCAGTTCAGCCTACCGATTACCTTTGATTTTACGTGAACTGTTTTCTTATCAGTCGGATTTCATCTGTCTTCAAGAAGTCGATCGATGGGTTTACGACAAATACCTTTTAAATGCTTTAAGATCCTATCGAAATATGGACGGTATATTCTTAGCAAAAAGAGCAGTCATAACTGATCCGAATGATCCAACTAAAGTTAAAGTTGACACAGAAAAGGAAAAGGTAGTTATAGCATATCTTTTCAGCAAAATAAGTTTATTGATGGTGATATGGTTTAGTGGTTTCTACCAAATTTTTTCATTATTTTTGAATTCAGTTAATGCAAGTGACATTAATATGTAAGTACTTATTGTGCTGTAGTCTAAAAATGTGATAGCCAGTGACGTGGTGGTTAAAGTTCTCGCTTTTCAATCAATAGGTTGAAGGCTTGATTCCCCTTTACATTTCCAGTTCAGATCTATGGGCTATCACTTATTCATCGTCAACCTAAAGCTTGGAGATGTATGCCAGGCTACGTTTTCATATCACTAGATTTCACACAGCGAGTCTCAATGTCCAAGGAAATAAATCTACATTTGATACATAAATCACAACTTATCATCAATACCATCATCAACAGTCGTCTTTATGTTATGTCTTTTGCTGTATTAATTACCACGTGACTAAATCGCTAATTAGAACACCAACTTATTGACCAGACCAATGACGCATGAAACAGTGCGACACAGCTTAGAGTCAATTCCGAGTTCTGATTGGTCCTTCTACCTAGCCCTGCCTGTTGAGTCCAAAACACAGCTCCCACTGCATGGATCATGTATTTCAGACATACGCAGTTTATATACAAACAAATCAGACCGTATCATGCTATAAAATAAAAAAATAACGATTATGCAAGATCAAGCCAAAGTTAGCTGTTAGTGTGAAAGACTATAACTAATAAATTAGGAATACCGTAGTAATAGTGATTCGTATAATAGTAGTCAATAAGTCAAATGGAAGCTTATAGTAAAAGAAATATAAATATATAAAATCTACTTAGTAGTAATACAATAATATATATATACTTTCTTTTCATTTCAAAGGGTGAAGGTTGTGCAATTTTCTACTGTCGTACCCGGTTTGAACTTGTATCGGAATGCGGCTTACCATCGATACTTCATTATGCATCAAATGTTCCATTTTTATCAACTATGTTAAACAATTTCAATTCCACAACCTTAAGTCATGGCTCAACGGGTCATTCGTTTGGTGAAGAGAACACTGAAACCCATATTCAAAAGTCATTATCGCAGTGTCTGATCAGTGGAGTATTTCGAGAAAAGTCGACCACATCACAATCTCCTTTACTGATTGTTTCTAATGCCCACTTCTATTTTCATCCTTCAGCTAGTCCGATTCGAATTATTCAGGCGCGTACAGTTCGTCACTACTTATTAAAACTTGCTATGGGTTACAGGCAGTCGGATAAGCAAGTATTTTTTTTGTTTATTGGTGTATTTTTTGCTTTCTAGTCTTCAACACTCCTGGGCTGGTTACTCATATTACCAATGAAATAGTGATTAAATATGTACGCATTATGGGGATGCGTTCGTTTGATAAAGATCTTTAGTTACACTGTCCACCTAACAGAAGATAGCTGTTAATCTAAGTGCATTCGTATAGAATGTAGATTCTTGATGCTGAATATGTAAAGCTTATTAAGCTCTAAAACTTGGGACTTATTTTAATAAAAAATAATCTTCATCTGTTTTTACTAGGTCAATGGTTCCGTTAATTTTTCTTTCTTTTCATGTTCACTTCAGTAAACCAATTCCAATTGTTTTTTGTGGGGATATTAATCAGTGTCCAGGTAGTGATGTGTATACCGCCCTCACTCAAGGTAATGGATTCCCTTCTGATGATGAGGTTGCTTATCAGCCTATATTTGAATCAGCTTATGTAAATAATCCACCTGAATTTACTAACTGGGTGCCTGGATTTCACAATGTTTTGGACGTTATACTGTATAATACCGACTCAGATTTAAAATGTATCCATGTGTTACCGATTGATCCACTGCAGAAAATCAAAGAGCTTTTGACTCAGTTAATCAATTCGGATGGTCAAAGTGTGCCAGATTCTAGCCAACTGGGTCTCCCAAATGCCTATTTCCCAAGTGATCATATCGCACTTGTAGCTGATTTTTCATGGGACTCTTTAAAACATACAAGTGAATAGTTCTTCGTGTATAACAACATAAAAGAAAATGAGCTTATAAAAACAATGATAATCGTCATCTTTTTATTAGATAGATCAGTCAATCTAACATAGATTTCATTTTGATAAAATTGAAGCGATAGACACATGTTTTTAAGGTAAATCTTAAAATTGAGATAACTGTAATGTAAACAATATTTTGTTGTGGCTGCTATTTTCTATGCTTTGCTTTGGTTTTATCAAATGTTTCTTCTCAACATAGTGTTGTTTTCGCCCTTATCATCTTGTTCTGGACCATATATAGATTCAGATTGACATTCTACAGATACCACTTCAAATCTTCCTGTAGAACTGGAAGCTATAAAATAAAAGCATTAAAGTAGTCAAATGATTGTAATTATGGAATACATTTTGTACGGTGTCGATTTAATAAATAACTATTGGATGAAACAAATATTATCTTGGTAAGTAGAGATGGATAGTGGCTAGCAGTGGAATCCAGGACGCGCGTTTCGTCCTATTTGGGACTCGTCAGCTGGATGTACCTGTATCTCAGAGTTGATGTTCACTCTGGGACTCGAACCCAGTACCCTCGCTTTAAACGCCATCGCGTTATCCACTCGGCCACTGAGTCCTGATAGCCACTTGCTTGTGCGATGGGGTGAAGTTTGAATTCACTTAGTATTGTTTGTTTGGATCTTCCCATCGATGTGTTTAGGACTGCAACTGGTCAGTCTCTAATTGGCATATGTGCATACTGTGCGTGTTGCCTCGATATACCTTAATTCACAAGCATGGTAAGCAGAGATGGATAGTGGCTAGCAGTGGAGTCCAGGACGCGCGTTTCGTCCTATTTGGGACTCGTCACTATCCATCTCTGCTTACCATGCTTGTGAATTAAGGTATATCGAGGCAATACGCACAGTATGCACATATGCCAATTAGAGACTGACCAGTTGCAGTCCTAAACACATCGATTGGAAGATCCAAACAAACAATACTAAGTGAAATATTATCTTGTATATTTATACATGTCATATGTACGGTGTTGCGTATTAATCTTTGGCTCGTTGTAAGCAAGCAAACCTTTTGTTATACAAGAAACAAGTCCCAATAATTAGAAGCAAATAACACTGTTTATAATAAATATGTTTCTAATCGGAAAGCTGAGACTAGTCGGAACTCCCCGAAAATGGTACTGATTGAGAATTGTATGCGTTCGTAATGCTATAGATTTTCATATAGATCGCTAGCAACTGTGATAATGGCTGGAGTCTCAGAAATTATTTCTATGGACTTTTTAGGAAAAAATAACCCGAAAATCATGTACGTACGTCATATGAAGAGAATGAGAAGATAAATCTTAGGAAGGGATTCCGAAAAAAATCGAGATCCTCTGAATTCAGTTCACTAAACTAAATTCGTTTGATCAAGCCATCTATTGCAGTAAAACTGTATAAACGTGACTTTGCAAGCTAAAGTTTCAAGCTGCGCGTGGTCTAAAATTCAAGACACATTTCGAATATGAGAAACTAAACTAAACCTAGGAAAAATTCACTACTGAAAAAGAATAAACTTCACCTTTCATGTGACCATTCAGTTTTGTGTGTCAATATAAAAGTTCGGTAAACAATAGTCTGCAATGAGTTGGCCAGCTGTAACCTCCTGGAAAAACTGTCGTTCTATCAACTACTTGTTTAAGTAAGGGATGATATTATCAAAACTATAAGCAACGGAAAAAACCCCTTCCCTAATTGGCATATTATGGTAAAAGGTAGAAAAAGTTAAGATTATGTTGATGAATAATTTAAAAATCAAATCTGAAATATCCACTACTGATAACACTACTCCCATTTAATGTTCTAAATACATGGAATGTGTATTGGTTAATCCGGATAACAACATCTTAGGGATTAATTTCGTCACTGATGATGATATCACAAAGATAAAACTAGGCTCATTCGACTCAGTTTTGTGCTCTCTAGTTTAAATAATTATCCGGGAGTCAAGATTCGCTTATATAACTATACCTGTTTCCTATACTATTCACTATTGATTGATTGTAAAATATGTGGAGATCGATTGTATGAATTCCTTTTTTTCTAATCCTTCGTTAGTATCATGTATCACATCTGCTCTAGCAAAAAGTATTAGTGTAACAATAGTAAAGCCGTTAAATGTGATTGTAGTTGCCGAAAAAAGACCAGTTTATTATCAGAATCAGATTTTTGTGTAAAATTTATAAACTTACTTCTCATTTTCGATCCTGCAATCTCATTTATCATTGGACATTTTCTATATTTTCCC
Organism: Schistosoma rodhaini; assembly: GCA_944470415.2. NCBI lineage: Eukaryota > Metazoa > Platyhelminthes > Trematoda > Strigeidida > Schistosomatidae > Schistosoma > Schistosoma rodhaini. Next base: position 37,497,122 of record OX104044.1, read on the forward strand.
TTTTCAATTAATGGTGAAAACTGGACATCATTTGTTTTTAGATTCTATTTCAGTTTTCATGAATAAAAGAGTAAGAAATCTGCTTAGAAAGGTAAAAGTTATGACTAACTGGTTATTCAAGCTACTTTATTTAAAAAAATAACGAATAAAAAGTTTAATGACGCTCTGGAATATGTTTAACTAATCTGAAATCTATATCCATATTCTTTTTGAGTTGTAAAACTACAACGAAACTAGACACAATTCCCGTTGTTGATGAGAATATCACAGGAAATCACGAAACTTTCCTCCAGACATCTTTTCTTTTACATTTGACGTCTGTCAATTCAAGGGGATACTTGCAAAGTTAAACTAAATATCTGTGAGTGCTAAAAACCAAAATGACCGATAATTATTACAGAAAACTATAGGAAGTAGAAAGCTCACCTACCTATCATCTAATAGCTTTGTCAACTGATATAAAGGTATAGTGTAATTTGAAAATATTCGAGTTTTCGGGTCACAATTTGAATTTGTTAAATTACTTTGATGTAAAATAACAGTAGCAGTTAAGTTACTTTCATTTTGTTTTGAAGTTATCTATCTATCTATTAATGATTTCACATCAGTTGAAGATGTGATAGCAATTTTAAGAATTGTTGAATGTAGTCTATTCCAGTAACTAGTTTATTTGTGATCCGATTAACTGGTTTAATTTTACGTTCTTTGTGTAAATAGAAATAACATACCTGGTAAATAGTTTGGGGAAGATAACATCAAATGAGGACTACTAACAAGTATAGATCATACTAGCTAAATTGAAGGTATTTAATACAGTTGAAATAAAGTAACTGATCTCTGTGTTATCTCAATGACATACACACATAGGTACTATGAAACTTGCAAATCGGCAAAGCCCAACCGTTGCTGATACATTGACGTGGTGGTCGGGCTTGCCTATCGTGATGAACCAATCGAGCTATGCTGACTGGAACAATCGTACTGCAAGGTCCTACCATGGCAGACAGGTCGGTTGAAGTGCAGTCAGACTAAAAGCAGCCAACCCAAGGTCCTAAGGCGAAGTCGTACTGCTGACTGTACAGAGGTGTGACAGCAGTAAGGTGTTTCCTTCGGACAACCAGCATAACAGCAATGCTGCCATACCACAAGGAGGGGTGGAGTTAAAAAAGGTCGACCCTTAAAATGCATGCCTCGACTTATCCCACGGATATCCGTCTCCGGCGGTAAGGTCCCAACAAGTACGGAGCTAACACAAAAATGTCGTGTGTGACCGACGTCAAGCAGTTGTCCCTTGGGCATTGCGGTCACGCTCTCAGGGCACTAAGATCAACTCTAATACAATTTCGCTTTCAAGTACCTCCGCAAGAACCTTTCCACGGTGTGGGCAACCGGGAAGCTATAACTGATCTCATATCTCTAACAGCACTCAAGACCACTGTATTCATAATCAATTTCCTTCTTCAGTCCCTACTACTCCTTCTACATCGACTTTCAACACTAAACTTCCTCCTCGAGTGTCACTATGGCCAGCGACTCTAGTGCGTAAAACACTATCCCAGGTCTACTAAAACCTCGCTCCGAACTGCACATTGGAGCCTTCAACATACGTACCCTATGTCAAATCGGCCAACAGGTCTCCTTGGCTAAAACCCTAGAATCTCATACCATTGATGCATGCTGTGTCTCTGAAACACACATACAGGATCCTAGTGTAGTCATTCACTTGACCTCACCTCATCAAAATGGAGCCGACGTAACACACCCTCCGTGTATCTGGCGACCCGATGGCTAGCTCTCGTTGACTTGTAGGTGTAGGCATAGCACTTAGTACGAGGGCAGAACAAGCACTATTAGAGTAGGTCCCCGTTAACAATCGTCTGTGTTGTTCGGCTAAACGGCTCCGTAAGAACTCGAAAGGATAGGGACACATGTCATTGCCTTTTCATCGCTTCCGTTTATGCTTCCACTGACTGGCTGAAGTGAAAGATGACTTTTACAGAAAGCTCTCTAAACTTCTTCAAAAAGCTAAGCGCTCAGACATAGTAGTCGTAGCGGGTGACTTTAATGCCCAATTATGTAGCTTAAACCAAACAGAAAGACATTTAGTTGGGTATTTTAGTATTCCGGCTCATTGAACAGATAATGGTGATCGTCTGCTGCAACTGTGCTCAGATAATCGTTTATTTTTAACAAACACTAATTTTAAGCATATGGAGAGACATCGTCTAACATGGAGACCACCTGCACCAAACCAAAGATGGACTTAAATAGACTATATTGCCATCAGTCATCGTTGGAGAGGCTTGATAGAAGATTGTCGCTCGTACTGAAATACATGTTTAGACTCTGATTATGCTTTAGTACGAGCACGCATTTGTTTGTGCCTCACTGGACGCAGAAAAACTGCACTAAGAAGACTCATTAGAATTGAACTGAGTGACGAGAAAGCCAAAAGTAAGTTCCAGGAACAACTGAGTTCACATTAGGCAGTTCTGTAAACGAGGCTGACCCAAATGTTGCTTGGAAGGAGATATGAACAGCAGTCGCATCTATTAGTAATTTAAACCAATGGATTTCTTCTAAGTCTATTGCACTGATGGATTCTCGTAAACTCATCCCATCAGGCTCTGAACACGACGAAGAGCCAAAACAAATCAGATCTAGTTTAAACATAAGTCTAAGGAACGACCGTGAGCAGTGGTGGGCAACGAAAGCAAAAGAGATGGAAAAGGCAGTGGCTGTAAGTAACACAGGACAGCTTTTCCGACTTATAAAAGAAACTGGAATTAAGAAGTCATTTGTAAGCGAGACAATCTCGGAAAAAGATGAGACTCTCAGCGCAGACGTTTAGAACGATGGGCGGAACACTTTAGAGAACAGTTTAGCTGGCCTTCAGCTACTCTACAGTTACCCACCATTGCCAAACAGTCTGAATGGAACAATGAAGTAGGTCTCCCGACTCTGGCTAAAGTTCAAAAGGCTATAGCTAATCTGAAATGAGGAAGAGCAGCTGGTCCAGATGGATTGGCTCCAGAGTTCTTTAAATATGTTGGTCGAATTTTAGCGATTAGGTTGACCAATATTTGACTAAAATCTGGAAGTTGAACGCAATCCCATTTGACTGGTCACAATAACTGATTGTCCCAATATATAAGAAGGGGCCCAAATCATCCTGAAATAACCATAGAGGGATTAGTTTGACTAATATAGCATCTAAAATACTAGCCTCAATAATTATCGGGCGCCTAACTAAGACTCGTGAACTGCAAGCACGAGAAAATGAGGCTGGCTTCAGACCTGGTCGTGGCTGCATTGACCACATATTCACCATTCGTCAGATTTTAGAACACAGGTATGCTTATCAGTGTTCTACAATGGTGATCATTCTTGAATTAAAAGCAGCGTTGCTGGAAATAACACTCGTCGACTGAATTTTCAGGAATTGATCTCGTACCAGGAGGTCACTTATCGACTATTATCGAATAAGCAGATGACATAATCCTATTAGGTGAAGACGCTGATAAAATGCAGAATCTTCTGTTAGAACTGAGTAACAATGCCAGGATGTTTGGGATTCGTTTCTCTCATTTTAAATGCAAATATTTACTCCAATACTGGCCTGCGTCAACACCTGAACTAAGGATAGGGAGCAAAGTAGTTGAATGCGTCGACAACTTCACTTATCTTGGTTGGATGTCTAATCAGCCGTAATGAGTTGGTGTCCGACGAAATCTCTGCACAGGTTCAAAAACCTCGTTGGCTTTTGTCAACCTATGGCGAAGACGAGATATCCGCTTATCAATTATGGGACGAGTATACTGCACAGCAGTTCGCTCTGTTCTACTTTACAGCTGCAAAACGCGGGCAACAAGATTAGAAAATTGTCGTAATTTACTAGTATTTGACCACAGATGCCTTCGAAATATTGCTCGCATCTGCTAAGATAACCGGGTAAGTAATAGTGAGGTCAGACGGTAGGGGATTAGGGAATGATGGTAAATCAGTTGGTGAGGTTGTGAATCTTCATCGACTGAGATGGTTGGGTCACGTGTTACGTATGCCCGAACACCGATTATCACGACGCGAATGCTGACTAGTATTGGCGATGATTGTGAAAGAGTTAGGGGCGGCCAAATCAGAGCTTGAAGTCACTAACTTCTGGTCTGAGCCATGTTGGTAGATACAGACTACTTGGTTGTGGTCCGCGCGACTATCATAACCAGTGGTTGAAGATTCTGTGTGATATGGCTGAGAATCGATCACAATGGCGTAGGTGTATACACTCTTTTTCTCTACTTAAACTGTGAGATTAAAATTTCTTCATATTTGTCTTTGTTCATATAGTATATCCTTATATAAAACCTTTCTTTATATACTACCACCACTAAATTAACTATTTCTATGAATCCGGTGTTCATCTTGTTGTGCTAGCGAGGTATGGTAGCTTGGACCGATTTATATGTGTGCCTGGTCCTATGTTGTAGCTGACTGATATCGGCAACGAGAAGATGAACCCAGTCATAAATCTCTAGAAAAACAAGTTCCCCATCAGGTTGTAATTCGGGATTCTAGTCCCTATTAGCCTGATATTTCTTATTAAATTTAAGTGTATGAAACTATCTCGTAAGATATTCTAATGGTAAATTAATTAATTAGCTAACAAAAATAGAATATTAACGATTGTTTGGTCTTTTTCAAGCTAAATTGTAACATTAGTCAGAAAATGGAGTTCTGTTGAAGGTTTACCATACAATTTGGTTTATATATCAGATATTCTTGTATGATTTAGTTCAACCTCTACGAGGCAATCTGTATACCACAATCCTTACTTATAATGTTAAATAATGTGTGAATCTTAAAGGGTGTTGAGAGTTACAAACATTTCGTCAACCAGCTTATCCATTTAAAAAATAATGAAGGACATTATCAGTTTACAAAACAAAATATTACTTTGTTTACCAGTAAAATCAACCTACTTCATTAGTGAAACTTGAGAGTCTAGTTTCAGACGCTAACTTTACTCGTGTAACATTATTATTACTTTTGTTGTCAAGATTATGACAAGTGTTACTGTTGATATGTTTACTGACAAACGTAGGACGACTGGTAATGTTAATAGTTTTATTAATATTTGTAGTGCTATTAATATTATTGCCAACTGCTTCATCTTGAGACACCATAGACTTTTTATCGGGATAACAAAATGTATGGCGCTTTTTTACTCGTTTCACGGCGCTTCTTGATGATAATTCGTCAGATTTCTCCATAAATCTTTTCTGAATAAGTAAGATAAAAAGTAAAACAAGTACAATGAGAACCATATGTGAACTAAATAAACTAGTATTTACAAAATATGCGAATAAACGGGACTTATTTTTTGTACACAATTATGATGATAATGTCACGGTTGCGAAGATTTGAAAACTATTGATTACGAAACATAATCAAGTGATCGGTTTATAAGAATAGCAAAGAAATTCATACCTCATACTGAATTAAATGATTTATTCAATTCCTAGACAACCTTGAAATAAATAGTGATATCATTTTTCATTATTTACGCCACTAGACCGAATTTAGTAATATTAACTTATTCTCAAATCGATTAACGGTAATTTACAGATTTGAGAACATGGAATTCTAAAGTTGAAGTACAATAAAAATGACATTTGTCATGGAAAATACTTCTCGGTGGTATAACCAAATGGATACAATCAAGGGGACTTGATAATCCTGTTTGCAAATTTAGTTGGATAGTGTAGTGAATGTGTGAAGTCGGATAATATTGACGAAACTACAATAGCAAATTCATTTATCTATATTTTTAATTATAAATAGTGACTATATCCTTCATGTCATTGTTTCTACTACTTCTAGTCAATCTTGACACGATAGTTCAACTTAATTGTTTCCCTCCTTGAAGATTGTCTGCATTCCCACGTAACTTGCCATTATTACATCACATATTGAACCACATGAAGACTTACTTGTGGGAATGTTAATTCTTTTCCTCTCATGTCCTTTATGCACAATAGCTTAAGCATATCTTCACCTGCCTTAGAGGGAAGTAGTTATGCCTCGGGATTGTGATGTTAGCGTACGTCCTCTTCCTTGACTGATATTGAATTTATCTGTATTTGATTCTGCAAGTGTTCTAAAACCATTTAAATAACCTTGCTCAAGATTGAGAATTACAAATATTTGGAATTCATAGTTGATTTAATGTAGTAGGATAGTTTTCAGTTGATGGGAGCTTTATGCAACTTGTGTCCGTGCCCGTTTATTTCTCATCAAAAATAACTTCACCTGTAAATGTCTGATAAGCAAGCATTAAATCTTAACCATCAATATTAGAATGTGGGCCAAACCAATTAATCGATGTGTTGTATGATGTACATGTAAGCAAACACACATCAAGAAGTCTCAGTCAACTTGTTTATTACGTTTGTGATGTGGAACAAAAACGTACTCCAGACATCACTTAAGCTTAACAATTAGACAAACTAAGATTCTGATAAAAATATGTAACGATTATGTAAATTTGGAGAAGAATGTTAGTTGAGCAATAATATCTGTTACAATAAAATGGTGAAACACGGAACAGTTTTGTTTTGCTTCTCTCCTTATATAAATGACTAATGCGCTATGAATAATTAAGCTATGAGTGAAAAAGTATAGCTATGCTTGATTAGCTAATGACATTTCATTCAGGTGTAGTTCGAAGTATATTCTCAACAGCTGAGTTTACTAATTAAGTTCGATATGATTTACACTCAGTTATCAGTTTGTGACAAATATTATGTACATATACAACACGAATAGTTCTAAAAAATATTATACAAAATTATTATTTATGTTTCCGAAGGTGATCATTTAGAAACAGACACGTGGTCAGTTTGTAAAGACGTAGCGGGTAACTACATGAAGTCTCATGCAAACTAGATGCATTCCCAAGAACTCTCATAATTAGGTGGTTGAATACTTTTTAGATAGTTCAATCTATAAGAACATCATACGCACAAACAACTTTGAAACTTACCAAGAAGCTGTTATCACCTTGGGTTGTTTCTGCAGTAATAGTCTGTAGATAGGGATCTTTTTTGAGATCCTACAACATAGTAAAAGGGATATACTTTAAAGTTAATCATACGAAGAATTGACTGCAAAAAATATGATACATAGCCATACAAAAGTGGTCATACTCGGAATAATCGATTAGGAACATAACCAAGAATATTTTATAGATATGAGATATAACTCGTGTCACAAAAGCGTTTGAGTGAAGTATATCATAATCATCTATCGATTGTATCTAAAATATTGGCTATTATCATACTGCTCATATATTTTAAGACATGTGGAAAGCTGATTCATGAGTATCGAAAGGGGTATCGTTCAGGTTATGATAATAACTTCCTTCTCCATCAAATGCTTGAACACACACATATTGCAGGTCAATAATCGATGTATTCCTGCCCATTTCGATCCCCTTCGATTATCTGAACGGGACCTCTCTAAAATTGTTTGTTTGAGAGGGGTGTGTCTGAGACATTTGCCAACATCTTGAAGACACCATGGTGAGTGAGAGTACACAAACACTACTGTCTATTGTAAGCAGAGATGGATAGTGGCTAGCAGTGGAATCCAGGACGCGCGTTTCGTCTTATTTGGGACCTGCATCTCAGAGTTGATGTTCACTCTGGGACTCGAACCCAGTACCCTCGCTTCAAACGCCATCGCGTTATCCACTCGGCCACTGAGTCCTGATAGCCACTTGCTTGTGCGATGGGGTGAAGTTTAAATTCATTCAGTATTGTTTGTTTGAATCTTCCAATCGATTTGTTAGGACTACAACTGGTCAGTCTCTAATTGGCATATGTGCATACTGTGCGTGTTGCCTCGATATACCTTAATTCACAAGCATTGTAAGCAAAGATGGATGCAGGTACATCCAGCTGACGAGTTCCAAATAAGACGAAACGCGCGTCCTGGATTCCACTGCTAGCCACTATCCATCTCTGCTAACCATGCTTGTGAATTAAGGTATATCGAGGCAATACGCACAGTATGCACATATGCCAATTAGAGACGGACCAGTTGCAGTCCTAAACACATCGATGGGAAGATTCAAACAAACAGTACTGAATGAATTTAAACTACTATCTATTGTTCCAAACTATTAACGGGGTAACCTAGAGTGGTTCTTTTCCTCTGTTCCCTTGCAGGTTTGCAAGTGCTGACTTTCCCAAGACCTATGTGAAGGAAGTAAGTAGCGACAATGAGGATCTATTATGCAGAACTAAATTACTCTCCTGTCTATACGAACCATTTCATTTTATTGTACTCTATCGTGGTCTTCTGAAACCACGCTCCAAACTACATATAGGAACTTTTAATGTCCGAACATTGTGCCAAATAGGACAACAGGCTTCCTTAGCTAAAACTTTAGAATCTTATACCATCGATGTGTACTGCATCTCCGAAACGCGCATACAAGATCCGAGTAGCGTCATTCATTTGACCTCACCTAATCAAAATAAAGTTTCATCTCGATACACGCTTCGTGTATCTGGAAGCCCTGATGCTGCTTCCCGAGGCCTCGCTGGAGTAGGTATAGCATTAAGTCCTAGGGCAGAACTAGCTCTTTTAGACTGGATCCCAGTAGACAGTCGTCTATGCGCTGTCCGACTAAACGGGTCAGTAAGGACTCGGAAAGATAGGGAAACCCGTCGTTGCCTCTTCGTCGTCTCTGCCTACTCTCCCACTGACTGCAGCTCAGACGATATAAAAGATGAGTTCTACAGGAAACTTTCTGACCTTCTCCGAAAAGCTAGGCGTTCTGATGTAGTAATAGTGGCGGGTGACTTCAATGCTCAAGTAGGTAAACTAAGTGAAAGGGAAAGGCACCTGGGTGGATCTTATGGTGTCATGGCGGAAAGAACAGATAATGGCGACCGTCTGTTGCAGCTGTGCTCAGATAACCGCCTATTTCTTGCAAATACTAACTTTAAGCATAAGGAAAAACATCTTTTGACATGGCGACCCCCGAATTCGTCCCAACGTTGGACCCAATTAGATCACATCGCTATCAGCCACCGATGGAAGGGCTCGATAGAAGACTGTCGCTCATTCTAGGGCACATGTTTCGATTCAGATCATGCTCTAGTGCGAGCACGTATCTGTCTGCGACTTACTGGACGTAGGAAAGACACTGCAGGGAAGCCTCTAAGGGTTCTACTTAATGATAGGCAAGCTAAGAATATATTTCAGGAACAACTGGAAAAACAGTTAGACAGCCATGTAAGTTGTGCCCACCCCGAGGGAGCGTGGAATGACATCCGAAAAGCTGTAGAAACAGCAGTGATATCCGCTAGTAAGGTAAACCATAAGGTCAGGGAGAAACAATGGATCTCGGCAGCATCTACCGCACTGATAGACGCTCGAAAACTCATCCCACCTGGCTCTGAACATAACGAAGAGCGGAGTCAGCTTAAGCGAAGGCTAATAAGAAGCCTACGCAATGATCGTGAACAGTGGTGGGTAGGGAAAGCAAGAGAGATGGAAAAGGCATCGGCAATAGGTAACAGCAGACAGCTATTCAGACTTATTAAAGAAACCGGCATTAGGAACCCAACTATTAGCGAAACTACCCCAGACAAAGACGGGCATATTATTCATTCTCAATCCAGGAGATTGGATCGATTGGCAGAACACTTTAGGGATCAGTTCAACTGGCCTTCAGCCACACTTCGGTTTCCCACGATACCCAGTCAACCTGAATGGCAAATTGAGGTAAGTCCTCCAACTCTCTACGAGGTTGAAAAAGCTATAGGAAATCTAAAGCGAGGGAGAGCCGCAGGCCTTGACAGGTTTACCCCTGAAATTTTTAAGGATGGTGGTCCAGTACTAGCAGTGAGATTGACTGAGGTCTTAGGTAGAATCGGGGAACTGGACGTAATTCCATCTGACTGGTCCCAATCACTGATTGTGCCAGTCTATAAGAAAGGACAAAAGTCCTCCTGTGACAATCACAGAGGAATCAGATTGACTAATATAGTGTCTAAAATATTAGCTTCAGTAATACTTGGACGCCTAAAGAAAGCTCGCGGAGAGCAGACTAGAGAAAACCAGGTTGGTTTCTAACCTGGACGTGGTTGCATAGACCAGATATTCACTCTACGTTAGGTCCTAGAACATAGACACAAATTCAGACGTCCCACAATAGTAGTATTTCTTGACCTTAAGGCGGCATTTGAATCCGTTGATCGTGAGGTTCTATGGCAGTGTTTGTCAGTGAAAGGAGTACCAAAGAAGTACATTAACCTCATAAAGGCTCTCTACTCGAACACAACTGGTCGAGTTAGAGCCTATGGCGAACTGTCATCAGAATTGATTACCTCAAGTGGTGTTCGTCAGGGCTGTCCACTCTCCCCATTCTTGTTTAACTTTGTCGTTGACATGCTTTTAGAGGTATCACTTTCATCATCTCAATCTCCTGGAGTTGAACTTTTACCAGGAGGCTCACTTGTTGACTTAGAATACGCCGACGACATAATTTTACTCGGTGAAGACGCTGACAACATTCAGAGTCTTCTGACCACTATAAGCTACTATGCAGGCATGTTCGGGATGCGATTCTCTCCCTCGAAGTGCAAAGTGTTACTTCAGGATTGGGTTGCATCGACACCTGAACTAATGATAGGGAGTGAAGTAGTTGAGCGTGTAGACCACTTCACTTATCTTGGGAGTCTCATCAGCCCTTGTGGTCTGGTGTGTGACGAAATCTCAGCACGGATACAGAAGGCTCGTCCAGCTTTCGCCAACTTGCGTCATTTATGGCGTAGGCGAGATATCCGTCTAGCAACCAAAGGACGGGTTTACTGTGCAGCAGTTCGTTCCGTCCTACTTTATGGCAGTGAAACATGGCTGATAAGAGTAGAGGATATTCGTAGGCTACTAGTATTCGATCATAGGTGTCTTCGAAACATTGATCGTATATCCTGGGACCATCGGGTAAGTAATGCAGGTCGATGGCAAATCGATTGATGAAGTAGTGAATCTTCATCAGTTGAGATGGCTGGGGCATGTGTTACGTATGCCCAACCACCGACTGCCCGGACGTTCAATGCTTTATAGTGTAGGAGTATGTTGGAAGAAAGCTAGGGGCGGCCAGACCAAAACATGGCATAAATCCATGAAGTCACTGACAATTGGACTGAGCCATGTTGGTAGGTGTAGACTACCTGGTTGGGATTCGCGAGATTATAGCAACCGATGGTTAGAGACCTTGAATGACATGGCTCAAAATCGTTTGCAATGGCGAAGGTGTATCCACTCTTTGTGTTCTCCCAAATTCTAATCTTCTGAATTATTTGTGTCCTTTTCCTTTTTCTCTTTCCAAATTTATTTCACTGTATTATACTCCTTGAATAACATCTTCAAACCCTTATCTTTCACATACTACTTATACTCTTACTACTTCTACCACTATGGGATTTGAATCGACAACTTCATCTCTGTGCTAATGTGGTATGGCAACTCGAACTGATGTACGTACGTACGAAGTTCTACGTTGTAACTGACTGACTGGTTGTACTCTATAGCGTACACACTATCCAAATAGCACCTAATCAGCCACCGATAAACTTTGGTAAGTATATTGTACACTCAATGCAATTGTAGTATGCAGTACTTATATAACACAATCAACCTTTGGTTGTCAATATTTAGAGGCAGTCTAGAATTTCACATAAATTCTTGCGTGAGTGACATTAGTGTTATGTCAGATAATATCTACCTTCACATAGATAAATCCAGAGTAGTATCTCTGCGTTTGTCATCATAGTTTGAATCTAAACTAAAGCAGTCTTCCTCTATGTTTCTGACACCTAGTTGACTTGAGCTAAAGACGTTTGAAAATCTTATGCTCGATAGTTTTCTTTATATAATTAATATTATGCTTAAAAATGTATATCTAGTAGAGAAATCCAGCAACGTAGTATGCTTCCATTAGTACCTATCTTTAGACCAAGTTAATCCTTAAGTGTTACGATATTTCTCATCTTAATCAGTTGTGAACTTTGATAGACAACAAGTACTAATTTCAGAATGCTGACTGGAACAGCTGGAAAATTACTCATGGGCGGCATGTTCACATTTATGTCTCATGTGCAATCAAGGCTTATTTTAAATTAAGATACCAAATCTTCTATAATCATGAGTTAAAATAGACTAATTAGAGTTTTACGAAGCAATTTATTTTTTAGCTTTTTATAACTCCACTTCAAATTTTTACACAAATACCCACAGTCATTAGGAAAAAACAGTTAACACACAAACCTAAAAACTGAATTCATTTCATTCTATGTTAACCTGATAAGCTAATTACTTGAACTGTCATCAATTTTGACAGAATCGATCTGAATAGACGCATAATACCGCAGACGTTTTGACCGAAGTTAGAAAAACACCAAATAAATATAATAACTATTTATTACTATCACTGCACACATAAGCTGTATGCGATCATGCAAACATTTGTGGTTGATTTCATAAATCCTGCATCCCATAATCCACACAGAAATCTGGAAACGGAAAATATGTCTAATTATATCACTTTTAGTGGTGTGAGATATCCATCTTTCACCAGCCCCAATAAACATGAAACTTAGGTTCAGAAGCTACATTATGGTACCCCCTCTAACTATTTAAAACCTTACTCATAAAGAAATTGCAAACTCAAAAGTTTATTCATGAACAAATCATTTTTGATGACTCTTATCTTTATCTGCCTCAACCAACATATACAATTTATTTTCACAGTTGAATTCACGAGTCGATCTAAACTAGACCATTATTGAAAACCTGGAAGTACTGGAAGGCCGTTTCACCTTAGTATGGGACTCCTCAGCATTGCACATCCATGATCCCGCTTCCAGGTTTTTACTTGTGGTCTAGCTTAGATATACTAGTGAATTCAACTGTGAAAATACTACAATTTCCACTAATCCCCATACTGATAAATAAATTAGTAAATGAAACCCACTAACACAGCTCTTAATTATTCACTGAAATCTTTATACAAAATAAACTCACCTTCATAATTGTATGAAATTCACTGGCAATCTGATCAGCATCTTCAATGTCCAAGTTTGTTAGCTCATCATCGTGTGTATTAATTTTATTCAGACGTAAATATTCATTATATGCATAAGTGGCTAAACCAGCTGCATCAAATTTATGCAGACATTTATAATTTTCACGAACCTCCTATTGTGAACAGTGGATTAATTGAAGCATACGTATGTATTGAAAAGAAAAATGGTATGATAAAATAGATGGTTATTAAATTGTGTCTTACATATGGTCAGTTTATCGATCAAACTAAATAGATTTATTCTAAATAATGGTCAAATACATACACATTTATACTTCAATTAATAGAAGAAAAAAAACAAAAAAAACTTAATCTTTCTATCCCAAGCAGGTTTCTATGGGGTCTGATTATTTATTACTTATTTTCTTCGCATATGTGTGTACAAAAGAAAGCGGACTGATGATTATGTTCCAGTTCAACGATTTTTGATTTTATCAATAGTCGATATTTGTTTACTAAACATTAGTAGAAAAACCTGAAAATGGTAAACAACGGTTTCAAATCAATTCAGTACAAACTTTTCTCTTTTTTATTTACATTATATCACATTAATCGTTATTCTTATAGTTGGTTACAGATTTTGTAAAACTATGAATAACGATGAAGTATTTCAGTTGGTTACCACCCCCATCAAATAATGCTAGTAGTAATGATAAGAGTTTAATTTGTTAACGAATAATCTATTTTTAAAGTTGATTAATTATAATCGAATGAGTACCGAGTAGGCTATGACGTCTGGGGCTGATTAACAAACTCAGTTATATAAAAATATACAGGAAACTGAAGTATAAAACAGAAACAAATTTCCAGTATGTTAGTAGATTCCTTTAATGCAAAATTTATTGATTAGAAAGATTGATCATGAAAACGAGGGTTATTAGTCAACTATCTAGTCTTCTTACTGTCTAGTCAATATCTGTGTAAATGAAAACAACTTATCTTCCAATTCTATTTTAGATGCACATATGCAAACAAAGACTGATCCAAATTCATTCCTGCATATTGACAAAATGATAAACCTTTGCTGGTAATGATGTAAATATCACACCCTTTGACCAAGTTGGTGAGAACCTAGACTCAATAGCTTAGTAGATAAAGAGTGAACGTTAATTTCTAGTCCCCATATGACCATCAATGCTGGGATGTGAGTACATCTAGATGACGAGTCTCAACTAGCACAAAATGTATGTTACTGATTTCACTGCTAATCAATCATACTCCATTTTTTTTACAAACCGTATTTTAGATGTCTCATTGCTAAATGCATAGAAACAAACACAGAATTCCATTAATGAACAGAAGGTAATCTCAGATCACTTGACAAATATCTGTGATTACTTTCGTCTTTAACTTATCTCTAAAATGTAGAAGAATTGCTGAATCAATACCATATATTATCACTGATATTGTAGTGAACGAGAACACAGATGGGGACAACCAATGTATTTTAATAAGAAATTACAGAGTTCTTAAGTCAAATATGAAAACCATACGTTCTATATTTTATTTGCAGATCCTCCATCAATTGTTTCAAACTTCATCGTTCCTTCATTGCCAAAACAATTATTCACTGTTCCCGTTCTCTTCATTTCTATCTTCCAGACCTTCTGCTGCCAAGCCTCCCACTTCTGATTGGTGTTATATGCTACTTATGTCGACAGACTAAGAACCTCATTTCCACATGGAGTAGGCGATGACGTTGTCGTCCAGAACGACAATTAGAGCTTCACCACTAATCTATTCATCTCAGAGAACTTAAGATCACTAAAATTTTATTGATTATGATGTTGGCCAAGTTAGAGGATATTTACGTCAAAGTCTATTGGATTATTAGTTACAAGATAACCAGAAAAAGTTAAAATCATAAAGCTCGATCCACATATCAGAAAAATGAATATTTTTGAATATTATATATATATATAACAGTAGACTAGTTCAGTTAACTTTAATTTTTAGTATACAATGAACTGTCTAGAGTTATCTACGTTG
Organism: Schistosoma rodhaini; assembly: GCA_944470415.2. Lineage (NCBI taxonomy): Eukaryota > Metazoa > Platyhelminthes > Trematoda > Strigeidida > Schistosomatidae > Schistosoma > Schistosoma rodhaini. The sequence goes on from OX104044.1 coordinate 37,512,267, forward strand.
GTAGTCATAAAATCAATACTAGTGGGAATACTTCATCAACTTCATTTTCATTCACGCACACAAAGAAAAAGTGAAGAGTTTTCTATTTATTGAAGAACCTCGGTTAGCGTCTATCAAATGGGTATAACGTAGAGCAGACAGAATTACAGAAGCATAAAGCCAAGTAAAGGTATATTGTTATATTTATGGGTTTGATTAAAGAAAACCTCAGTACAAATGTGAAGTGCCGTCTTGTCTTTTGTCAACCTACGTTAATTAAGTGAGTTTGTTTTATGTTATAACTATAGGAAATGACTTTTGAAAGTGGCGCCCAATTATTCCAATCAGTCAGAAGGAAAGCCCTCACCAGTTTCCAGTATAGTTTAATTCACAAATCAAAAACAGTTATTTTACAATGCAATTATTATGAGTAGTATGGGGAATTTATGGAGATCGGTGAATTTTCATACTTTAAGTCATGTACTGATCTTAGTTAAACAACTATTAAAGTCCACGTGCTGGAGGTCCGGGGTTCAATCCCTGGTGGGGTGATGAATGCCAACTACTGAGGAGTCTTACACTAGGACATAATTATTGTCGCCTAGAAGTGAAGTTTTAGTCATTCTTAACATATTGAATCCGATCCAATATTATCTGTTTACTTCATTGTGTCTTAAGATTCAGAATAATTTCAGTTATGCATTACATGACTAAATATTGATTGATTCACTGACTTTCAACCAATACACGCATCATTTATTCAATTAATCAAAACACACGTTTCGTCCCATCACTTACTGAACACAAATCATTTGTGCATCATTCTTATTTACAAACTGATCCATTTGAATTGGTAATAACTAGTAGTTATCTACAATTTCCTAAATGATAGTTATTCTATCAGATTCTGAAACACACACACATTGTCTATGTGAATTTTTAGAAAAAGAATAAATCTAATGTAAAGACAGGTTGAATGTTGCGTGTGACCTTGAGCCCTAGAAATTAAAAGAATGTTATCTTAGATTATTTTTTAACAGTTTTACTTGCTCGTAAATCTTTTTGATAAAATCTCCGAGTGATTTCATTTGTAAACGAAAGTGGGACCAAATTTTTGATCTGCAGAAAAAAAGAAAAAAATCATTGAAATGTTTCTGATAGTCGCTGTTGTTGAATAGCGTATTGGTCTCTTCAATCAGTACCCATGAACAATCAAAATTATAATAGTTGGAGAGATGATATTATTTTATTGTGAATATGTGTCGTTGGGTAATTAAACTAATGGAATGTGAACCACTACTCGTTTAGGTATCCATTGCTTGCTCACTTGGTTTCTGGTTAGCGTACGGCTTTATTGGAGTCCGTTAAATCAGATAAGATTTCCGAAAACCTTTGAAATTAATATAGGTTCGTTCAAATGGTTTTCCTAACTGAGAGTGAACCTTTTCTGTGGTGGACTGTAGGAGCTCTGCTTGTGTAAATGCACTCTACACATATGCTCAGATTGAGGGGAGAAATTGTTAGATCAGCACTATATAAATTCCCTATCATTCAGTGAAGAATAAAATTCATTGAATAGTTATTCTTTAGTTGTTCTAATTTAGGCACTCATCAGCAGGAACCATGTAAAATTTCCAAACATTCATCCAGTGACTAATCTGCTGAAAAATCTGTTCTAGGTTTCAATACGGAGTTCAGTATCCTGGATTCTATCAGGTCTAATCACCTAATGATGATATGTGCATAAAAAGTTATTTAACCAGTGAGAATATGAATCATTGTAGCTGCATAACCTGAGAATGATAATTTACTATCCATAAAGCTTGTTGTTTCAGAGTCTCATGCTGACGGAATGGTAAATGAACAATTATAGTTCAACACCAGCCTGTTGTACTAAAAATAGGACTCCTTTTAACTGTTACATATCCTAACAAAAATAATTGTTTTCAAAAGGATATCCTTCTTCATCTGTACTCTGAGTAACTGAGTGAGTGAGTGAGAGACCTTACCTTATTCACCGTATATCCAGTAACTAGAATTAACATGATATTCATTGTTACAAGACAAAAGCTTGATAAACCAACGTAAAGGAATTCCAAAGGAGCATTGCAATGATTTCTCATATAGATAAATTCGTATTGTCGAATCCATGGATATGTACAATAATGCAATGTAGCTGTAACATTCGACTCCACATCTGTTGTTGTTTCATACTAAAAAACGCAGAAAAAATATCATTAACAACGAAACAGTGAACATTTGCTCTAGAAATAAAACCGTTTGTTAACAGAACAAAGTCACTAGGTGAAACGATTTCAAAAGTATGTGTATATTGTAAGGGTATGTGTGTATATAAGTTGATTGACATTTTTATTTTTAAAAAAAATAAAACATTTAATCGCTTGCATTCACATCTTCCCTGTTACAGTAACTATCGACAAATTCAAATCTAAATATTTCAAACCAAATGAGATTTGCTGCTGTTTACACACACTATGATTATTGTCAGCCGATTAAGCAACCAAAATCGGGAGTTTATACACAAATAGTTGTAGACAAATAATTTATTATTGTTGGTATTAGAGACTTAAAACTATTTATTTACACACACACAATCTATTATTGTTAATATTTACATTATGTAATCTAGTACTGTAATCATTATTATATGATCGCGTTTCTTTTTTGTTCGTACATCCTCACGCAACTAATACTTGAGAAAAATTTCCATACATACTTTTGTACAACCTGATAATAAATTCATTGAAAAGAGATCCCTTCTCTGAACTTCGTGAATTTAATATCTAAATGGGAATTATATGACTATTTCTAGTCTTCGTTGTTTCATTATAAATTATTACTTTCATAATAAGCAACTGATTTTGCGGCCGCCATCTCTTATCATGTTTTTCTCTGCTGTAACCAACAGTTATAGATCTGATCAAATCTTATATATATATAGTCCTGTGTCCTATATTCAAGAATTGGAGTGCTGAAGCGCTATTTTTATGTGTCGTCAAAAAAGTGAACAATTACCTCACGTTTTTCCCCGGTGGAGATGGCCAGAAGAGAGAGTAATAACAAATGACCCTAAAAAACAATGTAATAGAAACAGTGGCGTATTAAGGGGCTTCATCTAGAGGATTCTGAAGGGATGCTAACCATAGTAATGAAAAACTTTACGCTATCCAAAGTATTTATCACTATCTGAACTTAATGATTAATAGTCGGAATTAAAAGGAACTTTGAACTATTACCAAATTTGGGCTGAAGGCTAGATTAGGATTATCAGTTCAGTTCATTGTAAAATAATTAAAAATGGAAACAACGTTTAACTGGGACAGGACAAACTGCTGGTCATATGTAGAGAAATTCGAATACTTCACTCCTACCTGAAGTTTCTACTGATTTTATTGAAAAAACAATGAAAGCTTCACGACTAAACCATCCAGCCCAGAGAACGAAACTCCACCAAAATCATCCACCTGTGTTACAAACCTCTACTAACCCGAATTTAAGTTTTACTGAGTATTAAGGTTACGGGCTAATTCTTTGAATATAGTAATAATAATATTGATGATGATTGTTATATCCTAGTGAAGACATAAGTACAGGTAACTTCCGGAAACTATTAATGGACTATTATTGTATACATATTTTTATCGTATAACTGTTTAGTAACTAGATTATGGATATCTATATTCATCTTATTATAAGCTTCATTTTGACCTATAAACTATTATTATACGATTTACTGTCCCCAAATTATGTTCAGTTTATTGATTACTGTCTCCCACGTTCACTTGATCTTGCACAAATATTATTTTCTATTTTATGGTGTGCTGAGGTCTGTCTGTCTAGTATATAAACAGAGTATGCTTGAAATAAATGATTCGCATAACAGAAGCTGTGATTGGTGTTTTGGTCTCAATTGGATGGGCTAGGCGAACAAGGTACCAATGAGGACGTTAGACTACTCATACCGATTGAACGTCATTGATTTAGCACAGTGCTAAGATTGGGGAAGTCGTATTCCGATTGGTGGATAAATCACATGGTAAAAAGTCGGACATAAAACACAACAAATTGGCAACGGCCTTCTTTTTTAAATTCATAACAATGATAATAATGGTCTAGAAACAACAGACTGACTTACGCAGTTAACTGCTGGCGGTAACAATGAAAGCGATATCGCATTCCCAATTAAAGCTGATAGTCGCTTACTTAGTATGGCGAAAGAAACACTAACGCCAGAGAATGCTGCTACAAGCATTGATCCAATAAAAGACCTTAGTTCACCCCTAGAATCATACAAAAATAAGAGCAAGTGAAATTACTTCAGTGTAAAATAAGGACATTTCTAACTAGGACTTATTCCATTGGATTTAAATATGTCTGTGAAATTTAAATAATAATCCACAAATGGATCCTAGAGGTTACCATTCTTAGTCCCGGTTATGATAGGTGTGTTACCTATATGTCGGACAGCTCAAAACATTTTACTCTTTTAATTTAACCAAACACTCGTCAAAAGTTATCGCACACACATAAAAGTAACCGAGGCATAAAAGACACAAAACGGTGGTTAGAAAGCAACACATGATTGTGGGCAAGGAACTTAATGAGTCAAGTATATTAAATCAATCATCACCAAACACTAAGGACAAATTATACTACAGAATGACTAACTTGACAACTAAATTCATCTCTGATCGTTATTATCATCTGGCATTACCTTGTTCGTGATTTGTTTCGAGAAGAAATGCTCTACTGGTGAATTCCATACAAAAAAATGACAAACTAATTTACCAGCTCAAGTTGTAAGTAGTTCAAACAGAAAGTAAAATGAGTACTTACAAAATTAAAAAGACGATCACGAAAATAACTAAAAACAGACGATGGGTGAATACATATTAGGGGATAAAAATATTGTTCATGTTTGGGAGCAAGAAGCAATAAATAAATATGTAAAGTACAAACAAATTTTAAATGACACCACTTTAGATCAATAACATCCATTGTTTACTATTTTATAGATCATTTATCGGTAAAACAACATAATTCTTAGTATTGGCCAAAACAACAGTTAATCGATCAATTAACTGATGTCACATGTCATTCCGACCAATATGACATGACACTTGTAAACATGAACCTAGGTGTTTCGATCATTATACGCTTGACACAACTGAAACAATTTTATTGGTTATGATCGCGTATTAGTGAATTACAACAGAACAGTTCTGGGCAAAACATAAATAAACCAGGATATCATAAACGAGTAAAACGCTAACAGAATTAGTGTGAAAAGGGAATAAACACAAAGAGCATTCACATCAACATCTTTTTTTTACAACAGCAGTAAGCGCATTGGAAATGTAAAGTAAATATCAATATAAAGTTGTAAACCTATACCCTTCTTTCGGTCTTTTCATTAATAATGAGGTTTTATCAACAGAACGTGAAGCAGGTTAATTTTCATTGTCAATATTCATTATTTTAATAAAAAATGGTGTTAGTTGAAGGGATCTTGCAGAGATTGATTTTCCTTGTGGTTTGTACTCGTCACAATATGATCTCACTTAGGGTACAATCACCTAAAAATATCCGTTATTATAAGGGGACTGTGAAGATTATGGAATTTAAGAATTCAACGATCGTCACAAATGTTCATTTTATCAGTAATAATAATAATAATGTGTCGAAATTGTGACGAGTTTCAAGATGTTAATACTGGAGTCCTTCCTAATGAGAAGTCATGACTAATGGTGTTCAACCATGTCAAGTGTGATGCAGTTACCCATCAATAACATTGGGAGATGGACATGGTTTATTAAGAATTGATTGACGATATACGTGTACACTATTGAATGCCGACTCAGTGATCTGATGGTCAAGCGTTCATGTGATAAGTGAAGATGTAAAATACTAGGCCTGAATAAAGATCAACAACGTACAAAACAGTGGCTATCCAGAGTTATTATGAACAATGTGAACCCAAACGCTTCAATAAAGGCATATCCAACTGAGACCATTAATAGGGCTAAATGCTCTTCCTGCATTCCACTGTCATGCACTATCCAACTTACAAAAACGCTTTTATTAATTGAGAAAATAAAAAGCAGATTATGGGCATGAACTGACTAACCTTTGAACCATCTCGTTTGTGGGATATGGTGTAACATCTTGGAAAGCACTAATTGCATGTGCCACATAACCGAACGTTAGTCCTAATGAAAAAAAGTGTGAAAGAAAAATGAAAACAAATTTACCCATTTGTCAATTATATGACACAATCAAATTTTCCATAATTAAAGTTAAAATTCATTAATCATTATAAACATATTGAAAAGTGGATTAACAATAACTAAATGAACTGTTTTGTTTGATCATTGCAAACATGTCAGTAGTGAAACAATTTTCATCAATAGTGTTGAATGCTTCTCGTGTTATGCCGTAAAATGATCGAAACTGAAATTGTGCCACTATTGTCTAGTATTCGTTGGTTTTTCACTGGTATCCAAATACAATTGATCTGCAATGAATGCAACCTACAAAAAGGTGAAGTATCAATTTATCCCAATCATGATAACACAGAAGACAATTACAATTAAACTTGTTCAGAACAATCAATATTCTGATAAACTTGATTCTAATTAGAGCTTTGTATTTAATTAATTACAAGTCTAAATTTTGAAACTCTTAAGAAAGGTATATACATTACAAGTATAATCTAAAAATAGGCTCACTCTTATCTTAATCCCTTGTCAAAAAACATGTTTATGAGTGCACTGAGTATTGACAAAAAATGGGAATATATAATTTTCATGTTTTTAAAAATAAAAAACAAAAGACATTCTTAATAATAAATATATATTTTTATATCCCAATGAGTAGAAAAATTGTATTTCTGACGTTTCGTGACTTATTGTAAGCCACTTCTTCAGAGTTTAAAACTTGTGGTAACTTAATGTCGGTTATTTATTTGCACTGAAGAAGTGGCCTACATTAAGTCACGAAACTTCAGAAATGTAATTTTTCTACTCATCGGGATATTAGAAAAAAATATTTATTATTAACTCTCTATCCAATGCTCAATTTATTTGGAACTATCAAGTCCAACCTTGGTAGTGATACTTAAAAAGACATTCTTATTTAACAAGACTTTTTGATGCTGTCTAAATTGAATAGTTGGTGTTTTCCAGTACTGGGCGAATTTCAATTTGATCCCAGCGAATAGAAGTACGCAAAAGTGTTGAAGATCACTGTAGTCGACATGATATATATCTTTGTAATAAATAGAGATTGAGCAAAGCTGTTATCAATAAACACACACACAACGATTGTTCAACTATTCAATTACAAAGACGAACAAGCTGATAGAAACCATTAGTAATAGTTAGATTCTTTCATTTGAACATTTATGAGACTAGTAAACTGTTGTCACTATAAACCCACTAGTATTTTGAAATAAATCTCATTATTAGGTTGCTCGAGTTTTATAATTTTAGATATCAAATGACTATGTGCATTAATAACTATTTACGGATAAAACAATATAAATGAACTGTCGAAGCCAAAACAATTCGTGAGATATACTTGTCTTGACTTACCAATCATAACACAGATGATTAGTGAAATCGATGTGTTGCGAATACCCTTAGTTGTCATATTACGATCACGTAAATTCAAACCAAAAAGAATGCACATGATTGGATCCTAGAAATAAAATAAAACGTTAGTCAGGAATAGAGTTAGAATGAGCATGAAGATAATTTTCATCATGAAACGTCAACAGTTGAAGAACTGTTGTAAATCATGAAGGATTAGTTACTTTTTTTGTCTTTGAATTAGAGATTGTTGACTATGTACGTCAAATTTTGGTATATTTTAAGTACTAATAATACTTTTCCTCATTTGTCTTAGCTCATTCAATAATATATATGTAGGAAAGAGAGAGAACATCAAACCACTACAGCATAAAATTTAAGCAAGAAAAAACTAAGGATCGTAAGGATAGCGTTACCGGACAGACATAAAACATTTGTTATCAATCATAAATATTTGTTAGCATAAAGGGAGTATGGAGATTATGGAATTTAAAAATTCAACGATCGTCACAAATGTTCAGTTTTAACAGTAATAATAATAATAATGTGTCGAAATTGTGACGAGTTTCAAGATATCAATACTGGAGTCCTTCCTAATGAGAAGTCATGACTAATGGTGTTCAACCATGTCAAGTGTGATGCAGTTACCCATCAATAACATTGGGAGATGGACATGGTTTATTAAGAATTGATTGACGATATACGTGTACACTATTGAATGCCGACTCAGTGATCTGATGGTTAAGCGTTCGTCTAGAGACCTGAATTTCTTGAATTCACTGTCTGTTAGGGTTGTGTATGAAAACTAGTGAGTAGTTCTATACTAAGATGAAGGGGATATCCAGCGCTCCTTAATCTTTATCGTTAATCTAATCAAGGTAAGGTCGTGATGTGAACTATAAAGTTGTCAACAATTAGTCATATAAAGCCACATAGCAATCATTTTTCTAGTTATGATATTCTATCATGTAATAATAGCAATTATTATTATTATTATTACTGCTATTATCATTATAATACATTTACCATTAGTGATAGAAATAACGATCTGTTTATTCTAAGGAACTCATCTCCTTTACTAGTATCTAAGATAATATGACTAAATAAACGTAACACAACACAAGCAATTAGCTCAACTGAGCTATTGAAATGCTTTTTGATAAAGGGGAAAACATCGACATTGACATGAAAGTCAAAGCATAAAGCACCAAACACTACTAATGAGCGGGTGTAATGTTCATTTATTTATTACCAAAATTTTAAGAAATAAATTCAATATTCTATGTGTTGTTAGCTGAAGAAAACAGCTAATGACTTTGATCAAATGCGATTTGTATGGAATAAGTAAGTATTAACTTTTAGGCTCTTAATTTTTTTCTTACTTTATTGATGAGTAATTGAGCTTTCATGAGTGATCTCTTGACAATGCTATGATATGTTCATTCAGTTCATATAGTGCTATGCGAATCAACTCATAAGGCTAAATTATAAACATTGTAGCATATAACGTTCCTAAAATCGAAATCATGAGTCAATTGAAGCTAGACCACCATCGAAAACCTGTAAGCACTGGACGGCCGTTTCGTCCTATTATGGGACTCCTCAGCAGTGCTCACCCAGGATCCCGCACTCGCGAGATTCGAACCCAGGACCTACCAGTTACGAGCCACAGCCCTCAACCGATAGACCACTGAGCCGGCATCCAACGGTGTTAATGTCTAACTTCAACTGATCCACGAATTATGAGCGACACTTCACCAATTGACTTCAGTGAGTTGTGCGCACTGCTGAGGAGTCCCATAATAGGACGAAACGGCGGTCCAGTCCTTCCAGGTTTTCGATGGTGGTCTAGCTTCAATTGACTGATGATTTCAACTTTGAAATATACTAAAATCTCCACAAATCCCCTTCTGTTCCTAAAATCACTGAAAAATTCAGTCTCACATTGATCACCAAATAAATTAAGCATTAATATCTTTAGACAATGTTTCCAATAGCAACAACAAGTAACTGTAAATCTTATTCTTATTATAGATTGTCGATATAAATCAATAAGGACGAGACAGTTTCCCATTTTCAACCTTATTCCATTTCAAGCTGCTTCAGAAAAGCTATTTAGTTGAACAGAATGGATGACCCATTGCTAGTTAAACTACTTCGATAAATTATGGAAACGAATATTTTTCAGTCTTACAACATAATACGACAGTTTTTAAAATGATTGCGGGTCATACAGTATGTTTGGGATAAATTTGACGAACACAAAGCCATTAGTTTCATCATATCTATTGTCAGGTATAGTACACCTATATTTATCGAGAGATTACGTTGTGAGAGAAACAGTGTCAAATTTATTCTAAATATATAAGTGGAAGCTATCAGAATACATGGAAAGGGTAATTTATATCATGATGGACCCGGACAGGGATTATGAATGTTTCAACATCATACTTAATACTCTTTGACCATGGTAAGATCAATGAGACTACAAGTTCGTGAGTTATCGAAAAGAACATAGTAGACACTTTGATTACCTTCACATACCAGATTTCAATTGATAATTTCAAGAGGAAATAATGGAAAACCAAGGGATGGAATATAATCTCTTGGGCGACGAATGAATATATCATCTACCCGCTTAAAACGTTCCTTGAATGAGAACTTTTATTAACAATCAAACAAGGGAAATAAAGACCAACATTATAAAAAGGATTCAGAACACCATCGAACTATTCTTCGACCATTTTATTTGTCATCCTAATTTAATAATATTCCGTAATAATTTATTTTTCACCGCATTGTTAACTTTACTCATCTTTTAAGTACAGTACCTTTTCAAATAAGCCCCAGGTAATTTCTATTAAATCCAGCTTACTATTCTTTTTCACATTAATAAACCTTTCTCATAAAAGCTTGATAACAGTTCCCCGATTTTGAAAGCTGCAGAGTAGATCAGCTATCGTTTAAAGTGAAATAACTTCCCAAACTCCCTAATTATGCATACCAGATGGATTACAACGAAAAATTTACCTCTGTCTCTCACTTAAAGTAGATGAAACTCCTCTGAAACTAAACTGATAGAGAATAAGTGCGAGGAGAGAATATTGTGTTTAGCATGTCTGCGTGTTTGTTTGTTGAAGTGCAAAATTATGCATCTGCAAAACGAGAGTAAGATACGATAGTGTATATATAGATAACTCCCTCGTCAACCCCATAGTCCACAGTTTGAAAATTTTTCTTTGTATATCAAGTTTGTCCATAGAATTAATGTTTGAAAATTTCAAATATTAAGTTAGTAACCTGATTAATGACTTTTTCACTAACATTCGAATAAAGAAAAGAACAATAATTTTAGCTACCATGCGGCTATAACCGGGCTTCCCTCTGTGTTTTAATTTGTTTCTTTCTTAATGTTATTGTCAAAACATTGTCTTTCCTTTCTGTTGTAATTTTAAGCTTGGAAGCCTGAACCGAGATAACAGGAGTTGTGGAGAAAGACAAGATTTTGGAGTTTTACAACAATGGCTGACCATTGAAAACAAGAAAGCACTAAACGTCTGTTTCATCTCAGTATGGGACTAGTGAATGATGTGCATCCACAATCCTAGGTAATAACTATAGAAGGTTCTACTTTTTTTCTCATCCTGTATGTTACACTCGTCAACTATTGTTAAAACAGTCAAACAATCCAGATATTATAATCATAACGATTCTCTAGTTGTTTTAGTAACAGTTGAAAAAAGTTACTTTGAAACGTATATTTATGACTTTTGGTAGTAATTGATTAGTAATTGATCAAATGAGAACCGATAAGAAATATACAGCCTAGACTATTGGAGTAATAACATCAGTTTATGGATTATAAATAGGGAACACATAAAAATATAAACATGTTGCATAAATAATAAAATAATGCACTTGAGAGAACACAACAACTCAGTAAATTCTGCATGGCATTAAGCAAAATTTGAAGAAATTTGAAAAAACTCTGATCATCTGATTGATTCTCAGTTTATTAGGGGTCATTTGAATTCTGTTATTTTTTAGAATAAATTAAAACAGCATATACAATGAGAGTGTGTTTGAATTAAAGTAGTGAAATTTGAAAACTCATTTTAAATTTAATGTAGCCACTAAGCATAAGTATGCTTGATCACTTGACTCCAATTCATTTGGTTATTTGTTCAAGTGCATACTTTTTTGAAAGTAGAAAACGTTTATGAGACCATAGAAAAAAATGGAAATCAGTTTAACACCTTAAACGGTTTCTTGTCATAGATTTCTCTCTCCCCTTCTCTTATGTATTTCAAATGAACTTTTCCCGCTACTAAGAGGACAACTGATAAGTCGTTGTTGTTGCAAATAAGATAAAACACAAATAAGTTGATATTCAATGAAAGTTTTACTACATCTTCCGTTAAATAATTTCTATTGATGAAATAGTTTAGTGAAACAATATGTACTGGTAACGCTTTTCGGAAACGAACCTATGAATCAGCAAACTGTTCAGTGTGTTACAGTCTTCGAACTAATGAAGACGATTTTACCGAATATAACGTAGTTATTGGTATTTTACAGTTCATTTCCTAAATCCATACATATTTCTACCAACATAGAATATATTTGTAGTTATATATCATCAACCTTGACTTATTATTTTCACCAAGTATTTTTGCATTGAGAAAACGAAATTCATCGTGAAATATACTTTCTTAAGACCACAAAAGTTTTGAAAATGATAAAACCTTGAGTGATCACGGAGCTTCCGTTTGGTTTCTTATTCACAATGGTTTGTAGTGGAAGCTTTTATATCGAACGAAGTTAAATATCGTCTATGCTTCATTATTCCTCAGTTATGGCGACTCAGTAACTCCGCCTGGAGCCTCTCTGGGGATACTGTCGGTCCCAAGCTCGGGTAAAGGAGGAGGGTTGGGCATGGCGTTACCAACCCCATCCTGTAGAAAACTAATTCGCTAAAAAAACGCTAACCAGAAAAATGATTCAAACCATTTAAACTTTGCCCTGGCAGTTAGAAGATCTTTAGTTAGAAGAGTTATGACACCTCATGGTGAAAGCCGAGTTCTTTCGGAAGCCGCGAGGTCGATGCATCTTCTGACAACCAGAGCAACCATTAAATTAACTATATGGAATGTTCGTACAATGTGGGAAACTGGTAGAGTCTTCCGAATTACTGCAGAAATGAGGAAACACAACCTGGGGGTGCTTGGGATCAGTGAAACACATTGGACGCAGGTTGGACAACAACGACTAACTTCAGGAGAGCTTCTGTAACACTCCGACTATGAAGAGGAAAATGCCCCACATACACAAAGAGTTGCATTTATGCTGTCCAAACAAGCACAAAATGCACTTATTGGATGGGAATCTCATGGACCAAGGGTCATGAAAGCCTCCTTCAAAACAAAGAAAGAAGGCATTACAATGGACGTCATACAATGCTATGCGCCTAACAACGACTATAATGAAGAAGTCAAGGATCGATTCTATGATAGTCTGCAGTCAATCGTTGAGAAATGTCCAAAAAAAGACTTGACCATTATGATGGGAGACGTAAATGCCAAGGATGGAATGGACAACACTGGATACGAAGACATCATAGGCGACACTATATTCCCACATAAACGTATTCACAAAACCACATGGACTTCACTGGATCACACTACACAGAACCAAATCGACCATATCTGCATCAACAAAAAGTTCAGGAGGACGATGGAGGATGTGAGAACCAGTAGAGGAGCTGATATAGCATCAGATCATCATTTGCTGGTCGCCAAGATGAAATTAAAATTTAGGAAGCACTGGACAACGGGGCAGACGACATCACAAAAGTTTAATACGGCTTTTCTTCGGGATATTGACAAAATTAACAAATTCAAGATAGCCCTAATAGGGAAAAGCAAGATTCTCCCATACAACACAACATGCATCAATCGAATCACACTTGACGGAGAAGCTTTGGAGGATGTGAAAACCTTTACATATCTGGGCAGCATTATCGATGAACCCGGTGGATCTGATGCAGATGTAAGGGCTTGGATCAGCAAAGCAAGAGCAGCATATTTACAACTGAAGAACATCTGGAACTCAAAACAATTGTCAACCAACACCAAGATCAGAATTTTCAATATAAATGTCAAGACAGTTCTACTATATGGGGCGGAAACTTGGAGAACTACGAAAGCCATCATCCAGAAGATACAATTGTTTATCAATAGTTGTCTACACAAGATATTTTGGATCCGTTGGCCAGACAATATCAATAACATTCTACTGTGGGAGAGAACAAACCAGATTTCAATGGAGGAAGAAATCTGGAAGAAGCGCTGGAAGTGGATAGGACACATTTTGAGGAAATCACCCAACTGCGTCACAAGACAAGCCCTCACATGGAATCCTCAAGGCCAAGGAAAAAGAGGAAGACTAAAAAACACATTACTCTGAGAAGTGGAAACAGACATTAGAAGAATGAACAAAAAAATGGATAGAACTAGAAAAAACAGAGTGAGTTGGAGAATGCTAGTCGGCGGCCTATACTCCATTGGGAGTAACACGCGTAGGTAAGTATGGCGACTGAGTAAATTTGTATCCCATATATTTTATAACTAAAAATAGTAGATTACATTTATTTCCGGTTAAGTGATGTTTAATGTTGGATTATCTTGCAATAAACTTCAATGTAACCATTCAGATACGGTGTCAACAAGGTTTTATACAGATGTCAGCTAGTCAAAATGGTAAATAGCGACCAACAATGCGTAAATGAATTGGCCTAAATAAGTATGAATTGTCAATACATTGACAAGAAACTTTATAGATTGATATCACGTTACTATAAAGACCTTTAGTAGTCAGAGGCAAAACACATTTAAATCTGTACTTATTTTTCATCTCACTGACATTCAACACACTTAAGTTTACACAATTAAGTGATTTCTTCATTTCTCGGTGTTCAACCTTAGTGCTACAATTGAGGATATTGTTGGTAACTTATCATTATGTAACAGTTCTGTAGTTACATAAATACAAGTGGACTGCCCAAACTTTCTCCTGAACGAAAAGGCAGACCAACAACGATACAGAGGATTTTTGATTAACTGGAAATTGTTGTTTAATACCGCTTCATTTAAATATACCAAAGTAAATTTATGGTTCCAAAGAAGCTGCAAAATGTTGTACATATATATAAATGTGCATGTCAAAACTTTCGAGAACGCAATTATCTAAATTTAGTTAAAATACTGGATGAACAAGTATCAAGAAACCACTCAATTTGTTTTCATAGCATTGTAGACTAAACAAATAGTGAACAAAACCAGAAATTAGTCAACTTATACATAGTATAAACTCATACAGCACTGAACAGCAGTTTTAGCAAACTCATTGTAATACATGATACGTTTAGAACGAAATAAATGATATATATATATATACCTTTGGTCTCTAATTGATCTATCTCTCCACATCCACCCACTGACAGTCCATATTTTGTTAATGAGTTTCACACCCTATGCAGTTTTGCTAATTTCGTATACTCTAAAGAAAAGCTGGTCATTCTATAATGCTACTAGTCCAAAACGCAATTGGTACAATTCGTACGGTGAACCATGCCTAGATATTTGAAAAATGGCCAGTAGAAAAATTATCCGTGAGCCCTATAGGCGAATTAATAAATCCAGGCTCTTTCTTCTTAAAGCAGGTTACTGCAAAGATATTGAGTCCTGTCAGTTAGAATCAACGTAGAAACTGGTACAAATTTGCATTCGTTTAAATTACCATACCATATCACCACAGTGAGACGAAACTATCAGGATACATGTTAGAGTAGTAGAATTAGTAACAGTATTAATAGTAATGGAAAACATTAGGCATAGACGGTATGGTTTGATGAGAAAGAAGGAATTCATGGAATTAAAAGTATAAGATAATTTCAAAACTAAGGATCCAAAAGAAGACAGTATAATGAGTTACTAATAAGTAAACAAATATCAATCAGCAGGGAAAATTAGTATTTTGAGTTATCATTGTTCTGATAAAGTATGTTAGAGTCATGTTGAAATTTTAATCGGGATTCTAGTTCAAAGCCAGACCAACTTATCTCTTTTATTTCATCTTTGATTACATTGACGTGGTAGTTAAATTGTAGACGAAACTAAAACTTCGAGACCATTTTAACTTGACTAATTATCCCGATCATTTTAGAACGAAACTTTATCGAGCAAATATTTGATCTGTATTAAAATTTGATGACCAATTAAAAAAAAAGTTAACTGTAACAGAACTTACCATCAAAGGCGATAATAGCATACTTGCAAATACAACGCCAGCAGAATTGGTCACCAAAGCTATATTCGCCACAATAGCTGCACACAGCAGGAAACATAAATAATTCATATCAAACGATCCACGTTGGTTAATCTCGTTGTAAACCTAAAAATGTATAAACCAAATTAAAAAAACAGGCCCATTTGCCAGTGATTATCGTAATTGAATCGGTTTATTGAGTGATTTTAAAATTATCGAAATCAGTACTTCTCATTTCTAGTTCAGTTAATAGATGATTTGCTTAGTGGACAGAATAAGAGACAATTTCGCTAACGTATATAGTTCAAGATAACATATACTATGGTTCCCACTGATTGTATACAAACATGAAACTAACTTGAATTATTAGATAAACAGTTAAAGACGGAGAGCGGGAAATCATAACATACTAGCGAGCATTTTGAAGAAAATGAGTCAAGAATATATTCGTAAATGAAATCATACAAATCGTTCAATCTGAATGGACCTCAGGAAAACGGTACAGTCAGAAAATGTACATAACATAGACAAAGAATAACACTAAATAGTTTATCTGCCATTTGGTTCATTACATAAATAGATCAAGTTTTTGTCGAGGAGTAAAAAACATAAACCAATCACATTTTTTCACTTTATTAAGCAAAGGCTTAATGGTTCATAATTAGTAGTCGCAAAATACATTAAAGCTCTTTTGTTCTGTGTAAGTCGAAAAGTGTCGCAAAGTTTCACAACTCTGTTAATCAAACAATGGCAGATGTTTTTTCCGAAGTTTCATTATACAATAAACTCATCACACATTATAAACAAGCTGAGCTCCACATTTATTACTGTACGTCCAAAAGACAAAGAGTGAAAACATAAAGAACATTAATCCCTTAATTACTCAGACAAATATCATATTTTTTGTCCAAACACGACATGGACACTAATTGATATCGAAACTGCCATATACATTAATTCACAACAGATAAATCAGGGGATATTAATGCATGTTAAATAATACTAATTTTAGAAATGGGTCAAAGTGAAGACTAACGGATGAGGTCATTGAGAAAAACAAAAAAAATCCTGAAGAAAATTGCTATAAAAAAAAGTGCGTTGGCTAAAACAAAATAGAAGTTTCATTTTAATTTTTCTGCTGTTTCTTCTAAAAGCTCCTCATATCAAATGAATATTGAGATAGTGTTATCTGAAAATGTTCTTAATCGGACAGGATTGTGTGTTGTCCCAGTGGCAATAATTTTAAACTGAATAAAACATGGTATATCAAGTATTATTGGACATTTTAACAATATCATTTGTTGTAGTGCTGTAAAACACTGATTCTAACATTAGTTATGCATGTCCTGACCTTGAAAAAGATTATTGACACTCGTGAGATAGCTCCTTCCATAATTTCCTTAAGTCTCTTTTGAATAAACAAAGCTGAGCACATTGTAAAAAATACTAAGTTAGTCGACCTTATAGGTGATTAGTATCGAGGAGTGAAGAATGGTGTTGAATTTTACCTACTATTTAATTCATTAACTCCTTAATAGTTTCTGTTTGTAAGAAGATAAATATGTGCGGCAAATATAATAATTACATTGCATCCGCACTGTATAAACAAACAAAATATGATGACAAACAACTATAATCAGTCCATGAGGTAAGCTAAAAAATTGAATAATCGCCGCAACCCCTCTACAGTAACTAATAGTGGTTCGTTTACTAGTGACTGATTTCCAAGGGTGGTTACTAGGGTTTTAGTGAGGAGCCGTAAATAGTAGAGCTCAGCCATGTCAAGTGTGATGCAGTTACATATCAATGACATTGTAAGATAGTTGCATATTATTGCGAATCTATTGAAGTTAAACGGTGTACACCACTGGATATCGACTCAGTGATCTCAATGGGCGGCCTGCTTAAACATCTGGGCTACCTGTTCCTCTCATCTATGTATTTCAACAAGTTATCTAATATTGTTTGTTTTAATACATCATTATGGCTATTAAGCACACAACCTATTCAGGTGCGTTTCTGAAAACTGTACAACCTTTCGCTGTAAAGGTTACAAAAGGCTTAATCAGAAATATCGTGTTTGCTGGGAACATGCAGCAAAAAGAATATGCATTATTCATATGTCGATTGACTGAACTGCTGACATCTAACTGGCGATCACTGAATATTTATCATCAGGAGCAACGAAGAAATAAGAAACGTAAACATGTTGAAATACTTTATGCTGAGAATTCGATTTTCTACCAAATAATATAATATTGAATAAAGCTAATAATAATAATAATAATGGTTAGGCGTTCGTCGTGAGACCTGAATGTTTTGGTGTCGTGGATGCGTTCGTATTAGGACGAGATGGTTATCCAGTGCTTTCTAGTTTTGATTGCTTGTTGAATCAGGATGAATTTGTCGTGTAAACTATGAAAGATACAAAAGCTTGAAAAGAAAAGTATAATCTATCAAAAAAGACAAATTTGAGGGAAAATGTGTGTTAGTGGAATCGATAAGAAGAAAATTAATAACAGTCTGGAATTTATCCAGCCCAGAGTGAAACTTAATTCAAGCAAAATAATTGCTACCCACACTCTTGAATTATAAATATTCCGTGATGAAAAATGAAAATAAGTGTTTTGCAGTACACTACTTAAATAAGGGAGTTCCCTATAAACTCCACAATTATTGTACGAATAATCAAGAATGCATATCAGAAAATGTCACTACTTTGAACCGATAGAAAAGAATGTTCTTCAGTTTGCCTTATTAATCACAACTATGATACCATAAATGACATATTTACTTTTATTTATAACGCATTCTCAGTTGAAATGAAGAGTAATCAAACATTTACACTTGTGTGTGATTACATTTTTACTGTCTCTTGAAGAATCGAACCTACATAGGCGTGTCAAACTTTAAAGAATAGTAAAGTCAATCCAGTTACTTACTGGATTACTGACTACGTCTCGTTATATGTTATAATGCTGCTTATAATCAACTTGATTTACCATCGAGCTCTAACACTTCTACACTGAATAGTGATCATTTATAACCGTTTCTCTTACTAGAAACATCCTCAGAAATTTCGAATCTGTATACGTGATTTATTTGGTATCAACTCGAGTATATATAGCGTTTTATTTATATAACAGTTCTGTTTTTAGATAAACAAAAAAATAAGAAAACACAACCCACATAGGCAGCTGAACAAAACACAAATATAATGAGAGAAGAGTTGAAAAGAAAAAAAAGGGTGAGTGAATTGACGACATAAATAAACAAATAACTAAAATTTAATAATTTCGATTATATTTTTGATATTTTTGCAAAGAACTCGTATTCACATAAATAGAAACAGTATATTGATTAAAGAAAATGGCATACCTGAGCAACACACAATCGTGATTTCAGAGTCCCAATAAAGTTTTGAATTGCCGAATAAGATATAACACCGGATTTTCCTCCTCTGAAAATGAAAGGAGGTAAATAATTTAGATAAGACAGATAATTTAAGATAATAATAATCTGACACAAGTAGTTTAATAACATTGATGCTTGTATTACTACTACTGCTACTACTGAACAGTTCAGGTAAATTGATATACTGACAACCAATTTTATAAAGACTAAAAGAAGTAGTGAAACAAACATGCTTTCTTCAAGTTGCCTAATCAGGAAAATTTAATGTTCACAATAAGTGAATCTCTTCTTAATTTATATTCAAGTTTAGTAAACCTTTTTGCAATTCACGGACTGTTTGAGTTTGTGTAATCAGTCATTATTGATTTAAAATCTGGTATAAATGTTGACCGGCCCAAGATACGTCAGCACCTCACATAAATAGAGAGGGAGAAAATTACCAAGATGGGATGAAAATAAAGGACTGAGAGATAATATCAACCCTAATAGAAGTCTAGACATAAGAAATGTAGCTTAAAATGAATGAACCGGATGAAAGGATGGGAAGTTAGGGATGATACTTAATTTAAGTTTTTGAGGAAGATAGAGAATGAGTACAACTGTACCACTGTAATCAACTTTGATTCAAGTTACCCTATATCGCCAACTAGTGATTAAGGTTATTGTGTAGATGTCAGCTAGGAAGTTTGGACATTAGGGATGAAGTAGGCTTTAGAACGCTAAATGCTTCCTATGTTTATACAACCAGAATAACGTATTTGGATTGAGGTCCAATAAAATGTCTTTATGAACAATAAGCAGCCGGTTGACATTAATCACCTTCAACAAGTTTCAGTTAAATACGTGGAACAACATGACTTTCTGTCTAACCTTATGGTTAGAAAAATAACAAATGGTTATCTTGTAGCATTAGTAGGAAATCCAACGTTTCAGGGCGTTTTTTTAAGTATCTTTTATAAATATGAATAAGCAAGGAACCTTTCTGAAGGTAGTTGTAGTAATTGGTTTGCTTAATTAATCAGATTCACTGTTAACTCTGATGTGGGACGCTGATTGTAATAAAAGCAGATTTTACGTTAGTTTTGATTGTGAACTGTAAAATGATGGGAAATCACCAATAACCAAAGTGCGCTAAACAGCTGCTCAGTCCTAGTTTGAAAGTAATCATCAGCACTCATACATCAGGGATCGAATCCAGGGATTTCTGACCTTCATGGTAGTGATACCTATAAACTATTAAGTTAGAATACATATCATAATATCTGTCTCACTCTTCATCCAGATGGATTAAGTTAGCCATAATCTCTCATTGGAACCTCAGACGTTCTTCTCGAACCTAGTTACTAAATAAAGTTTTACTGTATGGTTCTCAGATTTGACTAAAACATTTGGTTGTCCCCACAGGTGATCACGTTCACTACAATATGATCATTGATAGGTCGCTGATAGCAGGTTTAAAAGTATGAAATCATTATTTTCAACATAAGGGTTTGTCAACAACTTCACATTAAGATCAGTTCCTTATGCTAAAAGCATTAATGATATTAAATTTTGATAAACCAAATGAAATTATTGCTTTCATCGAAAGGGATTAATAAAAAGACACAGTTTCGTGTTACATCGATCACTGAACAATAAAAGTGCGACACTGTAGATATTATTCCGATGTCAGTTTTGAAATGTTTTCTCTCATTTGTATTCAATATGACAGAAAGTATATTTGTTCTGTCCACACTTACATGAATTTGGAAAGAAATATTAGATATGGGAAATGAAATGAGCAATATGAGCTTCATCAAGTAGGCCGATTTATGTTATTACCAGTTTCGCGCCAGAGCACTTAACCGACAGACCACTGAACCGGCCGGCATCCAACGGTGTTAATGTCGTGAATGCGCACTGCTGAGGAGTCCCATAATAGGACGAAACGATCGTCTAGTGCTTCCAGGTTTTCCATGGTGGTCTAGCTTCAGTTGACTCATGATTTCAACTATGAATATACATTTCGAACAAACTGATCACACTTAATAAAGTTGTTAAGAATATTTATATATGAAAAAAATAAAAGGTCAATTAGACAAAGATCAAGTTTGTCTTCTCATTGTATCATTCAAATTTACCATAATAATTAGTTACTTTTAACTTTTCAAAACTAGCTGCTCATATCAGTACCACTACCATTACGGAGAAAGAGTGAATTTTCAGACAGTTTAATGTCAATATTATGAAACTTGAAATTATACTTATCTTATCACTGTTTTAACGTATATGTGCGTCGGATAGCAAGAGTGTTGAGTTTCTGGGGATATGCAATGTTTAACACTAAAGATTTTATGAACTTCATTATAATATAAATTCGCTTAGTATTGTTTGCATGAATCTTCCCATTGATGTTTAGGACTGCAACTGGTCAGTCTCTAATTGGCATATGTGCATACTATGCGTATTGCCTCGATATAGCCTTAATTCACAAGCGTTGTAAGCAAAGATGGATGCAGGTACATCAAGCTGACGAATCCCAAATAAGACGAAACGCGCGTCCTGGATTCCACTGCTAGCCACTATCCATCTTTGCTTTCATTATAATATGTTTTAATTTTCGCAATTTGATCTGAAATACACTTGGCTTATTTATTCACCCTACCAGATTTTAATTTTTATGATCGTCTAGTCATTATCTTTATTTATGCCTTTCACTTATCAGTTTATGACGCTTTATTAACTAGTGTTGTAAAAAAACATATCAACTCATTTGTCAAATCACATTACCAGTGTCAATGTACACTACTCATTGTACTTAGTTTGTATTTGAATAATTAAACAACAAGTTATGATGGAGTAGGAACTTATACCACCAAACAATTCCGGGTTACTTCATTCCATCCAATGTAATTAGTGTTCCCTTTAATACGATTCCTATACAATTACAGATCGATCCAATTTTAGTGTCCTTCCAATACTACCCCAGTTCCAATCTATTTCAAACCCTATTCTCTCTTATTACAATTTAGTTATATTTTCTATCGTTGTACCTACTGGTCACTTGAATTATTTAAACACATATTCAGTAATACTACTATTAGAGTTCTCATTAATTTCATTTGCTATCAGTCATTGAGATTAGTAGTGTGAACGCTACATCACACCAAATATTCGAGAATTCCTAAATAATTTTTAGTACACATGATCAATCAAGTAAAATAGATGTCTATAAGCTACTTACTTATTACGTTTTTGAACATTTATCATAGGCTCTGTAACCCTAAAATAGAATAACAAAATATCGAAGATAAATTTTCGCTTGAGTCCATTGTTATAACTAGTTGATTAAACATCATACATTTTAGTACAGCCTGTTAAAAACATCCAAAAATAAAGTTTCATGCTGGAATTGTGTATAAAGCAGAACTAGTCATCCAGTACATATATATATGTCAATTCACCTATTTACATAAGCTTAGTTCCGAAATACATTCTTTTGACACGATGCCCAAAAATTAATTTTAACAGTCAGATCTTCGTTGATCAAAAGGTGAGTGATCTATAAAATTATCGTGTTTATTTTTTGTACACTAATGACTAGCTTCAAGATGGATTGGATGGAGTTCTACTGAGAAGCCGTAACCAGTGGACTCCGATTTTTGTTGGGTAGAGACAAGTGTCTTCCTCAGACAATGGATGAATGGTTGTGAAAGATCATGGATTGATTGAAGTTAGACATTAACACTGTTGGATCCCGGCTCAGTGGTCTAGAGGTTAAGTGTTTTCTTGCGAGGTCGAGGATCCTGGGTTCGATTTCCGCATGCGGGATCGTAGATGTGCACTTCTGAGGAGTCCCATACAAGGACCAAACGGCCATATAGTGCTTCCAGGTTTTCAGTGGTGGTCTAGCTTAGGTTGACTCATGAATTCAACCATTAAAATTCATATTTTGTACATAAACATATTATTTTATTGCATAAAAATCTATTCATCTAACCCGTAGTCTATTTTTGAGTTCTAATCATTTGAATCAATACTACGGTCTCATGAGCACCCATCACTCGGTCACATCACATCATTCCATCCATCTTCCGACTAGCATTTCACTAATCGATCCTGACAAACGAAAATTTTGTTCAGCAATCATTAAAAACCTACTCCATAAAACATTTCCATCTTATCCTAATCCATATTGTCTGAGATGAAACATCTGAAATAACAACTTTATCCTATTCGTGATCCTGATAAGCGACATGATGTTCACTCCTGATCCATAATATCTCTCACTACAAACCATACTGAGGATAATAACATTTTCTAAATTTTGTTTTATTGAAGTGCATTTCATTAGATCAGTATAACGGTTTATAACATGGTGCAGATATCACAGAGATACATTGCTACCAAGTCCCACCTGTCACGAATCGAAATTTCAAAGTGTTCTGCCAATCCCCTTCAAACACTAAAAGTCAAAATGCATGAAGATGTCCAATCATTTATACTGGAGGCCACATTGTAACTTGACTGGTATGGTTCGATCAGCATTAAGGACTAGACAAAATGTGACCTTGGTTAGCAATAAATATTTAATTAGTATCAAGGAAACAATCTAATCTATCTATATCTTAAACAAGTAGGAAGTTTATGTATATAAGTTGATAGGACACGATTTTATAGGCGTTAATAAAACATTTTATTACTTGAAGTAAAAATGATCTAACTGGAACCCCATGTCCCTCTATCTAATCTTAATTTATCAATATATGAGAAATACTTCTTACAGGGATCACCCATAGGCTGAGAAAAAACCTACAAAGAAACACCTACACGAAAAGGACATGATGATTCTATGGAATGATTCTTTTACTGTAGGAAACTTTGAGTCTATGTGAAACGGACTGATAAACAAGTATGAGCATGAAAATGAATCAGTCGACGTCAATATAAGCTTGTATTAACCAAATTAATCAAACTACGAACTGAATGGCCTAATTATGAAGCTTTGTCATTCTGGGTTGCATTATCAACTGTCGCTTCATCACGCATTTGATAAGTGGCCGATAGAACAAAACAGCTAATTGAAACAAAATGAAACATGAAAATAAGCAAACCTCTGAAGACAAAAGTCGGATACGATGTCATCAGAACAAACCTACGACGTGACACTTATGGAATAATCAACATGACCACTTCTATGTGAAGTAATAGCTGATGATACTGTCCCACTTAGAAAATTCAACATAATACTAGAAAATTCCACCTGAGCTACAAACCTTCTATATTGATTCATTATAAACAGATTAAAGTAAAACAAGCCAATTACAGTCACTTACATAATTGACGAATCAAGTGTTTTTCCAATATTGAAATACGCTAGTTTGTCAAGGATACGTTCCATCTTATTCGAATCAGATACAGAAAACTGAACCTAGATTTGAAAAAAATTACGGGAAAAATACCAAAAAGCATGAGTTTTTTCATCTTTTTTTCTGATAAAATTTCATTCATAACAAATAGTACGAAAACATTTGGAATCATCAAAGCAGATCAACCCAAAACACCATAAAATAATCGACTCCAAATAATTTTTTAATAGTCGAATTCATGAGTCAACCTAAGCTAGACCACCACTGAAAACCTGGAAGCACTATATGGCCGTTTGGTCCTTGTATGGGACTCCTCAGAAGTGCACATCTACGATCCCGCATGCGGAAATCGAACCCAGGATCCTCGACCTCGCAAGAAAACACTTAACCTCTAGACCACTGAGCCGGGATCCAACAGTGTTAATGTCTAACTTCAATCAATCCATGATCTTTCACAACCATTCATCCATTGTCTGAGGAAGACACTTGTCTCTACCCAACAAAAATCGGAGTCCACTGGTTACGGCTTCTCAGTAGAACTCCATCCAATCCATCTTGAAGCTAGTCACTGGTGAGCCATGATGATTATTATCAGAATGGGGGTTCATATCCCTCATGCGGGACCGTGTTTACCTACTGCTGAGGGGTCCCATACTAAGATGAAACGGCCGTACAGTACTTCCAAGTTTTTAATGGTGGTCTAGCTTAGATCGACTCATGAATCAAACTAATTAAGAACCCAAATAAATCAAAATATGGAAGTAATAACAGGAAAAATATACACTTTTAGTAATTAATGAAATATTCAGATGTCCAATGGGAATTTTGCTTAATTCATGGATAGTATTTGGAAGATGATTCCCACCGATAACCTTAAGCAAAGTTGTCGGTTGCCAACTTTTGTCTTGATAACTAGCTAATGAAAAGTACATACGAAAGAAAAACATGTTCTGTGTTTCCTTTATTCCTCCTAATTGACATGAAAAGTTACAAAATAAAAATTCCTGTAAATAATATTCACAGTCGAGATCTTCTAGAAAAAAAGCATAATGGTACATGTATTCACAAGGACTTATTAGCGTTAACATAACGGACTCTTGGGTTTTTTACAAGAAAATATGGCAAGTATCACACCAGTCGAAATACATTTAGCTATGACAGCGTGTCTTTTATGAAAATATAGGTTTGACATTAGTCGATTAATTTTAGACCAATTAACTGTTCAGTGAAAAAAGATTGAGGGTATGTGGGTAGTCTTATTTCCAAAAGCCAAATAATAGTATATACACACGATGTCTATTCATAGAGTACCAATCTATCAGAAACATATAGACAGTGATCTTCGCTATGTTAATAATTCATTTACTCATAAAAATCCTAATATACTTGTGTATCTCTTATTAAAAGGCTGAGAACACATGTGATCCAATGGGTTATCAACTATCAAATAACTCAGGGAAATGCACTGGCATCGAAATATAAATAATGTGAATAGAATCCAGTGAAGTGAGTATGAACTCACAAATTTACTGTATTAGTTAAAGAATATCTGAGTTCTTGTGTTCACTTACTCACGCTGTTATGAAGCGAAATTCGACTCATCCTTTTCCTATCGAGAAAACACACCACCATAAAATTACAGCAAAACTATTAAAAAGATGTTCGTTTAGGTATATCAGAGACTTGAAATATGCCCTATTCTTCATCGGTTTGTCCTACCCGTTAGTCTAAACTAATAAGATATAACAAAAGTCTACATTTATAAAATTTCATGATTGGATTAAATGTGTTTAAACTCTGAACAATACCAGTTTCCCACCATCTGACAGCTGAAAGTATAGATTAGAACAGACTAGTGCTAATATCTCCAAACATTTTAGTTAATTAATCTAACGGTACATGTTTTTAAATGAATTTCGTTCAATAGACCCAAAAAGCGCTAGACTCAAATTTAAAACATCTCTTAATACCTACTGAACAATAATGTTAACAGATTAAAAAATCTAAATAAAAGTGTGAACAACGGTTGATGGTTAGCGAAATCTTGGATAGTATACATTCATGCGTTAATGTCAATCAAATAAATAAGTTATATTTGACCGATAAATCTCTCGTTTCCTTAATTTTTATTTCTAAAAATGAGTTTAACTTAATAAAATTATGTCACTCATAGTAAATTCACATCAATATAAGTATTTATTGTAATGTTAGGCACCCTTTTGGATAATGCATGAAAAATATCCATCAATAAAGGTTGTGGATTCTACAGAAATAATCTCCGAATGGTACTTGCCATTCAACTTGTAATGGGTTTGAGATTGTCCCGTTGTTGATATTTTTAAATGAATTTTGACTAGTCTTAGTTGGCGTATGTGTATGCTATGTGAATTGCCTCAATATAGCCATTATACTACAAGTTTCATAGTCACATTTCATCGATTTTTTAAAGACTTGATCATGCTATTGGTCACTTAGTTTAACTATGTGTAACTGCATTATGTGTAAGAGATGAGCTTAACATAGTGTAACAGCAACATAAAGTAAATTTTGCTGTATGAATTCCATTTTGAACGAAACAGTTTATAGACTCATGAGTCTAATCGGTAGGGGTTTGGAGAACTGGTTAGTTATACTCTAAAATCTATCAGATATTAGACCAGATATTAAGTTAAAAAATTCAGCTGTTTAATATACTAATTATAGAAACATACTTTGACAAAGCTAGAAATACACATAAAAAATTACAAATTACCAGTTTACGTCTTTAAGTTCTCTGTGCTGAGTGCTTTAAACATGGAGCTTTCGCCGTCTTTCTAAACAGTCTCATCAGTACAAACTGCATGTAGAAATGAACTGTTTTTGGCTTTAGAGCTGATTAGAACGGTTACATTAGTGGGACGCGTTTTTCTTAATTTGGGAATAAAATGTTCGGAATTTTTTAAACCAACCTACCACACTACATTTATGTTAGCTCGGTGGTTACTGAAATGTTAGTTGATTATATTATTAAGTAATCTTATACAAAAACGAGTTTTCAGCCTTGAAGATTGGGATGAAATTTCAAGGCTTTATCTCCTATCGATAAACGAATTTCTGATACTGAAGTGAGGCAATTAACTAGCGCTTCCTCATCGCTAATAGTCTTTCTGCATACATCTGCATTTAATGAAATCCTCATTCATATATAGTACCCCTATTGCTTTAACAGTCGATAAAAATATGTTTTCGAATGAAGTTCAGAAACTTTCAATGTTCAACTACAGTAAATAAGAGAAAGGGAGAAAAGAGTGATTAGAAAACTACTTGCGCAATTTTCATATCAAATTTTACAATTTATGACTCAGTTTCAAGTGAGTATGACTTTCACTTTAAACTAACAATCAGTTAGTGAACTTATTACTACTGTTTTACGGTTCTGAAATGAGTCTGATCCTGCAATAAGTAAAGTGCGATCAAGTCAGTTTTCACTTATTTGACGGATTGATTTTTTTTTCTGTAAATTCTGTGAAATCGCTGTTACCAGTTAGCTGCCAGGTGGAAGAATATTTAGAAACTGAGGTAGTTTTGTAGTTTGAACCAGAAATTAGGGTAAAATAACCATAATATTCACGATGGCTTTCTTGGAAAGCAGATAGTTGATGGATAAAGAATCGGTAAATATATTTTGATAATTTCGAATGAACTAATAATAAGAACTGGTTATTAAATATTGAAATTATTTTGTACCCTTCACGGGAGTAATCAGAAATACTCCTCAAAATGGTAGAAACTATAACATACAGTACGTTTTCATAGCTAAGAATAAAGTACTAGCAATATCAGAACCTGAGATAAAGTTCTACAGACTACAGAGTTTTAAGAACACAACATCATCTAGTGAATATAGATCCAAATGCATTAATTTCAATTCTATCGCAAATTATTTACGTTTCAGAGACTAATGAAAAGTGAATATTCACTAACCAATTAGTTAGTTGTTGGATACAGTAAACACGAACAAATAGGTCAGAAAAGCCATGTTTCAAGTCTACTTACAATGCTTCATAAACTGGAGCAATGAATTATTAAATAAAGAATTAAGGTTACAACACTAGGTTATACCACACTGCATTCTGTCTAATCAGCTATTGGTAACCAATTCTCAATGGTTTAAACCCCGTCATTTAAAATATTTCTTACTAAATTGCTTCTATAGATAAGTTTTACACCAAAACAAAATACCACCTGCTTATCATTAAATGCCGGTAAGCAGTAGTTTGGAATTTCGTTTTATGTCTACAATCGACTGGTCACTGAGCAGTGATCATTGTTATGTTTTTCTAGTCCTTTAGTGTTGACCGAATTCTATTATTCAAGTTGCATATGGCCACTAACCTGAGTGACTCGAAATCATTTATTTCTACCAAACGAAATGTTATTATGAATATCCCAGTAGCTTGATGATGTAACGATAGTTAATAGTGGATAAAATTTAACACCGATTGCCGAATTAGATCAATCACAAGAGAAAATGTGACATAGAACTACAGAGTACAGCTTCAGGTATCAAATACTCCGGACACTATGATATACGACTTTAACGGAACATTGTTGTTTTTTTATATTTTATTTAGATCATTACTGCTGTCAATCACTTACCTAATTTTGGTTCACCTACAAACATTATTTATCTAGCAGCAAGCAGTGTTGACACACAATCGAATTTGAGGGTGATCAACTTGTAAAATAATATATTTCACGTAATAAAATGCTCCTATCTGTTATGTCCTAGCGAAGACAAAGTATGGGTAATTTCCGGGACATATTAATGGACGATTATTCTATACACATATATTCTTATTTTATAACTGTTTAGTAACTAGATTATGGATATCTATATTCATCTTATTATAAGCTTCATTTTGACCTATAAACTATTATTATACGATTTACTGTCCCCAAATTATGTTCAGTTTATTGATTACTGTCTCCCACGTTCACTTGATCTTGCACAAATATTATTTTCTATTTTATGGTGTGCTGAGGTCTGTCTGTCTAGTATATAAACAGAGTATGCTTGAAATAAATGATTCGCATAACAGAAGCTGTGATTGGTGTTTTGGTCTCAATTGGATGGGCTAGGCGAACTAGGTACCAATGAGGACGTTAGACTACTCATACCGATTGAACGTCATTGATTTAGCACAGTGCTAAGATTGGGGAAGTCGTATTCCGATTGGTGGATAAATCACATGGTAAAAAGTCGGACATAAAAATCAATAACGAATTGTCGTACGTCTTATATTTTTTTATAAAGTCACAACACTATCTATAAAACCATAAGAACAATTTCACGTTAAATAATCCGCCAAACATAAACCTCTATCCCTTGATCTATTTGAAGAGCTGAAATACAACTGATTCAGAAAAAGCTGTAGAGACTACTGGTAAAGCCGAATAACTGATATGTTTCTATGAAATTGCCTTGCAGATAAGATACATTATTCATATAAATAAACGTTTGTAAAAACTTACAATAAAGTAGCATTTATTTCTACTAATTGACCATTCATCATCATATATTTGTTCCTCAGTTAAAATATTTCTGACAGACTGGAATAAAATAAGACAGAACAAAAAAATTCATGACAAATCTATTGAAACAAACTGTTTAAAAGATAACAGTGATATTGGTGAGACCTAATTAACGTTAAATCAAATGGAAGGCTTGTTCATTGATGACTACCATAGACAAACAAAAGTAATCTCCAAGTTAAATAGTCACTTGAGCTATCAGGCCGCACTAAAAAAGCCTTTTTCTCACCATAAATGATATAACTCTTTCAGAAAAGGTAAGCTAAATGTATTACGAGCAATAACATAAAATTCTATCTAGTTGAGGAACAATGACAGAGAAAAAAACTCGGAGAAAGTTGAGTGGGTTTAAAATAATTTGTCTGTTGGCTGGCGCATTTTTATTTAGAGTTAGACACAAAATCAACAACCGATCGAGCATAAAGAACACCGGAACAGAAGTAAACAAATAGACAGAAAGAAAGTACGTAAAAGACTTGTTATTCTCATTCACACACTGAAAGCGTCATGGAGGGGTTGAAAGAAATATAAGAATATCACAGAAAACAAAACTACCAGTCAGAAAAAATGTTTTTTTCTTCAGTGAAATATGAAGCACAAAATAAACATGATTTGAAGTCAATTGAGGCAGAAATGACTACCACACACTGATTTGTTAGGTCGTTCATATTCCAGTGGAATTAAGGCTTAAATATCAAGATAAATTCTGGCCCGACACAAAAAATATGATAAGTTAAATGTAAAATTGAAAAACAATCCAAACAAAGCATGGATAGAAACAGTGAATTAAAACTAACCTTAAGCAGGAATCTAACTACCTATATTAATTTTTGCTCTGGTTGTTAGAAGGGATATCGGCTTATGCTCTTCCATGAGAGGTAACAGGAGTAAGTAAGTAAGTTAAGCAAAAAGAGACTTGGAAATAACAATATTTGATTATTTATTGAACACCTGACTATGGTATATTTTTAATAAATAATCTTGTTAGTATTAGCAACTAAAATGAAATTTCAAAAAATAGTTGTCAACAATCTACATGATCGATTGTTGTAATAAACACTGGTTAAGAAACATAGTCACCATATAACAAAGTGAACAATTTCGATCCAATGTTCATTAAAAGAAATATTATTGTGTGAACAATGAAAACACTCATTTCATCGCTGACTACTTACCAATTAAGACTGTAGATGGATATAATGGAAGAGAAATAAAGTGTGGAATGATGTCCCAAAAAAAAATAATAGTAAGGTAGGAACCATCCAACTGCTATGATATGAATCAATAAAACACTTATCCAACCTTTTACAATAATCAGCACAATATCACTATATAGCATTTCAGCGTTTAAGTGATTGGTGTCAAAACATAATCGAATATTACTTGGTGATCCTTTATCACTATAACGTTGTCGAAAATTTAATAGTTTGAGTACTACACTTTAAATCGATATTCAAACTGTGATGAGCAAGATTGGCATAGTGACGGTGGTATTGGAATTAGGTCAGGTCACACACAACAAGTACAAACGAACGATCAACACCACTAGCTAAATCTGCTTAAATAAATATCGCTATTTGAAAACTATGCTTATTTGGCATCAATCATTTCGTTTAGACTACGCTTGTGATCATCAAATAATATTTACGCATTTATCATTCAGTTATATTTCTGAATTATGTCAATTGAACAAACATATTTTTCAATTTATAACCCATTCCATATAAAAAAAGAACTTGTATTGTTTGGCCTGCTTCCTCCTCAACATCTTTATCACCTCATTTACATATATTATTATTATTGTGAATAATGTGCATGAAAAATAAGTCAAATGATTACAAATGACTAGTTTGAAAATAGGTCATTGTCTGATGATTTGCTTTTCCGATCTAACTGTGTTTGGTGGTGTTATGTAACTACCATGAAAGAATGAGAGTATGGTTTTGGAGACTGTAAATCAGTTTTATGCGCTCCGAGAAAGTAACATGCAATGATCGTAGTTGACAACTACTGACTTTGTTGACTACTATTAGTAAAGTTTAACTATCGTAAATGTGTGTTGAAAACGGGGGATTTCTATGTAATACAAGTGAGAATTTGAGATTAATTTTGTTAAATCAGATTACTATCGATTTCGCTCCTCAAAGGTGATACAATTTATCAAAAACAAACCTAACAGAAGCCAGAAAATTATTTGTTTAATCTTTAACAGTCATATTAGGAATCGTAGTTATTTACTTTTTGTGTGCAGTCTGAAGGATTTCCATGATATATCCACGATACTTGATAAACAATTATCAGTTAATCGATCATTTCAGATATCCGAGAAGAAAATGTTTTGTGACCGTAACACATGTGTGTAAAGATGAATCTGTAACTTCCACATACGTAAAGCCTTCCAATCCATCTACATTTTTCATCAAATATTCAAATGGACTATATCTTATCATTTTATTTAGTAGTATTCACTTATACGATTGACTTATATTGTGATATGGGTTACTTATATCCACACAAGCAGTATATAACGATGGTCGGGCATTGAATGTGTTTCAGTAGAAGATCGATAAGGATAGAACGGGAACGGGACGCAACTGGTATGAAAATGAACAATAATAATCGGAGACTATGGACTAATATTTGCAGAAGGAACAGTCAAGATTGAGACAATTGATTGTTATTTTGCTAATTAACCGTTTACTGTATGGTTGTCAGATTTTAGTAAGATGGTCTGTAATTTACGTTTCAAATACATTTGATTGTCTTCACTCCTGTTCTTGTTCATTACAATATAAACGTTCTATAAACAGTGTTATTTTAATGGAAGTCGGTGCATTCCCACTCTGGAATTTTTTATTGTAAATTTACTGTTGAGACGAATTACTGGAGAATGTTTTTAGTGTTTTAAGATTGATAGCTGTACTGAACTAGTAATTTATATCAGAACTTGGTATAGTTAATAAACGTATCTTGTAAGAGCTCTGGAAGGATATCACCGAAAAAATATGTACTTCTCACTACTACCATTCAACTGGACACAGCGAAGAACCAGAATTGAGACTTCCTGAGTTGTCTATATCTGGGTTTTACCATTTAACATTGATGAGGTTTACGTTATTTATAACAAAACTGTTTACTGACTGTTTATGACGTAACCGATTACAGCCAAATGATTAATTTTGTAATTTCGTTCTATGTATTTTGTTATTTCCGTAGTTGACATTTCTAAATGTATAGATTATTTGCTGTTGATTTAATGGTCTTTCAAAAAAAGTGGTTAGATAGTAACAGCGTCTCATGTTTGTTGAATATTTTAACTGTGTCTAGTAATAAAATAAAGGATATATCGTACTTCTAATTGAAACTGAGTTTTTGATAGAGCTTCATCTATCATGAAACTCATAATTTTTTCGGTATAATCTTCGGGTTTCCACAAAAAGGTGGGACTTGAAAGTTTCTACACGAACCAAAACGTGTCATTTGGGACTGATGGATACTTAAACTATCAGAACTACAGAAACAAATTCTGAAGGGGTGTTCCTTCCATGTCACCTGTACCAAGATGTATCTGTGCTTCGGTGCCGAGGAATATTAAAGTATTTAGTTAACATTAGAAACGCTAGTCTTCCAACAAGTTTTGCACTTATTACTTAAAATCACAACTAAATAGTATTCAGAGACAAACGATCATCACTTTCACTTTATCGCTAAGAATTTCGTAAGCGTGTCTGATTTCTCAAACAGCTGATCGAACATAGCAGACACTCATACTTCTGTCGTTAACTAGTCGTACAAAAACAGACAGTCGGATTTGGCAACTTACCAGATCTTCCTAAGAACCACCACCTTGTTCATTATTCTAATACGTAACTTTGCATTACAGCACAAGTATGTAACTAGTATCCAAAAACCAATACGTTTGCTTTATGAATAAGAAAAACCAATACGTGAAAAACACTAAGGTGTTATGAGAGAGTCAATCAGGACGATGATGTTCTGTATCTGAATGAATCGGAATGTATGTGACATATTTAACTTAAAATAATTTTTATAGTAGAGGTATACAAATCACTTACCAGAAAAAACGTGAAGAAATGTTTGAACTAAATTAAAAGACTTATTTGACTCAAAAATAGTTGGTGAGACAAAAGCTCCCAGCAAAAGGACCACCATTTTAGAGCTCAGTGAAACAGAGAGAAAGAAACCAACTGAAGATACCAGCTCTTGCACTTTTGCATGAAATCCAAAACTCGATGTTCGATATCTTGTACCTCGTTAAGTACTATGTGAGAACTGAGTAAAGTCTATCAATATTTAGTCTCTAGTACGCTTAAAACTGATGAAAACGTAAATACCCATGAATAGGAATGAATTAGAGCGATTCGTGAAATGACAACGGGAGAGCTGTAGGTTTCCTCAGGAAAAGACAATGGAAAGTAAATAGAATTGAATTGTACATAACATTTAATGAAGTTTTGTTCTCTTAGCTGGATGGTTTGGTCGTGGAGCTTTCATCGTCCTTCTGAACGACATCATCAGCACAAACTTCGGGTAGAAGTCACAACATAACATAACATTTAAACATAATTTATGGATTTGTCTAGGTAACTCAACAGCTCATAAAATTTTGAATTTAAGGAACTACCTACATAATTATTCAACTTTATGGTTACCAGGAGTTCTTCCACTAACCATAAAGCTCAACCATCACTCCTAAACCCAGCTCTTTTGTTTACGACAAATAATTTAACATATAAAGACCGATTGTTCATGTCAAAACTGTTTATCCATTGTAATTTTATTGCTTTCTTATTGCTTGTTTTATAACTAAAAATTATTTTCTGATTAACCGACAAGTAGTCCACGGTCGTTGATATACTTTCATTCTACCGAAAAATTCAAATTGATTTATGAAATCCGATTAATTTCAAGACATTCTTTTAACTGTCTAATTACATAAGCCGTAATAAATTATGGTGCAGAAATTTGGCTGATAATTCCATTTCAATTCTGAGGAAGGAGTGATTCTTAACAAGGATCTCGTTATCTTCTTTCATGTAGATTCATAATCTTACCGACTGAATTTATTAGTCTAGAACTCTACGTGTGATATTCACCTCATTCACTCAGTGGTTCTACCATAATCAAACAGTAATTTTAAAGCACACACTCTTGGGTGCTTGTAATTTTCGAAGATTTTCAATAGGCCATATATTAGTACAGAATGCAACAGTGGGTACATACAATTCATCCGATAGGTGTGCAATTATACTTCTGATAGCTAAAATGATGATAGTTGATAGTTACCAACTAAACTACAGACATACACGCCACAATTTTGCAAGTCTATTAAGTGTAATGCGACTTCTGAAGTATGTTGAATGGCTAACTAACTTCACCTCTTTACTGTCTACTTTATTACTTAAAGATTGAATATCGGCTTTAGAGTATCATTTTAGTTCTACTGGGTGAAAAACATTCCCTTAATGATTTTGTGCTCTTGACGCTAAAACGACAAAGTATATTATATGCATGAACCTAGACAAGTACAGAAGTATGTGTGCATATCGATTCATTATTAAAATGACTGAGGTAAAAAAGAGCCCTAAACAGTTTTCAATGTGAAACGGTAATTTATCTTAAAAGGTAGTTAGTTTATTTTTAAATTATTATGGACTAGCAGCACAATCAAACTCCTTAATTCATTTATCTCATTATCAATGAAAAACCAATCAATACGAAAATGGCATTAAATAATATAATCTAACACCGTTTCTACAATTACCACTGAAGGTTTGAGAATTGTACACTCACCTCCTCCATTGGTATTTCTTCTAGAGGCATGTTAGCATCCTTATTAGGCGAACATAATCCATTGGAATCATCCACCTTTCTGGGAAAAACTGTACGTATCAAACACGCCATATTATTTACACAAAATTGGAATGCATGCAAATCACAAGCCTAATATTTGAAATGTGAATACCGATAGCAATTTTGACCAATCAACTAGAGAAAACTATAACAAATGCACAGTCACGAGTACACATGCAAATCGACAAACCCTAATTGGAATAGCCTATTCAAATTTATAGGAATTAGATAATTAACCAATCAGTGCTTGGTCTTAACAAAATGTTGATTTTAACGAATAAATTTTTTGATCGGATATGAGTTTCACTAGCCTTGATCATATACGTAAACAGCTTTCTCACAATATGAAGAGTTGCATTTTAGAATTGTGTAATTGTCCATAATTTTCAAAAACTGGAATTGGTTACTTTTCTGAAATCGACAAAATTCTGGTGCAAAATATTTTATCTACCCTATACTGTGTTTGGTCATTACGTTTTAGAAAATTAATCAATTCCCTCTTAGTTATTACGGAAACGTTTTGAGGTTACGTTCACATGTTTTATGCTTGAGAAATTTCTCAAAATATGACCATAAGTGTACTGAATAATCTATTGACTTAAGCAACAAGACGCGTGATGAATTTTTTTCATTAGACTTTATGACGACTGGATACGTAGGTCACACCCAATGAATTCACAGGACGTTTTTCTTGATAAAATGTATGTTTAATTAAGGCTAAAAACGTTTCGAACGAAAAATGTGATATACGAAAGGATATTATTATAGTATACTTAAGGTGTTTATGTACACTGATAAATGAAAGATAAGTAAACTATATTGGGTCTTACCATGGAAAAGAGTTCTGCTGATGCCTCATCTAGTAATAAAACAGTTATTGTCAGTGTTACTCATCAGTATAGTGAAATGACCTGATAAATATAGAAAAGGGAGATAAAATAAGCTGTGACAGGACAGAAAAATAGCTTTACTCTCTAATAATCTAGTCAGTTATCCGCTTGAGGTTGAATACCGTTGATAAGGCTTCTGATTTTACGCCATAGGCGTTAATTTGAACTCATCTGCACGAAGAAGTGTTTGTAGAGGTGATCCTAATCAGTTTCAAACCATTTTAGGTCAAAAATAAAAGACTGATAGAACAGAATGAAGTTATTAACCACATAATTTGAAACAAAGCAACAAAGTCACATAAAAATTAATCACTTTACATATGGCTAATTATCAACATAATGGTAAATTTGAATAAATGAGCTGCTATTCAATAATGAATTGGTTGGTTGGACTATAAAAAAAAATCAAGAATCAAATTTTTGAAACAGGTTTTTCATAGTTTCTTTGACTGATTGTTCTAAAATATTTGATATATTATTGTCACGTAATATAACAAAAGTCTGGGAATTTTGGAAAGGAAAATACATCAGAGTTAAACTGTGATGTTTAAGAGTATTTGAATTATAGTATAAGCTAATAATCCCAGCAATAACGCAATTTAATCAAGAAGTATTAGATGAGCACGAACGAATGTACTGTATTTGGAATTCAAAATCAAAACAGTCATCAATACAAAGGAGTCATTGGTTCATTCAAACACCACATAAACTCACTAGATTGTGATCATAATTACTTAGAGAAAAAGGGTAAGGATGTTTAATTCCTTACTGTTAGGAAGGCAGTCGAAGGTTAACTACGGATTCTTTTTGAACGCAAAAGTCAGTTTTGATCCATTTAGTTTCTATGTCTCCCATGAATCTTAATACTTTCGAGTTGAACTGTTCACTGATCACTCTAAATCTACTCATTGCATCTACATTGTATCCTCTGTTTAGTAGTTGTCTTCTTATTTGGCCGTTTTGACCCTCTAAGGTGTAGGTTCTTGGGGTTATACTCAATAAAATGAATAGAAACCCGACTTTCTGTCATTTTAATGTAGTGAAGGGAATCAATTGCATGAAATATCTTTCTGAATTGAGTCTGGTCTATCAGCTTTACAAAAGTCA
Source organism: Schistosoma rodhaini (assembly GCA_944470415.2). Lineage (NCBI taxonomy): Eukaryota > Metazoa > Platyhelminthes > Trematoda > Strigeidida > Schistosomatidae > Schistosoma > Schistosoma rodhaini. The sequence goes on from OX104044.1 coordinate 37,550,388, forward strand.
GGAAGTATTTTATAATCTGCCTAATACTGATGAACTGAAATCGTGCGACGTTGTATTTCGATGAACAATGACTATCAACAAAACTCAGTACCAAAAATACAATAATACAATAAATTCCATTCTAGTCGCCCACTAGTCTGATTCATATAGAACTTGTTCTAACCTCATAATCGGTCGATAAACATTGGAAATATTCTGTTACGCATAATTTATTCATTTGTTGTTGCCTTATTGTTTTTGTTCGATATATTTGTGTTTAATTCGTCTCCCATTTTTGTATTAATTAAAAATGGTTCTTGTTCTTCCATAAACAGATAAAATATAAAACGTAAAGTTTTATTTGCTTCAACTATGGTAGGTTGAAAACGTGTTTTTCTAACATATCAAAATTTAGCTTTCATCATTTGTCAATTTCAGCTTTATGATATGAAGATTAGTTTTCAATTACGTATGATCAAGAATGGACATCATCCTAAGCAAGGTTAATCAGTAATTATGTTAAAAGTATTAAGGATGAAAAGCGGTTTCTTAAGATAAACATTCCCCAAATAAAGTTCACTCGTATTACGACATGAAGGAAATAGTACGTTATCTCATCTATAGAATTATTTACTTCTGTGCATTATGATACTTCACTAGAAAAGTATTTACGTGGTAAAAAGTGTGTTCTCAACTAGAGAAAGTAAACTTATCATTACACCGTGAACAAAAATAGCTCTTCAAGTGTTCAAAAAACTAACATTCTGATCTGCTGGACAGTATTTAAGTTTAAAATTCCTAAACTCACTTGAGAACTAGAGGTATCACATTACTATCATTTCCAGGAAGTTTTAGACAGAATGTTTTTGAACCAAATGAAAAATTCAGTAGCCACATAACTTCGAGACCGATGGGCATAATTTCTTACGGAGTCATCGTATACCGATGAAATTGCGAAAATGTAGATCATTGTTGACCAATCAATTGAATGGAAGTTTTCATTATAAATCAACTTTCTTGCTTATGAGAAAACGCCTGAAAATTTGAATAGGAGAACCTTATGGATACTTCTCCGACTGTAAAGGAGGGCTCAGGAAAGTTGATTGGAGACCGCTGGTCGGCGGCCAAAGTTTCATGAGTGTTAACAGGCATAAGTAAGTGAATTTATTTTTGTGTTAGATACTTGTGACTTTCAACTTACAAATTTAAAATTTGATACATTAAATAAACTTAAGTGTTAATCAAGCTAGGAATTATGTTGATCAGGTTTATAGTCATAAGTCTACTTGATTAATCAAAGTCATTTACTGGTAACATTAAGTGTACCCGTGTCATCAAATACACACAACGTTTTCAGGGATACTCGTACTAAAATGTCTTCATCCAAGAACTTTCTATCCTAATACCATTTTGAATTCAGATCGACTGCAAAACACAAGCTAGAATCATACCTGATTTGAAATTTTAATGTAGTTTGGAATATGACCACGCAGCTGTGTCGAACCTGCAATGAACCCACTGATAAGTAGTGAATTTTTGATAATCATGGCTCGACTATTTATTGGAAAAATTAAATAATAGTAAATTGAGTAGAACCAAATATTTTTTTCCAGTCATCCGACGTTTATTTCAATTTTGAATAATAGTGATCTTTAGTTAGTGTCCCATTTACTAGAAAAGTTTAAGGAAACTTTATCTTTGCAGTAAATGTATGAAGTGTTATAACCGTACGAATGCTGAATATAACTTTAGGGGTTTATGGTTATAACAGTCCTTTTACTTCTTACACGTATGTGGGACGCTAATTTACCTTAGACGAATATCTACACTAGATTCCCACCCAGTGTCTATTCAACAGGACTTCAACACAACTCAGATCAAGAACACGAGATTAGCCTGACCACAACGTTAATATATTTCACACCAAAATCCGACACAAGGAACAGTCAATCAATAACAGTCCATCAATAAGTGTCCATCAACAAGGAACAGTTAATGCATAATAAGGATAGGGGAATATATATAACACATAACACCTGTCATCCTATCTAATGTCTGACTCATCGAGACAACCAATCATTATCATTCTCGCCCACACATCATGAAGTATAGTTTCACTGTTTTATGATCAAGAACTGGCATAATTATAAATATAGCTAAAAATAGATTCATTCAAAAATTCCAGTCTTGAGTGATCTTTGAAGAGTTTATATCATCATATATCTGTTTGTACCATACATATATCCGCCTGTAGCCTTCTAGGATTTTTGCCGGTCCCAAGCCAAGATAGAGGATTGAAGATGGGTTCAATAACATATAGCAGCTCATATACAATTGATTTTCTTCATATCTAGTTTGGTTAAGCCCTTTTGTTAACTTATTTGACGGACAGAGACATTAGTACAATAACAACCTATCTATACTATTTTGGGGATTTTTGGAGATTGTTGTATTTTCACTGTTGAATTCACGGATCGAGGTTAATCGTTCGCGCGCGAAACCAACGGTCTTGGGTTAGAGTCACGTGTGAGGGATCGTGAGTATGCCGAGGAGTCCCATACTAGGACAAAACGGCTGTCCAGTGCTTCTAGGTCTCCATTTGTGTTCTAGTTTTCATCGGCTCGTGAATTTAACTGTGAAAAGTTATTTGGTGCTATGCACCACCAATGATAGCAATGAGGACGAAAAAGCTCAGTTTTATGAAAGGCTGCAGACGATCGTAGGGAAGTGCCACGGGAAGTACCTGACCATCATGACGGAAGACCTAAACTTCATTGTCGGAATAGGCAATACCGGGTATGTAGATATCATGTGAAGACATGGACTGACAGGGAGAAAGGGGTGAGAATGATGACAGATTTGCAGACGTGAATGTTTCCACATCTTCCAGAGTTTCGCCATCAAGTGCGATTGCGTTGGTGTTCTCTGTGTTGTATTTGAGAATCTTGCTTTTACCTTTGTGAATGTGGAGGCCTATCGATGCGGAGGCTGCTGCTACATTTGCTGTCTTCATCTGCATTTGGTCGTGTGTATGAGAGAGGAGGGCTAGGTCATCTGCGAAGTCCAAATCATCTAATTGATTCTGAGAAGTCCATTGTATTCCGTATTTCCTGTCAGATGTCGAATTCTTCATAATCCAGTCAATCACTAGAAGGAAGAGGAATGGGGAGAGTAGACAGCCTTGTCTGACTCCGGTCCTTACTGGAAATGCATTTGTCAGCTGTCCTCCATGCATGACTTTGCACTGTAATCCATCGTATGAGTTTTGGATAATGCTGACAATCTTCATAGGAACTCCATAGTGTCGAAGAAGTTTCCATAATGTTCTCCTGTCCACGCTGGCAAACACCTCATAGTCAATAAAGTTGACGTATAGTGATGAGTTCCACTCAACTGATTGTTCAACGATGATCCGTAGTGTCGCAATCTGGTCTGTGCACGACCGATCCTTACGGAATCCAGCCTGTTGATCCCTAAGTTCGGCGTCTACTGCGTCTTTCATCCGATTCAGCAGCACTCTGTTAAAAACCTTTCCTGCTACTGATAACAAACTGATGCCTCTGTAGTTCTCACATTTGCTCAGATATCCTTTCTTTGGTATCTTGATGAGATATCCTTCTTTCCAGTCCATTGGCACTTGTTCCTCTTCCTAAATCTTCCTGAAGAGAAGGTGAAGCATGTTTGCAGTTATTTCAATGTCTGACTTCAGTGCTTCTGCTGGTATATTGTCAGGTCTTTCCGCCTTCCCACTTTTGATTTGTCTGATGGCCATCTTGACCTCTTAGATCGTTGGTGGAGTGACATCTATAGGAAGGTCAGTGTGTGCTGCTTCGATGTCCGGTGGATTCAATGGGGCTAGTCTATTCAGCAGTTCCTCGAAGTATTCTGCCCATCTTTTCCTCTGTTCTTGAATCTAAATGATCGTCTTTCCTTTTTTGTCCTTGACTGGTCTCTCTGGTTTGCTATATCTTCCTGCCAATTTCTTCGTTGTATCATATAGTTGTCTCATATCCCCTTCTCTTGCAGCTTTTTCCGCCGTCGTTGCTAGTTCTCCCATGTATTTCTGCTTGTCGGCTTTAATGCTTTTCTTCACTTCCCTGTGTCTTCTGCGTAGTCTGCTTGTGCTTTGACTTTCTCTGCTCGTGTTCGGCTGTTGTTAATTGCTAGTTTCTTGTTCTTCCTTTCTTGAGTTTGTCCAGGGTTCCCATAGAGATCCATTCCTTGTGATGATGCTTCTTAGGACCAAGAACCTCCTGACACGTTGAAGTTAGTGCTTCTTACATCCCTTTCCAGTCGTCCTCCAAAGTAGTTCCTTGTTCTTTCAGTAGATCTTGTACAGCCTGAAACCTGTTGTTGAGAGTTATCTTGAATTCATTGAGCTTGTCAGTATCTCGAAGGAAGGCTGTATTGAACCGTTGTAGTGCTGTTTGTCCAGTTGTCCAGTGTTTCTTTAGCTTCAGTCTCATCTTGGCCACAACCAGGTGGTGATCTGAGGCTATGTCAGCTCCTCTCCGGATTCTCACATCTTCCATTGATCTTCGGAATTTTTTGTTGATACAGATGTGGTTTATCTGGTTCTCTGTGGTTTGGTCCGGTGAGATCCATGTAGCTTTGTGTATGCGCTTGTGTGGGAATAATGTGCTGCCTATAACCAATTTGTTGAATGCACATAGGTTTGCAAGTCTCTCCCCATTTCTCCTAATCCATGTCGTCCAATTACATCTTCATATCCTGTGTTGTCCACTCCAACTTTAGCATTTAGATTTCCCATCAGGATGGTGAGGTCCTTTCGTGAGCACTTCTCTATAATTGATTGCAGCCTTTCATAGAACTGATCTTTATCATCGTCGTTGCTATCATTGATGGGTGCATAACATTGGATAACGTTCATTGTGATCCCTTGCTTCATTGTTCTGAATGATGCTTTGATTATCCTGGGTCCATGAGATTCCCATCCCACAAGTGCATTTCGTGCTTCTTTGCACAGAATTAGAGCAACTCCCTGAGTGTGTGGAGCATTTTCCCCTTCGTGACCGGAGTACAGCAGCATCTCTCCTGTATCTAGCCTTTGTTGTCCAGTTTGTGTCCAATGGGTTTCGCTGATTCCGAGTACTGCCAAGTTGTATCTCCTCATTTCCATTGCTATTTGGCTGGTCTTTCCTGTCTCCCACATTGTCCAGACGTTCCATGTACCTATAAAGAGTGTTGCTCTGGTTGTTAGAAGGTGCATCGGTCTCGTGACTTCCGAAGGATTTCGGCTTTCATCATGAGACGTCATAATTATTCCTTCAACTTGGAGGGCAGAGTTTAAATGGCTTGAATTATTTTTTCTGGTTAGCGTTTTTTTAGCGAGTTAGCTTTTCTACGGGATGGGGTCGCTAACCCCATGCCCAACCCTCCTCCTTTACCCGGGTTTGGGACCGGCAGTAACTCTAGAAGAGCTACAGGCGGAGTTTGCAGAACAATGTGCCTTCAACAAAACGGTTGTGGGTGATACCACTTTACCAACAAACGCATACACAAAGCTACATGAGTTTAACCGGACCACACTACAGTGAACCAAATCGATCACAGATGAATAAATGGAAGATATATGAGCGAAGATAGATGACATAGCTTCAGATCACCACCTAGTGGTTGCCAAGATGAAACTGAAGCTAGAGAAGTAGTGGACAATTAAATAAACAGTGTTGCGAAGGTTCAATACAGTCTTTCTTCGAGGTACTGACAAGCCCGACAAATTCAAGATATATATCAGCAGCAGGTTCCAAAACTTACATGATCTACTATGATAATTAGAAGTATTTGAATTGTAGTATGAACTAGTAATTCCAGGAATAACGCAATTTAATCAAGAAGTATCAGATGAACTCGAACGAATGTATTGTATTTGGAATTCAAAATTACAACAGTCATCAATACTAAGAAGTCATTGATTTATTTAAACATCACATCCGCCACAGCTCGAATTGAAGTGTAAGTGTCTGTAATCGATTGTTTGTCTTCTTCTTAAGTTCATCCTACATCTGTCCGATGGTGTATTGAATGTACACTCTGTATTATCTAGAATGCACTCATTAGTATTAGAATTAACAACGGAAATTGGAACAGACTCACCTGGGTTCTAGAATTGTATACAATCAGCATGTCGGTTGTGTAGTGAAACCATTGATATTTAGAATTTGCATCATGGACTTTCCAACAATATCCTCCCCCACGAAATAATGTTGGGTCCTTGATTCGCAATGTTTTAGCCAATATGACGTTCCCAATTTGCATTATCTCAAATCTTACGCACCGACTACTGTATGTGAGTATTTGGGAATAAACACTGATATATAATTTGAGGTATTCCATCATGTGACTTTGACTTGAATAAAAATCATGATACATATTCTTTTTGTTATTCATATTAGAATACACAGATGGATATACATTGATATATGTAATTAACACACGTGATTCAATTAGGCTTGATTTACCTGCGAAACAATCGGATAGAAAACATTCATCTGCCTCATATTCATTAGGATAATCTTGGACTTGATTTGGATTCTCTGTCTGTGCAAACTTCACTTCTGGGCAAACTGGTTCTCTGGTTGCTTCGGAAAATTTTGCTATCCCCTCTGTATCATTATACCCCTGACTAGGGATTCTATTCAACATGCATTGTTCGTGAGAGTATCCAACATATGACACAATAACATCAGAAATATGACTAGAATTCAACTCATAAGAAACATATTTTTCACATTCATGAGGAATATCATTAGAGATAAATTCATTATGAGGACCACTGACACTTGATATGATATCAGAATTCGATTCTTCTGAAATATTTTCCTCAAATTGATTAAGAGTTTCATTAGGTAATGGATCATCAGGGAATTCAACATCTACCATGACTGAATTTGGTTTTTGATCATGATTTGACTCATTTAACATTCTATTCTCAGAGTTGTAAGAAATTACATCAGAAGTATGTGAATTATTACGACAAACCATATCTGGCACAATAACATGAGAAATCTGATAAGTTGATTGGTTGAGAATTTTCGCCTCCCAATGACTCTGGGTTTCACTCAACTCTGGACTGTTATATAAAGTTATACCTCTTCTAGATAAAGATAACTGATCATTAGAAGCATCCATCTTAGCATTACTTTCAGCGAAATGAACCATGGTATTACAAACTGACTGAATATGTCCAGTTATACCACATTTAAAGCATTTAGAATTACGAAACATACATGAATTACATGGGTGAAACTTGCCGCAGAACATGCATTTACTAAACTTGTGCTCATCATCATGGACTGTTTCACAACTCAATGAAGTATTATCTGAATAAATTTGATTACGCATCGAACTACGACGACTGTTTGAATAAGTGGAATTCCTGATGTTCTGACGAGTCATTTTATCGGATTTTCCTTTCTTACCGCATTCGGAATTTGTATACTTTACATGATCCAACAGAAGTTGCTTGAGAGTTGCATACGGGAGTGAAATCGGTTTGTCTGGAAGTGCCAAAATCTTTATAAGGCTGTATGCTTCTTTCCCGATGAATGTGAGGAAATGGGCCACAATATTAAAATCCTCATCATCTTCCTTGGTCATAGCCCAGATTTCGAACCTTTCCATGTACTCCTCAAAAGCATTAAAATCTGAATTTATATTTAACCGTTCCATCACAGGCTCAGTCGCGACGCCAATATGATAATTAGAAGTATTTGAATTGTAGTATGAACTAGTAATTCCAGGAATAACGCAATTTAATCAAGAAGTATCAGATGAACTCGAACGAATGTATTGTATTTGGAATTCAAAATTACAACAGTCATCAATACTAAGAAGTCATTGATTTATTTAAACATCACATCTACTCAAAGAAGTAACTACTATGGAGGACAACTGGAGATAGATTAAAGAGGTACAAACTTCAAAATGTCAGGAAGTGCTGGGTTACAAGAAGCATCATCATTAGGAATGGGTCCCTATAGAAACGCTGGACAAGATTCAAGAGCAGAGAAACAAGAAGACGGCAATTAAAAGCAGTCGAACAAGAGCACAGAAAGCCAAGCAGACTGAATACACAGAAGCATTAGAGCTGACACGTAGAAATACTTGGAAAAGCTAGTGGTGACAGCAGAAAAATCTTCAAGAGAAGGAAATACGCGACAGCTACATGACACAACGAATGAACTAGCATGGAAATATAGTAAACCTGAGAGACCGGTCAAGGAAAAAGAAGATAAGACGAATCCAACGGACATCCAAGCAACACACACAGACCTTCCTATAGATGTCACTTCACCAAAGATTGAAGAAATCAGGATGTCCATCAGACAAATCAAGAGCGAGAAAGCAGTAGAGCCTGACAATATATCAGCTGAAGCACTGAAGTCAGACATAGAAGTAACTGCAAACATGCTGCACGTTTTGTTCAGGAAGATTTGGAACTAAACAAATTCCGTGTTTTGAAAGATATAATCATTTAGTTTGTTAAATTCTCAAGAGTACCGATGAGAGTTTTCGTATAGAAAAGCCTGTTATACAAAAACGTCATATTTGATTAACGAGTGTTGAGGAACTAATTTGTTTCATGTAAAAAAATAAACTGCTTTCATCACATAAGAATATTACGGATACAACTGTTTACTCACTTTACCTTCCTCTTTTCTTTGATTCATTAAGAATATTCATAACGGTGAATGCTTCTGGAATTCACTTCCACATTTAACTACTCATTTCCTCAATCCACTGTTGAACTATAAACTTTATGTTGATTTCTCTCGCTTCTTTCAGACAATATCAATATTTCTCTGTACGTTAATCTAGTCTATTAATTTGAAGTTTTTGTTGTGACAATATTCTACACTTCCATCTCTTTTTTAAAAACTGTTTTTATCTTTTAAAAATCTCATGACTGTTTTGAAACCATGAACAGCTGGTTATTCAACTTCGTTTTCAAATAAGATTCAGTTATTACAACTTCATTTTTAAAAATGAGGCAATTCTAACTTCGTTTTACCAATCCAATGAAGTGATAGCCCACAATTATTTAGTTCCAACTTAAATAACTCACCAGTAACATTCTTAGTTGATGCTATCCTGGAATACTATCAACAAATTAGTGAAATGAAACCTATGTTAAACAAATAACAAGCATGTACACTGATCCCAGTATCGATTTACAACAACAACGTTGTTGACTAAAATGTGACTTAGTACCTCTTTTTATAACCGTTCTTCCAAATGAACAGATGATTTGTTTATTATTTGCATTTGTTTATGCATGATTAAATAATATTTTGTAGTTCACTAGTAGTATGATTAATTTTATGATGCAGCGTAAGTTGTTTCCGTATTGACCTTGCCTCTAGTAAGCAACCTGACAATATTGAGGTTGTTCAACTTCACCAACTGATATCTGACGGTGATAGAATCGACCTAAAATCATATATACAACTTTTATTAGGCCAACAGTGCTAGTGTTCAGATAAATTATTTGTAGAAAAAATGTGGTTGAGTTTTTCAGACCAGTGTTTATTTAAAAATATTTCAGGGTTACTAGACAATGTTGGATGGCATTTTGTCGCCCATAAGAGTCGAAATAGTACCAGATCCTCAATTCAAACGACGACTAGTTAATTAATACAATTAAATCACACCTTACATCACGAGCTGATGCTAGTCAGACAAACCTTAAAAACCAGGAAGCAATGGGTAACTGTTTCGTTCTAGTATGTGACTCTTCAACAGTTCATGTCTATGACGTCACAGGAGATCTAATCCGAGACTGTCAAGTCTCATGCATTGTTGAGGAATCTCATACTAGGGTTAATCAGTTTTGCAATACTTCCTGGTCTTCAATAGCTCGTGATGTAAACTATTAGATTCAACAATCTATCCGAACCCCTATTAACAACTTAGTTTATTGATTGCATTTATTAGAATTCAACATTTTAAAACTGTTATATCCTAGTGAAGACATAAGTACAGGTAACTTCCGGAAACTATTAATGGACTATTATTGTATACATATTTTTATCGTATAACTGTTTAGTAACTAGATTATGGATATCTATATTCATCTTATTATAAGCTTCATTTTGACCTATAAACTATTATTATACGATTTACTGTCCCCAAATTATGTTCAGTTTATTGATTACTGTCTCCCACGTTCACTTGATCTTGCACAAATATTATTTTCTATTTTATGGTGTGCTGAGGTCTGTCTGTCTAGTATATAAACAGAGTATGCTTGAAATAAATGATTCGCATAACAGAAGCTGTGATTGGTGTTTTGGTCTCAATTGGATGGGTTAGGCGAACAAGGTACCAATGAGGACGTTAGACTACTCATACCGATTGAACGTCATTGATTTGGCACAGTGCTAAGGTTAGACAAGTCGTATTCCGATTGGCGGATAACCCACGTGATAAAAGCTGAACATAAAATCGTAACGAATTGGATACGGCATTCTTTTTTTAATTCATAACAAAAACTCTTTTAACAAACGAACCATCCTGTCTCTCATAGATGCTATAACTTTTACATTATAAACCGAGAATTCTACCTTTACTCTGGTAGTTTCCAGTTTAGTTGTAAGCATTCTCTAGGTTCATTTTATTCTTACTATGATAGAACTAGTTTCTTACATAGTTTTTTAGCACTTTTCATTAATTCCATGTTGGTTGGACTTCCAAGTCAAGAAATGAGAAAATCAGAAATTGAGTACATCTAAAAGAAAGATATGTCAAGAATTTTGTCCCAAAGAATATAGAACAACTGCTTAGAAAAAAACGTTATAGTAAACCCAAGATGACCGAACAAAGTCTACGAAATGATGGCTACCTCATAAAATTCATTCACAAGTACTTCACATATGGGAAAAAGTCAATGAGTGCTTCAATAGTGGAGAAAGCAAACTTATTTATGTAAGTTGAGCTTAAAAGTTGACAAAGTTAGTCAATCATTGTATCAACTATCATGGTTAGTAACACGGTCAAATAAAATCAAGATGTCCACGAGACATTATTCAACTATGTTTGTCAACTGATATACATATTCTGTAGCAAATATATCGGAAGGATAGAAAGAAGATTGAAGTATTATGTTTTAAAGAATCTAAAGAACGATCTATGTATTAGAGGTCAAGCTTTCTAAAGTAATGTAATAGCCCACCATATAACAGATACATAATATTAGAAATTTGCAGACAGAGAACCTGGTTTACAAAGTAAATCAATTCCCGCTCTCAAGAAATAAAAGATATCGAATTCAGATTGAAATATTTAATTCACAGACACTTCAATCAATGGTGATCTTCAGTTACAAGATTCTACGTCAACATGCGTCTAAAATGCAAACCGAATCGATGTCAAGGAGACGAAGATAAAACAACTTTACAGAGTTTTCTGTCAATCTTTGTGACGGATTCTTATTGAATTTGAAAATCTTGACGTGTTAGCACCAAATAATCTCATTCACTGTATTTACCTACAAGTTCAGTCAATGTTTAATTGTTATTCCCTCCTTTTCCAACTGTATTTATGATGTATTTTTTTATCGTTATGACTTATCAACAATATGTTGATCCTTTTTATTCAATATTATTTGTTTAAATTTCCCTGTGATTGTTTGATATCATCTATTACAAATGATTTGAATCGTTGTGTCGCATCTATGAAGAGCTCTTGTTCTTTTTGTATTGCTACGTTATTTTAACTGTTTGTTTCAGGTGTTTATTGAATCTTGACATTTCTTCTGAATAGTCTTAGATTCCTGGTGAACCTTAAGCGAATTAGCCAGAAGGAAACTCAACAATTAAATATATTGATTTATTTATAGCAATCTACTCAATGCTCAATTTATTCGAAATTATCAAGTCAAACCTTAGTAATGATACTTTCAACAATTAAGTATTTTCATCTCATTAAAGTAGAACTTTTATCTAGACTATTGCATTGTATTAGACTTGGGGATATCCTTATTATTTCCCCAGATTTCAACTGAAAGAAATAATAATTCATTGCATTTTTGAATTCAGTGCCTCTCACATAACAATTCTACTTAATACCGATGCTAACATTGTTTAACACTGGTCGCAAAATAAATACAATGGATGGTAGATCATTTTCGAAATTTAAATAAAATGGTTGTTTGTAGCTTTTTTCACAAAACAATATTAACTGGAGAACAGTTGTAAACTATGGAGCATTGGACGGCTGTTTTGCCTGAGTATGTAACTCCTCAACAATGACTTGATCAACCAATCTTGTAAGGTTATTTAATATATAGTACATGAAGGATTCTGTGAATATGTCTGTGTGTGTGCGTATAAGTTAATCGAGTTAATAGCCTATTTACAGTTAATTGATCGTTGAATATTGACTTATGTAGAGTTTGTTCATTCTTTTAAGTGGTGGTCAGATCCGCATTATCAAGTTCCTCTAATGTCGCTACTAGTATAAGTGACTGTACATTGAACGCACTGAGTTGAGTACCAGTGCCGTCAAGATTACGCATATACCTTGTTGAGGAGTGTTAACTAACACAAAATCTATATCTAGGGATTCCTGTTAACTACTTTCAACCACCTGATAAATAATCTACTGTTAACTTGTTTAAATGATATGCATACTAGGATTTTTCATTGAACTATTTTTTACACCTTATTTTCTGAAATCCTTTTGGAAATACTAATTTTACTTAAAACAAAATTCATTTCACCTGATTTTTTAAAAGAGCCTAATTAGCATAAACATTCACAGTTAAGATATATACACACTATCTTTACACGTATTTCTTACACTCTACGTTTTATACTCAACAATCTGTTTCTCTATCCCGTCACTGACTGAAATCAAGACAAGGGGTTTTTTGTTATAATATAGTTGGAAAGTAGATTGCGAATAACTTGATATGTAGCTGGTTACAATGAATTAAAAATCTGGTTATTAGTTCAAGAAACTATTACAGAATCTCTTCGCAAAATATAAGAACTATACATTAAATACCTTATTTGCAAACTCCATCATTTGTCCTTCACATTCTTTATGATTCTTTCAAGTCACAATTACTTTCTATTTCCGTCTCTGTTTTCTTTAAGTGGACCTTCATAACCTTCTGCTGCCCGGTTTTCCACTTACCGTAGGTGTTACATACTACTTATGTCTGTCGACATTAGTAGCCTTCATTGTTAACAATGTTGCTTAATACTAAGTACTTGGCAAAGAAATTTAAATAAACTTGATGTCTTGAACTAGCCTACTTTGAATTGTGACTTCATAAAGTCAAACAACAGCCTCATACACAAGTTACCGTTACAAGAGCTATAATAGAAATCCTTAAGCTAACATTTCAGATACTTTCATTACAAGAGCCTCTTTGAAATATAGGGCATACAATCCAAGAGAGATTATTCCTTAATGAAACTGAGGTTTGTTTTTGTGTTAAGAAAGACACAGATACACATCCTCATAATTTTCTGAATCAATATGGAATGTTTCCTGAATAGGATAAGACAACGATTAATGTTTACCTTGACATGGGATGTAAGCCTACATTTTTAATTGTCGACTAAAGCTATTTTGTTACATAAAGGGTGACTGCTGATGCAATAATAATAATGACAATCATTAATATTATTATTATAAATATTATTATGACTTTATTCAGTATTATATTGTTTGGTACAACGTGGGATTCTCACAAAAATCCAGACAGTCATGTGATTTTATCATGGCTAGTCTCCCTTTAATTCCTCATTTTGTTTAGTTTTTGTTGGTGTGACTGTTCATCGATTCTTAATGAAAGCTCCGGATCATCTAAGATCCCATATGTTAAGTAAATTTCAGAATAGGAAGACTCATGATTAAAAATTTTAAATTTTATTAATATTTATAGTACAGCATTTTGTGGCATTTGTTCTTGGTTTTAGGTTTATCATGAATAAATATCAGTTATGATTGAGATCACGAATCGATCAATGTTAGTCCACCATTAAAAACTTGGAAGCACTGGACGGCCGCTTCGTCCTGGTGTGGGACTCAGTGAGAAACGACGATCCCGCACTAGGGGCTTGAACCCAAGACCATCGGTCTCGCGAGAGAACGCTTAATTTCTAGACCACTGAGCCAGCATCTGACGGTGTTAACGTCTAACTTCAACAATATCCGCAACCTTATACCGACAAATATCAGTTATTTACATATAGATTCTGAATCAGCGTGTCCCACGCGTTGCTCTAAATATCGTTGAATCCATTTGAAAGGGCATATCTAGGTGTTTGGACATATGAGATTTATTAAAATCGACTGATTTACCAGATCAATCCAATATAGTACGACAGATAATCTAACTATTAAAAATGCTGGTTAAGAAGATCTGTAACTCAAGTGCATGGTTTTGGCGGGGTTTTATTTGTAAAATATGAAAACCAGACATTAAACACATAATTTGCACATCTTCCTTCACTTGTCCATTACATGCTTTATGATTCTTTCGATTCTGTTGTTATTAAAATTGCTCTCTGTTTACATATCTCTTCTCTTTAATTCAATCTTCTCAATCTTCTGCTGCCAGGCATCCCACTTCCGGTTGGTGTTGCATACTGCTTATGTCTGTCAACGTAAGTAGGATACCCATACTATATTGTTGAATATTTGGCAAATAAAAAAATAGCTTTAACTTACTATTTCAGACAATCGACCAGCAGTTCTCTATTCAAAAATCCATTCAGTTGGAACTGGATGATTCGTTTCCTGAATAAATTATCCGTTTGACCAGCATATTTATTTCAATATTTCATTAAAATCAAAATCCAGTTGTCATAACAAGAAGACTATGATGTATTTCTGTCATGCATTTTATACGATAAAATAAAACAGACCATGTTCAATGAATTACTTTTGCTGTTGTGAACAACAAACGGAGATCATTAAATCCTTACTCGGTGATAACAAGGTTAATCTAAGAAGTAATGAAAGTTCGGGACATGTCTAATGTTAATTGTGGTAAGAAACTCACATTTAGGTGATAAATAATGTTCTTCGAACAATAATAACTATGATCTCATGGATCCGAACCAGGAGTTTTGGGGCTCCTTATGTGGCTTAGACTCAGATTCAGTGACATTATGGAATAATGTCACTCATCAGTATGGTTTGTTCTAG
Organism: Schistosoma rodhaini; assembly: GCA_944470415.2. Lineage (NCBI taxonomy): Eukaryota > Metazoa > Platyhelminthes > Trematoda > Strigeidida > Schistosomatidae > Schistosoma > Schistosoma rodhaini. The sequence goes on from OX104044.1 coordinate 37,565,553, forward strand.
CCCCTTAACTTGTTCCTATACTATTCATCATTGCACGTCGGGATAAGCGATGCCTGAATATTTGCATCACATGTCACGGTTATCTCAGTCGATGAAAGATTAATTAGTTCATTCATCCTCTTCAAAGGGATTCTGTGAGACGATTGTAAGTGTCCATCCACCTAGTAAAATTAATAGTCGAATAACGATAGATTGACTTCTAAGGCTCTGTATATATATATATATATATATATATATATATATATATATATATATATATATATATACAGTAAGTCAATATATGAAGGAAGTTAAGGTCTTCCTCAGAACATTCAGTAATACAGATCTTACGTATCTCGTAACTTCAAGAATGAATAAGATTCCTATTTGCACCTCATAGCAACCAGCTATTGAAGTTAGTCTTTTTATATTTGCTTTCAGCTGATGAACATCTATCACTCTTTGTCGGAGGCATGTAGATTAATGAAATTAAATTATTTACTTCGTTCTATAGCTTTAATTCTAGGTGTGGATAACAAGTATCGGAATAATGTCAAATAGGTCAACATTTTCGTCCTAATTGACAAATATGTCGTCCATATATTTTCGTAAAAATTAAATCGTTCGATGACCAAACTAAGTTGGTTTAGAGATAGCATCATGAATATTGTTGCATTTCACCGAATGTCACTCCATTCAGAAGCAGTAACAATTAAGATTTTAACCAAATATTTAGTCAAGACCCTCGAATTCGACGGAAGTAATTTTTTAACTATTTCTCTATTTTACATTTCATTTTAAGAATAAACCAATAATAGTGTAAGTTACCGAACATCTTTGATACTTTGTGGCTAGAAACAAATCAACAAGCGAATTCACTAGTTAAATAAGACTTTTCCCTTAAATTATTGACAAATGTGACTTGCATCCAGTTACCTAAAGTTACAGTCGTATTAATGAATAACAAGCAACCAGAGAGAGGAAGATACGAAAGAGACTTTCGGTTAGACAAAGTATATCACCGTATTATCATAGGATTTTAGAGATTGTTGAATATTATTCAGATTACGAACCAATACGTAATAGAAAACCACTGAAAACCTAGAATCTCAGTACAGTTAACTCATCTTAGCATGTGACCATTCAGTAATGCGTATCCCCAAACTTGTTACTGACGATTGAACAAAGGCAAATAATACACGCGAGTCAATGATAGACATCTAGATAACAGAGTTGCAAAAGAGTGCTACAAGGATTTCAATGCTTGTCTAGATTAGATCCATTCATAACCTCAGGCTAACTGTCAACAATCTTCTGTCTTAAACAGCAAAAAATTATGTGATCATGTTAAGTTGTAACGAGGTGAGATGTATGGACATAAACCATTTAAAGATACACTGGACTGATTACAAAAAGTAGCCTCGATAGGGTGACAACAATATAAACTATCGATAGTTAACCAGGTCAATTCTTCACATGGTATGAAAATGTTGGGAGGCCGCTTCTAACTGGATTTGTTTTCGATCTCTTCTCTTCTAATATTTCTTCATCCCCTATTCCATCTAAGCATCGCGTAAAACTTTGTGAATAATATTCCAATTTGTCAACAAAGAATAATCGGTTGAATTCAATTAAGCCTAACAACAATACAACATGTACTTGAGTTTCTTAAACCAAGACGATGACTGACCTTGACGGGAACACATGTACGTACTCATGTAAGTAATCAGTCTACATTTTTGTTCCTAGAAGGAAATATATTCTAAGTTTACATAGTAAACACTTGTTGCAATATACAACCAATACTCCACTTCGTCTGACCACGTTAAACAAATGAAACTGATTTCCTGTTTATCAAGTCCACTTTTTTGATTATTTTGTTATAAAAAACATTTAGAATGCTCAAAATAAACTCAATGTCATTTTCCAAACATAACAATGATATCGGTTAGTTTCAATGTTAGCTAATGTAACGAACAGTAACATAATGATGAGTATCCCAACCTCTATGGCTCTCAGACTCAAAGACCACAGAAACATTATACCTATAATTTCCATTTTCAAAGCAAAAGCATGATACCATTCCTTTCAGCTGTATCCGAAGTTGTATTTCAAATATAAGTCCTTAGGGATTGTGTTTTACTTAGCTTCAGAAGACTTCAGTATGAGACCAGTGTAGCTTATTAGAGCAAGTACAATGTTCCATAAACTAGATATATTTCTTTTCGATGAATAGAACAAATTATTATCTTCCTCCGAGTCTTCTTTTACAAGGTCTTTTCGCATCAATTTATCCATAACTAACAGTGCAGCTTTACTTAACCAAGATGATGTATACGTGAAAACATTGAAAGGACAAGATAGTCTATAATGTTTTTAACAGCACCAGTGCTAAGACCTAAATTTCCTGAATAATAAGAAATGTGTAGGTTGAGAAAGTGAGTAAGTAATATGTTCACACCTACACAAATACTTTGAAATATATCTCATATGCTAATTTTATTTACCAGTCTTTGAAACATTGTCTACGTGTGTGGAATTATAGGTAACTTTTTTTGGTGAGAAAACTAATTTATCTGTCCTGTTGTTTGTTTCGCTGTGATTCACCTTCATGGTTTTTATTAGTACAGTTTAGTAAGGTTCATGCATAAATAAACATTGCACTTTGGTGCACACATAAACAAAATTATACTATCAATATTACCTACATAACTTCATCACTTGCCAATTCATTTAGCAACTTAACAAAGACATTCGTCAAATTTCGTTTCTTAAAGAGTACAAAAAATAAAAATGTATTAACTAACTATAATTTGATGCTTACAAAGAGCTGAAAGTTGTTTGAAAATCCTCAATGACATTGTAAATCTTCCAATGAATTATCACGTCACATAATTGTCTAACTACACAAACTTCTGATTCATATGAGTTACGTTTTGATACACCGGTGCAATCTGTGACACAGCAATTGGAGACATGCAAGTGATAGTGAATCGATGACTTGACATAAAGACAACTCGCTATTAGTGATAGTAAACATTTGTCGTTGAACTATTCTCTAAGGAATTATCCTGAAAATTGATAAACATATTTTTTTAAAAGATTATTTTGATGAAAGAAAACTAAAACAAAATGAGTTTCACATTCTATGATGTTTACAGAGAACGTCTCTTTTTAAACGAATTTACTTAATTTGTAAAATGAAGGAGAATACTGAGCGTAACAAATGGTTTTTTGTGAAGAGGTTAAATTATCAAAGCGCTTCCTAAACAACACGAAACCAACCACACAGATGAGACAGTCTACGACAGAACAAATCACAGTTTTCAAGATAATCTGTTTCAACAACGAGCCTTTTAGATTGTAAAAGAGTCAGACGATCATTTGCATGAAAACCAAGAGCGAACAAAATATGCGGATAGCATAGAACACGTGGAAGGTGGTTAGCATTGTCCTCAATTCCACTGCCAGCCACATTCAATATATTTTATATCGACTTGTTTCATAATGGCTAAATCAAGGCAATCTCTACAGCATGCATATATACCAACTAAGACTGATCAAATCTCAGTCAAAAAACATCAACTACAGCATGATTTAATCCATTTCAAATCGAATTACAAAACCACAGTTGTTAGATATACTTCAAAAAATATCATTACACTTGTTAAACTAATCGGATGGTCAATTTAACATGTGAAAGCCAAAAAAAGTCGGAAAGATATAGTCAATGACAAGTTGAACGATATCTAATGGAAAAAAAACTGTTATTCAGTTCAAAATGTTTCTAATGAAAATGGTATGAACAAGAGATCCGTTTGAGAAAATAGAACTCATCTGTACATGAATGAATGAATTATCAATCCAGTTTAAAATCTATGCATTTGATTATTCGTTTACCTTGATTTGCAAGAAGTTAGTATTGAGACTTACTCTGTCTATTCAGTAAACTACCCAATCAAGTATCAAGCATTGGATAGTGCAGAATAACAGAAAAGCTTACTCTCGTCAAAATCAATTAAATTCAACTCATCGGTGTTTATGCACATGACTTTCGTCATTTTTAGTTCATCAATATCATTGTCAAACACTTGTCATAAAAAATATCTCCACTAGAAAAGGTTTCGGTACAACTTTATCGTTTTGTTACTAAATAATTAGATAATGAGCATTCTCTCTGTGCTCATTGACCAACAGTCTATTCTGACAGTACCAAACTAGAAACATAGATTAATCTCATGGAATACATTGTAGGATTTATTTTGTCCTACAGATATACTATTAAAACTGTAAACGCGATACTGGCGATCCCAGAGTCTATGTGAAAGCTATAGTCAGAACAAGGACAACTTGGCTTTAAACTTTATCTGTTTCTAAACATAAAAACAATCAGATTAGTACAATAATTAAAGAATTACAGTCATTAAGTGAAACGCACAAACATACCGACCAGTATTGCGTGTCTTAATAAAATGAATAAAATTTATGAGTCACACTAATATAATAGGATAATAATGTCTTTCAATTGGTAAGTCACATGCAACAGGGATAGTTTACAGACATATCAGATCAGATTGACGTAGTGGGAGCTTAAGCAACGATTTGATTGGTTAGTTACGGACATAACTAACATTCCCCCCCCAAGCGGACACCACGTCCAGGCTTCATTACTGTCGCGTCTATATAATCGGCTTCTCCAAAGAGACAGGTTCCGTATATGCCGGCTGATCTCTTCAGTTGTTGTCTTCAGTCGAACTGTTCTGACTCGTCCATTTGGACCATAATTGACCCGTCTAACTATAGCTTTCGGCCACAGATTCCTCGGTGAGCCAATATTGTTTACTAACACTAAATCTCCTGGTTGTAAATTCATCCTCATGTCCAACCACTTAGATCTCGCCTGAAGGATTGGTAGGTTCTCCCGTAACCATCTGTTCCAGAATAGGTTGGCTAGTTTTTGAGCTTCCTTCCATCTCTCGTTATATAAGCACGTTTTACTCATCTGCGCTTCGTCGAATGATACACCTCTGTAAACTAACAATAACTTATTTGGCGTAAGTACATCCAGGTCATCACAGTCGTTAACTAGCTTTACGAATGGTCGATTGTTCATTATCTCTTTAATCTTTATTAAAAACATCTCCAAAGACTCGTCCGTCAATACCTTTTGAAACAGTAATGATTGTAGAATCCTTCTTATCGACTTTATAATGCGTCCCCATACACTGCCTAGATGACTAGCTCTATGAAGTTTAAAACGCCATTCACAACCTCTTTCTAAAAGAGCATTTGCTATCTTATTCTGGTTCCAACTACACATAATCTGTCTACGATTAGCATTGGCTTTTTTAAATCTATCAGAACCATCCTTACTCTTATTCACAACTCGCACAACGGCGTCTTTCCCAACACCATGTATAATACCATGGCGAATATGTGCTGTCTGCTTCTTCACAGTCTTATTTACTGACTTCTTTGTTAAAGTGACCTTTGGCTTTCTTAGAGTTGTTTTGGGATTATGATCACATGGTGCTTTTATTTTTGGCTTAGCAACCCTGGACTTGGCTAATAAAAAGGAACGATTAACTTGACGCGAGACATCTTTAAAACGAGCATACGCCACAACACCATATGCGAATTCTGTGGCGTCGACAAAGCGATAAATCTGAGTAAGTAGTGGTTTGTATAATCCTAGTGCGAGACATCTGGGAAGCAACAGTTTACTTAAGCGCTTCATACCTCTGAGCATACAGTTCCATCCTATAAAGCACTCCCTAGGAAGCTCTTCGTTGCATGGAAGATTTAGCCGACAAGCATCTTGCGAAATTAATCTAGCTGGTAAAACAATTGGAGCTATAAACCCATCTAGGTCGAATATAGATACTACATACGACAAAATGGTTTTCCTTGCCGGATTCACATCCAACTTGCACAACCTGAAGATCTTATCCGTTCGAACATTCCACTCTTTTCCTAGAATCCTTTCATTTTCTTCCACAGATAAACAAATATCTACGTTCCTGTCTATATGGTCTCTCTTTGAAATAAACTTTATTAATTCAACATTGTTGCTGGCCCACGTGGTTAGATTAAAACTCCCTAAACGTAAAATTTCATTCAGCCGAGAATATACTAACTTAGGATCTTCTAACGTATCAACACTGGTTAATAAATCATCAACGTAGAACTTTTCCTTCGCTGTCTGTATAATGCATTCAGGAAATCTAGCCTCTTTACCTAGGATAGTCCTTTGTAGAGCAAACGTTGCGCAACTTGGCGATGAGATCGCACCAGACAAATGTACTTTCACTTTACAGGTTTCTGGTCCATCTTTGGACGATAAATGATTTATGATACTCACATTGCTCGTGGTCTCACTGTAAGGTCCAAACAACGTCCACCCTAAAGCAGTTTTTATAGCGCATGGTTCATTAGATTTTCCCATTCTCTTCTCTTTTATCTCGTGTACGCCCGGTGCGTTACATCCAATCAACAGTTTAACATTCTCGTCTTCTACTCTCGGAAAACTTGTGTCTTTTAAATGAGACCAAGATACCATTTGATGCACCGTTGGCACAGTCCTGTAAACCGCCGGTAGTTTTTTAATAGTCAACACTTTCAGCACCTTAACAGATGATGAAAAATCTATCGAGTGCAACTCTACATCGACCTCTTTGGATATCAATGACGATTCATTAATAAGAGTCTTTAAAGACACCATTTTCGGTTTTCCCTCGAGGCCTAACTCATCAGCCAGATCATCAACAATGAGAGAGGTATCTGATCCGCTATCTAAAAAGGCGCAAGTCTGAATAATCTTCTCACCATTTTTTATCCATACAGGCACTACTGCAAATGCTACTGGTCTCTGCATGAGCTTAACACTTCCCTCCGTACAGAAATGAGTATTAATGCAAGCATCACTATCGCTATCTCTCTGTTCTCCCTGCTTCCTATGTAACAAGGTATGGTGTCTCCAACCACATCCTTTGACGGTATATGATCTTGGCGCTCGACAGTTTCTTGCTATATGGTTCGCCTTCAGACAGACATTACATAACTTCTTCCTTAATACAAATTCTATTCTTTCACTAACATCTTTATCTCTAAACCTTTCACATTGGTCCAATGGATGGTTCCCAGTACATAATAAACATGATAATCCAAGAGTTCTTGGTCCTACATGTATGGAGACGTCAGACAAACTCGCGTTAGCAAACGACACTCCCGCTTTGTACTCTGAGTCAATGGGCTTTTTTGTAACGGTAACCGATTGCCTTTGGTTGCGGTTAGAAAGATCACCACTGACAAGTAATCCATACCTAGTATTAGCAATGTCTGATTGCTCTTTCACAAATTCACAAAGGTCCTTGAATAAAGGCTCTCTACCTGTCTTAAGAATCCTAGATGCAACTTTAACCCATTCTCTCTGTAAATGCAGTGGGAGTTTTAAGAACATACACTCGATGGTCTTTGTAGAATTAAGATCGGATACATAGTCCATCTGCGTAAGTATGAGCTCACAAACATGCATCTCACGAGACAGTCTTCTTAAACTATCTAACATGATATAAGAGTGTATTTTAGAACATGTGACACTATAAGATCGTCATTGGTGAAGGTTAAGGATAGGTTACCAAAGGAAGAACAACAAAATATTGTCTATGAGATCAATTGTCATGATTGTAATGCGGCTTATATTGGAGAAACATCCAGACAATTGAAGGTAAGGTTGAAGGAACACAAACAGTGTTTAAAAAACGTTCCCAAAACCTCGGTTGACTTAAAGAAACTTGAGAATAAGTCTGCAATAGCGTTACATGCGCTGGAAACGGGACACATGATTAATTTTGAAGGGGCCAAAATACTTGAGAAAGGTTTCAACACTCACAAAGAAAGATTGACAGCAGAAGCGCTGTATATATGGGCGAATAAGAACAGCCTAAACAGAAAGGATGGTATTCAGCTAGCTACCACTTGGCAAATATTCTTCAGCAAGTAATTTGACCTTTTTCTTTTATTCAACCTGTTTACTTCACATGAATCGTTATTATGACTGAAATTAATATGAGTTATGTTTAACATTACAATTTATGTACTTGATGATTCTCATTTTATTTGCAACTTCGATGATTCAGAAAGGAGAAAAACTTTTCAACCTTCATTATGCACGTTTATTCCTAATTTACTTCACATAGAAACATATCAACACTGAATATCATTCATTAATAACTCATCTTACACATACATACATACACACAATTTATGCAGTCTCCTTTAATTCACATCGTTGAACTTTTCGCTTGATTCTCATTCAACTGACTCATATTATCCTGTTTACAAAAACTTCGACATCCAAATATGATTGGATTAAAAAGTAGTAGAGATTTTGATATGATTGTAAAAACACTATATATTTCTTTGATGATTTTGATTATTTCCCTGAAGAAGTCCAGACAAGTTAGCTGGACGAAACGTTGGAATTATTTAAATTTCAATCGCTGAGACTATTTCAAATATAATTTTTTCACATATACTGAATCAAATAGTTCAACCTAGATCGGAATCCAACTCTTTCGTCAAAACAGTCTTCGAAATTTCGTATGAAACTCCAATAGTTCATAGGATTACCATCAAACCTTATGATCTCTCTCTTTGGTAGGTCTAAAGCTCTAGATATCATTGTTATCCAGTCTTTTCCAGAAGGAATATCAACTGCAGGTGAGGCAAATGTAGACTTATACATCATCTTGTCGGCCATAACTTGATTATAATGTTCTCTTCCTTTTTGACGTAACTGTTCTAACTCAATTTCTCTTTCTGTCTGAGCCAAGCGTATTTTGGCTAACTCTAACTCTAACAAGGGATCCATTCGACAGCTATTTCCTCCAAACTGATCATCATTATGAGTTTCCGAATAGTGGGGAGACAATTCAGGAATCTGATCCGTTTTATGATTCTCCATCGACATTTAACAGTACTCAATGTGTGAATTTTTGATGAGATACTGGTCGAAACTATGTAGGATTTCTTTGGTCCTACAGATATACTATTAAAACTGTAAACGCGATACTGGCGATCCCAGAGTCTATGTGAAAGCTATAGTCAGAACAAGGACAACTTGGCTTTAAACTTTATCTGTTTCTAAACATAAAAACAATCAGATTAGTACAATAATTAAAGAATTACAGTCATTAAGTGAAACGCACAAACATACCGACCAGTATTGCGTGTCTTAATAAAATGAATAAAATTTATGAGTCACACTAATATAATAGGATAATAATGTCTTTCAATTGGTAAGTCACATGCAACAGGGATAGTTTACAGACATATCAGATCAGATTGACGTAGTGGGAGCTTAAGCAACGATTTGATTGGTTAGTTACGGACATAACTAACATACATCACACTCCAAAGAAAAACTGAAGTCTGTTTTGGTCAACAAAAGTAAACAGTAAAATATTCGTTTTCGAGGGTGAATTTTGTGGAAACTTGGAATATCAGAAATATTGTTAAATTGTCTACATACTTCTTCTGTTATTCCTTGACACTTAAGGAATTCACTGACTTCATGTTTGATCATTTACTGATTTAGTCAAACTGGAATATTATTATTATTATTGTTATTATTATTATTATTATTATTATTATTATTATTATTATTATTATTATTATTATTATTATTATTATTATTATTATTATTAGTGAACTCAATAATCCATATCAAACATATTTGAAAATGGAATTTCCGGCCAACTTACCAACCAGTTGTCTGGCGATAGAATACCTCCTGACGGCTTCAGTAGGCTACCAGAACAGAAAACATGTCTGTTAACCTGTATTAAATCAGAGATTAGTATTTCTTCATTTGATCATTGATATTTGGCCGTTTGAAGTGAATCCATGTTTCACCATTTATGATGTTATATCCCGCTGCATTGAAGGTTAACTGTGACTTCACACTCAATACATGGTTTATTCTTCAACACAATACTGTTCTTGCTACTGGTCAAATCTCCGTTAGTAGTGTGATACTAATCTCAAATTTCACACATGAACAAGTTTAACCAGACTTCAATTAACTTGGACTTACAGAGGTCGCTCTTGTACAATGGATTTAATATTTTACCGAAAATTTCACATGGAAAAGGAAACTGCTGAAAGTCACATGAATAATGCTATTAACATTTTGATCAGACAGATTAGAAGTGATCTAATCTAATCTATTCTGGAATACATTGTATTAAAAATGAATAGTCTAGTTGCGATATAAAATCATACACGTTAACTACTTAAATGGCATAAGTAGTTCAACTATTCTGAGTTAATTTCTCATCTGGCGATAACTTCACCATGAAGCATGACCCCTGATCATCAGTCAGCTTGATATAACGAATATGATTAATTTGTTCATGAACATCAGTAAATCCATGAAGTCATACACTCAAAGATTTGTAAAACCAAATAAAACCCACCAAAACACTACCATTCGATCCCAATTGGTATCTAGCACAAACAGACTTATCAATGAGGAAGCTGATAAACTATTCCGCCTTCAGTATTTAAAGGTAATATTAAGGTATTCTAGGACCCAAGTGTCGTCTTTATCAACCTGCTGCTACCATTGTGTATCAGCATTGACCACTCATTGTGCAGAAAACGTGTCAACGCTGAAGTTGAGAAATTTGGTCTTTATCCTTATGTTTATTTATTTTATTTGAACACATAAACATTGTTACAAGTGGTCACCAAATATATATGTGCCACTCAATAAAAATGAGGCCAGTAGCAGTTAACATTGATGTGTATGATGGCTGTGATACTGCCCGGTTGCGCAGACCGAAGCCGGTAGTTTTCTTAGGGAGCCACACCTCGAACTTTCGGCCTAAATGTCTAATCCACAAGGCAGTAGAGTAACGTAAGGAGATGCAATCCCATAGCAACCAGTGAGCCACAATAGGACTATATGCTATTTGTTCCTTCAGGATTCTGGAGCCCATGTGCACCATTGGTTTGGAACTAAAGTGTCCCGACTCCCCTAGATGGACCCTCGATATCCACCAATCCCATTGTATTGAGTCGCATTCGCTTTTCGTCCTCTCAATTTCGTAATCAAAAACTTTGGTGTGAGTAGTCATTGAATAGGACTTCTTTGTCAGTGGTTGTGTGCACGTGGTCATGTGAGAGCATTTAGAGAGGTGGTGTTGAATCTCTCCATGCTCAGCCGTACCAGGGCTTTTGAGGGCATTTCTATGTAGTAATTAAAAAGCTACAAATCGAACTTCATGAAATGGAGATTTTCGAATATCATGAAGGTCTTCTTCTCATCTATCACTAGTGATCGAACAAACACAGAGCACCAAAGCTGATCAACTTGGAAAGGGAAACTGCAATTCTACTCATTGTATTCATTCATTTATTTCATGCGTTCTCCCATCCTTTTTGAAAAACAGTTCTTCGTTACCCATAGTGTACTGACATTCTGACATTGTGCAATAACCTCATTGATCTGGGGCATCAGGGAATATGGAGTTAGTAAAAAACAATTAGTTTATATTTTCTACAAATCGGTCTCAAAAGTGAGCAGTGTTGTCAGCAATCGCCTCTTTTATTAAACCTAGATTGAAATAATAGCAGAATGTACACATTGATAGGTAAAGTCGATGATCATCAGAAAATGAAATAATATTCAACTAAGACTAGATTACAAGGGCAATAATGTAGAAGATAGAAAATTGACGTGAAACAATAGAGGTGGAGTCTTCAACGATTGTCAGCACAGACGCACTTCATCTATGAAATGACAAAAAGTGAACACTCATATATAGTTCAAATAACCTATCATTACACTTTAAAAATACGAACACAACGAAGAGACACAAATTAGCAATAGTTGTAAATACATTTTTGAGCTTGGAACTACCTAATACCTTATTCTACTCCTAATTTAATTAATCGTTTATTAAGATTATCGACAGTTATAAAAAGTATCTAGGTGTATAGTGTTATATCTTCTGGCATGTGTGACCTGTTAATGTATAATATGATAATACCGCCAATTAGAGTACTGTGGATTATCGATCGGACCAATGACGCGTAAAACCGTACGAGCAGTCTAGAGTACTTATCGGTCCTGCATCCGGCCTAGCCCAGAACACCAGTAACCGCCTCTGAAATATGAATAATTTATTTCAAACATACTGGGTTTATATACCAACCAAATAGACCACACTGTACCACAAAAAAGAAAACAATATTTGTACAAGATTTAGCCAAATGTGGCTGTGAATAAGGGAGATGCAGGTACATTCAGCTGACGAGTCCCAAATAGGACGAAACGCGCGTCCTGGATTCTAATGCTAGCCACTATCCATCTCTGCTAACCATGCTTGTGAATTAAGGCTATATCGAGGCAATACGCACAGTATGCACATATGCCAATTAGAGACTGACCAGTTGCAGTCCTAAAAACATCAATGGGAAGATCCAAACAAACAATACTAAATAACCAATCTCACATGTTTATACATATGCACCATTCAGTCAGTAAGTGGTTCATTGTCTAGATTAGGCAAATGCATTTAGATAGTAGAGGGAGACTGAGTGGATTGGTTATACAGTACCACTGAATAAAATGATTTTGATGAATCAGGTGTGAATCCTTCACGATTACTGGTCTCGACTTGCAATTGTACATAAAATCAATTTAGAAGACCATAGAATTTAAGTCATCACCTCTAGCAAATTAGGCTTACTGCTTTCAGTAACCGACTAAGTATAACCATTTATCAGAGAAATAAATAAAATGGTACAATATATGTGGTGAATGAAATGCCAATTATAGTATAATCACAAGTGAAAGATTATTTTATTAAACTAACTACCATTCAACTTAGTATTGTTTGTTTGAATCTTCCCATTGATGTTTTTAGGACTGCAACTGGTTAGTCTCTAATTGGCATATGTACATACTGTGCGTATTGCCTCGATATACCTTAATTCACAAGCATGGTTAGCAGAGATGGATAGTGGCTAGCAGTGGAATCCAGGACGCGCGTTTCGTCCTATTTGGGACTCGTCAGCTGGATGTGCCTGCATCTCAGAGTTGATGTTCACTCTGGGACTACCATTCATCACTAACTTTTATTCATAAGTGATTACATAGAGTCACTGAAAATTTACATTCGGAATAATCAAACGAGAAAAATACCCCAAATTAGTCACAATGGAGAATCAATATAGCGATAACTCACTTTACGAAAAAAATTAACCGTCTGACCCCAAATAAATTGTTTCTTCATTTATATTCAGTGACAATCATATATTTTATGAATATTAAAGATTCCCATTATGAAAACTAAAACAACACATGTAAGCGAACGATTGTTTTCAATCAGATCAGGCTCTACTCTAATATACATGAATATTTATATGAAAATGTTAGACCAATTAAGGCTATTTGAGTCAATAATCACAATGAAATAGATTACGTCATCGAACATAATAGGTAAAAGTTTAAGTTGATAGTGGGAAGATAGGTGGACTGAGAGATAATAAATTACGATAACAAAAGTCTTATCAATAGTTAAACATAAGAATTAAGAGGTCAAACGTAGGTAAATAGACATAGAATAGTCATCACAATACATCAAAATCGTTACGTAATAAGAAGTATGTAAACAGAAGGGGATTTGTGGAGATTTCAGTATATTTCAAAGTTGAAATCATGAGTCGATTGAAGCTAGACCGGTATGTAAATAATTAAATAGTGAAGAATACAAACGGAAAGTGGCGGAAACATAGAAATAAATGATAACAAAATTAAGATAATGAAAATAAATTTTACAAATAATAATAATAATGTCCCATAGTTGAAAGCATGAGTCAATTGAAGCCAAACCACCATCGAAAACCTGGAAGCACTGGACGGCCGTTTCGTCCCATTATGGGACTCCTCGGCAGTGCGCATCCACGAACGCGCTCGCGGGATTCGGACCCAGGACCTACCAGTCTCATGCCAGAGCCCTTAACCTATAGACCACTGAGCTGGCTCCAACGGTGTTAATGTCTAACTTCAACTGATCCACGAAGTTGAGCAACCATTCACCAATTGTCATCAGTGAGTTCCTATCTCAATTGACTTCAATTGACTCATGCTTTCAACTATGAAACATACTAAATCTCCACAAAACCCCTTCTGATAATTAATAATAATGTCATTTGTTAAGTTATATCCGGCCATGGAAGGGAACGGGGGTTACAAATTTCTTCTGTACACATAAATTGGGGTGAAATATACGAATTCCTATGGCTTCAGCTATATAAAGGAGACGGGAACGAACTCCGTTGGGAAATGATGGACGTATACGACAGATCACTCGAAATAATTTCGATTTATCTACATTATGAGCACTATCAATTAGATGTGCCAAGATAGAACTGCATATTGTTTTTATCTGATCCATCCCAAACCATGTTTGCGGATGTTCACTCATTCGTTGGTTAAGTTGCCTGGTAGTACGCCCTATATAGTTATCTTCACAGAAGCAGCTGAACTTGTAAATGCATATAGAGGAGGCCAACTCAGGTAACTTAGAGTGTCCAGCTAATTACTTTCGTTAACCTATTTTTCAAAGTATCTCGAGCCACATCCCCGTTGAATTGTAGTTTCATGTATCAAGGTTTTTTTCGAACAGTTGAAATCTCAGACTTCTTTCCTGCATCATGCTAGGGTAGCCAATCTCTGTCAATTAGTTATTGATAAATGTCAGCTCATGACTTAAATTATCTACTGAATAGATCTTTTTTGCTCTACGATTGAGCCATCTAATCAAATTTCTCTTATATCGGATAGGTGTAAAGCTATAGAAGTGAGTATAATGGCAGACAGGGACTTTTTCTATACACACTTCTATTTAAAGAGCCATCACTTCGCCTGCTTAGTATGACGTCAAGGAAATCCAGCTTTTTGTCACACTTGCCTGCACCAGTGAAACTAACCGCTGGGTGTACACTGTTGAGCTGTTCTAGGAGTTTATCCTTACTGGTGTTCTGATCTACGATAATGAATGTGTCGTCGATGTACAGGCAATATAGATCAAGCTTCTTAATAGCCTCATTAAGTGGTCAATTTTCTAGCTTTGCTATGGAGGTGAGCCCATGGCTATCCCGTCTATTTGTCTATAATAAGTATTGTTGAATACAAAATGGACATTCAGCGTACGTTTTAAGAGCAGTTCCTTCAGACGATCCTCAGGCAAGCCAATGTTAATTTGTTTTTCTGATATTTCCTTGTTTATAAACTCAATAGTCTCGATAAGTGGTACGTTGGTAAACAAAGATACTACATCCAGTGAGAACTTATTTTTTATGCTAACATTCATATTTTCCACTTTAGAAGTGAAGACGAAAACATCTTTTACACAGATTTGTGCAATGGCTCTAAGATTTTGTGATAAGGAAAATAGTACATATCTAGAAATGAGCGCAGAGGAAGATCCGGTTTATGAATTTTAGGCAAACCGTACAGTCGTCGTGTAAATGATCCAGTCGATTTAATGGAATCAAGAATCTCTGACCTAATTATTCCCTTTTTCTTTAGAGAATTTGCCAAATGTTATTCTACATTTGTATTGATGTCATAATTACTAGTAAATTTTATAAATTTGCTAGGATCACTGTGCATCGCTTCCATTTAATCAATGTAATCCTTTTAGTTCATCAAAACTATATATCCTCGCTTACCTGGTTTGCCTATCATCAAGGTTTCATCATTTCTTAGTCTCGTCAAACAGTCACTGTGCTGCATTGTTAGTAGGTGATATGTGGTAACATGTATATTCTTGAATTGTTGCCAGCCATAAAATAAAGTGGACTTAAAGCAAGCTAAATCCTCATAAAATTTCATCAACTTAATATTGACTGGTCAGCACGGTAGTTAACAGAATAATATTTTCTGACCTAATGATTTCCATAATAGTTATGTGACCAAATTAACATACACATACATTGATGTACTGACTTTAAGTTTCATTGGCTAAACGCATGATATCGAATAAAATGAAAGATAAGAAACTGAGAGATTGTTTGATTGAATTGTGTGTTCACAATCTAGTTTCCTCGTTATCCGAGTGACTTAAAAATGCCACGAGTATTCAGAGTTTGACAATACCTTAACCAGTAACACGTCTTATAATCGAAATATACCATCCCAGTCAAATCAGAAGTCAGAGGCGAAGAGGTTCGGAGATATATATATATATATATATATATATATATATATATATATATATATATATATATATATATATATATATCGAGGAGCAATCAATTTGAGCTGTCTGGTTGTTTTAAGAGATATATGGCACAATATGCTCACTCGTGATCTGGTGTGGATTCATGGCTGAGTGCCTACAACAAGGTGAATCCAGTAAAACAAATGCAGTCAGCACCAAATTTCGAAGACATACAGAGCTATTGATTTCGGGGATTTATTTACCACTACAAACCTAAATATCCGATGAATAGTGTTCAGTTTGCTCCATATCATATAGCCGTACAGTCTGAGTGGATTCCGTAACTAAAATTGAGTTGAATTTGCACATCACATCAATTCAATGATATTAAAACGATTTGCAAAATCATAGTTCAGCAATGCTGACTCATCCTCTCTATCTATTTTCATTCGCTTATAATAAAATTAAACAATCCATCTAATTACTAGACAACCTGTTTCCCAGTTGATGCTGCCTTTATGATTTTGTGGTGCTGTGAATCTTTGGGATAGAAACAATTGACCACTTTCAACACATGAGCTTCTAATATGTATTCTTCGATATGACTTAGTTACACTCTGAAAATATTCGATAAGGAACGCGATTGTTACTCATCAGTCTATTCTACACTTCTCAGCTAGATGAGCATGGACCTCGACACAGTTATGATATTCGTAGTGCGACTTTACATTGGAACTTATTGGTTCATTTGTAAAATAGACATAGCAGTTACTTATGCCAGTTGCAACGTTTCATTGTGAAAATCAGTCGATAGGAAATCCTGAATCTACTGTTTCTATTTGTTATCACTCAATATAAAAACACTACAATTCAGTGCTTCCACTCAATACATGTAATGTTATGCACAAGTGAATTTAGTGAAGTAGGGATATATAGAAAATAATTCACTCACACAATCCAATTACGTGAAAACTCTATTCACTCATTTAACGATTATCTGAAACAGTATTTATTTCGCCATTGTCATAGTCGGAAACACAAGAAAATCAAAATCACACAAACATTGAAAGGACAGCATTTATGAAAACCCATATACAATTAATATTCATGCACTTCACATTCTTTTCAACAATAAAGTTATGAGAACATGGTTTCTTTCAGTTTACAAGAGAAATATATTATTCTGTTCACATTCACGACGAACGTGTTCAGGCCATATACTAACTTGCACTTCACCAATATGTTTCTTCTCCATAAAGAACATACACAATCGACTCTGTCCTATTCCACCACCTATCGTTAATGGATATATACCATTCAGAACATTTTGATGATATTCAAGCTGTTTCCGTGCTTCACAACCGCTTTCTTTCAACTGTCTCTCCATTGATAACTCATCCACTCGGATACCCATTGACGACAATTCTATACATCTATCGTCATGTTCACTATACACTAGTATATCTCCATTCAATTCCCAGTCATCATAGTCTGGGGCTCGATTATCGTGTATCGTATTGGATTTCAAAAGCTTTCCGATCTGTTTGAGAAAAACAGCCCCATACTGTTTAACTGCAAGATATTCACGTTCTGTAGGTTTTTTGTCGGGATACATATCTTCTAACTCTTGTGTTGTAATGAATTTAATATTTTCCGGTAACTTGCGATTTAACACTGGGTATGCCGATACCAAAATGTTTTCAGTTACTTTCATACAGTCATATATCTTCTCAACTACTTCCTCCAACTTCTTGTCATTTCGTTCATCTCTCTGAATAATGATCTCCCAGTCCCATTGGTCTACATAATATGAGTGAAGTGGAGAGACAACTTCATCACGTCTGATCGCATTCATATCTGTGTAAATTCCATCGTATTGATTTAGCTTATATTTGTGTAATGCCATACGTTTCCATTTGGCCAAGGATTGATTAATAAGTGCTGTCTCACCAGATTTAACGTCGAACATAATTGCACGTTCCTCACCGGATAAATCATCCTGTAATCCGCTGTTGGCTGGTACAAATAGTGGGGCAGATACGCGTAATAAATTTAGTTTCGCTGACAATTGTTTCTGGAAACAATTCCTTAGAAACTTTATTGCTTCTTGTGTTTTCTCAACATCCAGTTTTGACTGATACTTTGACATAACTGATTAGTTTTGAAAGCAGGAGTTAATTGATCAACTGAAAATGTAAATCTCAGTAAGAACATTAAAATCCAAATCATGATCTCGTCAATAATTCAAAAGAAAAGTGAGATCTTAGTAGAGTGAAATATGGGATACATGTATACATGTACAGAGTAGAAGGATACTACAACTTAATAAATTATGAAGCAACAATCTCATACGTTTATACATATGCACCATTCAGTCAGTAAGTGGTTCATTGTCTAGATTAGGCAAATGCATTTAGATAGTAGAGGGAGACTGAGTGGATTGGTTATACAGTACCACTGAATAAAATGATTTTGATGAATCAGGTGTGAATCCTTCACGATTACTGGTCTCGACTTGCAATTGTACATAAAATCAATTTAGAAGACCATAGAATTTAAGTCATCACCTCTAGCAAATTAGGCTTACTGCTTTCAGTAACCGACTAAGTATAACCATTTATCAGAGAAATAAATAAAATGGTACAATATATGTGGTGAATGAAATGCCAATTATAGTATAATCACAAGTGAAAGATTATTTTATTAAACTAACTACCATTCAACTTAGTATTGTTTGTTTGAATCTTCCCATTGATGTTTTTAGGACTGCAACTGGTTAGTCTCTAATTGGCATATGTACATACTGTGCGTATTGCCTCGATATACCTTAATTCACAAGCATGGTTAGCAGAGATGGATAGTGGCTAGCAGTGGAATCCAGGACGCGCGTTTCGTCCTATTTGGGACTCGTCAGCTGGATGTGCCTGCATCTCAGAGTTGATGTTCACTCTGGGACTACCATTCATCACTAACTTTTATTCATAAGTGATTACATAGAGTCACTTAAAATTTACATTCGGAATAATCAAACGAGAAAAATACCCCAAATTAGTCACAATGGAGAATCAATATAGCGATAACTCACTTTACGAAAAAAATTAACCGTCTGACCCCAAATAAATTGTTTCTTCATTTATATTCAGTGACAATCATATATTTTATGACCAAATTTCATCAACTTAATATTGATTGGTCAGCACAGTAGTTAACAGAATATTATTTTCTGACCTAATGATTTCCATAATAGTTATGTGACCAAATTAACATACACATACATTGATGTACTGACTTTAAGTTTCATTGGCTAAACGCATGATATCGAATAAAATGAAAGATAAGAAACTGAGAGATTGTTTGATTGAATTGTGTGTTCACAATCTAGTTTCCTCGTTATCCGAGTGACTTAAAAATGCCACGAGTATTCAGAGTTTGACAATACCTTAACCAGTAACACGTCTTATAATCGAAATATACCATCCCAGTCAAATCAGAAGTCAGAGGCGAAGAGGTTCGGAGATATATATATATATATATATATATATATATATATATCGAGGAGCAATCAATTTGAGCTGTCTGGTTGTTTTAAGAGATATATGGCACAATATGCCCACTCGTGATCTGGTGTGGATTCATGGCTGAGTGCTACAGCGAGGTGAGTGCAGTGAAACAAATGCGGTGAGCATCAAATTTCGAAGACATACAGAGCTATTGATTTTGGGAATTTATTTACCGCTACAAATCAACCGCCACTTTTTGCTGTAATGATGTACCTAAGACGTGACCAGGTCGAATTTTAAACTCAACTGCTTTTTCGCTGGTTAACATTCTGCTGATATCTTGATATGTTCAGTGGCATCTGGTCGTTTTTCCTTAGTTTTGTGAGATTATGTAGTATAATATTGTAATGAAAATCAGGTACAATGAAAACCTCGAATAATCGTAAAAAATCGTAGTTTGTTTCATCTTTTGCAGCCATCCTGTAAAAGGAAAAAAATATGTGAATGGACATCTTATTGCACTCGCACGTGCGTAGAGAAATAAAAGGGCTGAAAAATGGAAAATAAACTTATACACATGTGTTTGGTAAATATGCGATAGAGTAAAAACGATTTTCGCAGGCTGACTTTTGGGTTGTTTTTTAAAAAAAAACATGCATATAAGCAAACATGTTAGCGACACACGAACAAATACAGACGAAGACAACAAATGTAGCAATAGCCTCTGCATCAATATGCCTCAGCATACACAAAGGAAAATGCAAGATTCCCAAATACAACACGGAGAACGCCAATCCAATCACACTTGATGGCGAAACTCTGGAAGATGTGGAATTTATCATGTACCTAGGAAGCATCATCAATGGACAAGAAGGGTCGGATGCAGATGTAAAAGTGGGGGTTGGCAAAGCAAGGGCCACATTCCTACAACTGAAGAACATATGGAACTCAAAACAACTTTCAACCAATTTCAAGGTCAGAATCTTTAATACGAACGTCAAGACAGTCCTACTGTACGGAGCTGAAACGTGGAGAACTCCTACGACCATCATCAGGAAGGTACAAGTATTTATAAATAGTTGTCTACGCAAAATACTCAACATCCATTGGCCGGATACTATCAGCAACAGCGTTTTATGGGAGAGGACAAACCAGCTTCCAGCTGAAGAGGAAATTAGGAAAAGACGTTGGAAGTGGATTGGACATACATTAAGGAAATCACCAATGTGCATCACGACTCAATCCCTAACTTTGAATCCTGAGGGGATGCGGAAAAGATGAAGGCCAAAGATCACGTTATGCCGGGAAATAAAAGCAAAAATGAAAAGAATGAACAACAACTGGAAAGGATTGCCCAGGACAGAGTTGGTTGGAGAAAACTGGCGTGCGGTCTGTGCTCCTTCACGAGGGGTAACAGGTGTAAGTAATACAAAAAATAGTGACGAAACAAAATGTTATAAAGTGTCTTACGTACAGAAATCGTTTAGGTGTTCTGGAAACCTTCATCTTCTTCCAAAGCGCTCTGTTCTAAGTTGGTTGTGAAATACCACCGAATTATCGTCGTGATCGTTGATTATCAGGTGAGGTACCGTAGTTCTGAGACTCGTGTTGTTCGATTGTACCGAAGGAAAATCGGCATGACTAGGATCTCCTTCGCAATACTCGGCTTTGAGGCGATCGGTGCTGATGCTATCATTAGTTCCGTTCTTATTGATTATACAGCACATGGGTTCACGCTGAAGGACTTTGAAGGGTCCTTCGTACGTCGTTTCGAGAGGTCGTAGAAGTGAGTTACGACGTACAAAGACGTGTGTACTATATCTTAGGGCGATTTGAACGAAAACATCAGTTGATTGCTGTCAAATGGAAAAACGTTCGACTGAACGCATGGAGTTTGTGTGCCTACTCGTGTAGGAGTTTGGATTCATATTCATTCAAGAAGATGAAGGATCCACAAATTCTCCTGGAAGTCAGAGTGTCGTTCCATAAGCGAGTTGAGCGACCGTGTATCCAATGTCAGCTTTCACTGCGTTGCGAATACCTAGTTATACACGTGGAAGAGCGTCGGTCCACTGTGAAACGTTTGCAGCTGACAGTGAAACTTTTAGTTGTCGGTGAAAATGTTCTACCAACCCGTTTGCTTGTGGGTGGTAGGCGGTTGTTCGGAAGCGTGTGATTCCTAGTAGTGTGGTCAGACAACGGAAAAGTCCATTTTCGAACTGGCGTCCGCGGTCTGTGGAGGTAGTTAAAAAGCAGCCGAAATTCGCTACCCATCGTTCGACGAAGGCGCAGGCCACTTTTTCAGCAATAATGTCCTTGATAGGTACTGCTTCTGGCCATCGAGTGAAATGGTCTACACAAGTTAAGAAATAAGAGTATCCATTTGAATCTGGTAAAGGTCCTACCAAATACAGATGAACATAGTCGAAACGAGCATCAGGAGTTTTGAAAGAGCCTAAGGGACATTTGTTTTGTCTAATCACCTTAGACTTTTGGCAGCTTACATAGGAGCGTGCCCACTCCCTCGCGTCTTTATTCATACCAGATCAGCAACACCGTTCTGCTATTAGCTTGATTGGGAGATCCCTACCTGTAGATGTGTCACGTAGTAAGGTTTTCTTACCTGTTCCCATCTGTTTAATGCACAGATTAAGGGTTGTTGAGGATAACTCATGCTGAAGATCAGTGTCTCCTTTTTGAAGCTGGGCGAGTTTAAGAAGGCTGACTCCTCGGAAACTGTTCAATAAAGTTATATGAGACAAACCGTCTGCACCTACATTGTTTTCCCCACAAATATGTCGTATGTTTGAAGTAAACTGCAAAATGTAGTCCAGTTGTCGAGAATCCCGGGGGAATACTTGTCTGAAAATGAGCTTGAAGTAAAGGTACGAGGTTTGTGATCGGTGAAAAATTTGAATCCTTGGCCTTCCACGGAGTGTTTGAAGTGCCGTGCAGCACAATAAATGACTAGCAGTTCCCTACCGGAAGTACTATACCTCGATCCAGTCTCTGGCAACCGTCTCCAGAAAAATGCTAAAGATTGTCAGGTATAGCTAACCCAATGTTGTAAGACTCCTTTGATTGCCGGGTCTGATGTGACACTAATAGATGCTACGGTGTCCAGGTGTGTGAGCAATGTTTTTTTGGCGACAAGTTCCTTAATTGTGGGGAATTCTTCTATCGTGATGTCGTCCAAATTGATAGACTTCTCATTTCCACGAAATTTACCAGGTAAAAGTTTTATAAGAGACACTCAACTCGGTATGAACCGTCTATAGAAACTTGCTAGGCCGTTAAACGTACATAGTTGCTTGATTGTAATCGGTTCTGGGCAATCCAGGATGGCCACCACTTTGTATTTTGGAGGTCGGATGTCTTGAACATCAATAATATGTCCGAGAAAGTCCAGGGATTCGGCGCCTATTTGACATTTCTGATTGTTTACAGTAATGCTATATTTTTGCATTCGTTTGAAGACAAGGTCTAGATACTGGAGATTAAATTCTCTGTCTGGACTTGCTATCAAGCAGTCATCAATATACACATGTACGAAGTTGAGACCTTGAAAAGCGTCATCGATCAATTTCTGGAATATTTGTGCATAATTTCTTAAGACGAAAGGCATGAGCGAAAATTGGTAGAGGCCAAAAGGGGTGATGAAAGAGGTTTTAGGAATGTCGTCAGCAGCCATAGGAATTTGGTAATACTCTTTAACCAAGTCGAGTTTCGAAAAGTTGTGCCTTTTAAGGCAGCTCTCGAAACATGAATGTGAGGCAACGGGTAACGATCAGGAATGGTTTGCCCATTTGATCTCAGATAGTAACCAGTTGGACGCCAATCATTGCTGTCCATTTTAGGGACCATATGCAAGGAAGATATTAATGGGCTGTTTGATGGTCGAACGATTCCCAAGTCTATCATATGGTCAGATTCGTTTTTAACCAACCTCAGCTTTTCGGGAGCTAGTCGGCGCGCTTTCGAGAATACAGGTGGTCCTGTAGTCATGATGTGATATGCAACACTGTTGGTTACACATTGCAATTTCGGTCGCTTTTGGTATATCTCAGGGTGCTTGTAAAGTATTTGTCGATAGTATGGGTCGATCATGTACCATACTGTGACTGAGGATAATCTACAACCAGAAAAAGAAGTTATACGAACAGATAAATTAGTATTTGCATCTACTATCCTCCGTTTGCACGTGTCGATGAGTAGATTATGATGTTGTATCAGGTCTTTTCCAATTATTGGCATAGGAAAAATCTGCAACAACAAATATCCAGTGAATGGGTTTGCTTAAATCCACGTTAATATAAACATATCGCTTCCCATATGTGGCGATCGGTTTCCCTGTAAGTTGTAAACTGCTTCGTGCAGTCAGTCGTTAGAATTTCCTGGAAGAACGCGAACTTCTGCACCACTGTTGACGAGGTAGTGAACTTTCATCATCACATCAATTATGTATAACAGATGGCAATGTTCACCGGCTACGGTTGCCATTAACGCGTGCTGGCTGGGAAGTTCCAAACCAATGGTGCACATGGGCTCCAGAATCCTGAAGGAACAAATAGCATATAGTCCTATTGTGGCTCACTGGTTGCTATGGGATTGCATCTCCTTACGTTACTCTACTGCCTTGTGGATTAGACATTTAGGCCGAAAGTTCGAGGTGTGGCTCCCTAAGAAAACTACCGGCTTCGGTCTGCGCAACCGGGCAGTATCACAGCCATCATACACATCAATGTTAACTGCTACTGGCCTCATTTTTATTGAGTGGCACATATATATTTGGTGACCACTTGTAACAATGTTTATGTGTTCAAATAAAATAAATAAACATAAGGATAAAGACCAAATTTCTCAACTTCAGCGTTGACACGTTTTCTGCACAATGAGTGGTCAATGCTGATACACAATGGTAGCAGCAGGTTGATAAAGACGACACTTGGGTCCTAGAATACCTTAATATTACCTTTAAATACTGAAGGCGGAATAGTTTATCAGCTTCCTCATTGATAAGTCTGTTTGTGCTAGATACCAATTGGGATCGAATGGTAGTGTTTTGGTGGGTTTTATTTGGTTTTACAAATCTTTGAGTGTATGACTTCATGGATTTACTGATGTTCATGAACAAATTAATCATATTCGTTATATCAAGCTGACTGATGATCAGGGGTCATGCTTCATGGTGAAGTTATCGCCAGATGAGAAATTAACTCAGAATAGTTGAACTACTTATGCCATTTAAGTAGTTAACGTGTATGATTTTATATCGCAACTAGACTATTCATTTTTAATACAATGTATTCCAGAATAGATTAGATTAGATCACTTCTAATCTGTCTGATCAAAATGTTAATAGCATTATTCATGTGACTTTCAGCAGTTTCCTTTTCCATGTGAAATTTTCGGTAAAATATTAAATCCATTGTACAAGAGCGACCTCTGTAAGTCCAAGTTAATTGAAGTCTGGTTAAACTTGTTCATGTGTGAAATTTGAGATTAGTATCACACTACTAACGGAGATTTGACCAGTAGCAAGAACAGTATTGTGTTGAAGAATAAACCATGTATTGAGTGTGAAGTCACAGTTAACCTTCAATGCAGCGGGATATAACATCATAAATGGTGAAACATGGGATTCACTTCAAACGGCCAAATATCAATGATCAAATGAAGAAATACTAATCTCTGATTTAATACAGGTTAACAGACATGTTTTCTGTTCTGGTAGCCTACTGAAGCCGTCAGGAGGTATTCTATCGCCAGACAACTGGTTGGTAAGTTGGCCGGAAATTCCATTTTCAAATATGTTTGATATGGATTATTGAGTTCACTAATAATAATAATAATAATAATAATAATAATAATAATAATAATAATAATAATAATAATAATAATAATAATAATAATAATAATAATAATAATAATAATAATAATAATAATAATAATAATAACAATAATAATAATATTCCAGTTTGACTAAATCAGTAAATGATCAAACATGAAGTCAGTGAATTCCTTAAGTGTCAAGGAATAACAGAAGAAGTATGTAGACAATTTAACAATATTTCTGATATTCCAAATTTCCACAAAATTCTCCCTCGAAAACGAAGATTTTACTGTTTACTTTTGTTGACCAAAACAGACTTCAGTTTTTCTTTGGAGTGTGATGTATTCCATGAGATTAATCTATGTTTCTAGTTTGGTACTGTCAGAATAGACTGTTGGTCAATGAGCACAGAGAGAATGCTCATTATCTAATTATTTAGTAACAAAACGATAAAGTTGTACCGAAACCTTTTCTAGTGGAGATATTTTTTATGACAAGTGTTTGACAATGATATTGATGAACTAAAAATGACGAAAGTCATGTGCATAAACACCGATGAGTTGAATTTAATTGATTTTGACGAGAGTAAGCTTTTCTGTTATTCTGCACTATCCAATGCTTGATACTTGATTGGGTAGTTTACTGAATAGACAGAGTAAGTCTCAATACTAACTTCTTGCAAATCAAGGTAAACGAATAATCAAATGCATAGATTTTAAACTGGATTGATAATTCATTCATTCATGTACAGATGAGTTCTATTTTCTCAAACGGATCTCTTGTTCATACCATTTTCATTAGAAACATTTTGAACTGAATAACAGTTTTTTTTCCATTAGATATCGTTCAACTTGTCATTGACTATATCTTTCCGACTTTTTTTGGCTTTCACATGTTAAATTGACCATCCGATTAGTTTAACAAGTGTAATGATATTTTTTGAAGTATATCTAACAACTGTGGTTTTGTAATTCGATTTGAAATGGATTAAATCATGCTGTAGTTGATGTTTTTTGACTGAGATTTGATCAGTCTTAGTTGGTATATATGCATGCTGTAGAGATTGCCTTGATTTAGCCATTATGAAACAAGTCGATATAAAATATATTGAATGTGGCTGGCAGTGGAATTGAGGACAATGCTAACCACCTTACATGTGTTCTGTACTTTGAGAATAATCGATCTGCTTACTTAAATTATATTAGTAGCCCTTCGAATACTGAAGCCATTAGAAATTGTTAGTCACCGTATCGCCAGTAAGTGTTGAATGTTACAAATATTTTACCTTTGCATTATAAGCTGAGTTATTCTGACTGATATAATTTTAACTACAAGTTAAATTTGGCAGCGTTGGAGTTTATCGGATGACTAGTCTACTTACTATTCGTCAACATTGTCATAGTCACTCTGAGAATGAAATAATCTAGTCAGTTGGATATTTTTTGATATTGATGTTAGCTCTACTATCATTTCCTTCTAATCAGCAAAACCAATGTCAACCATTTTTGTATACCAATAATTTATCTAATGTTTTACATATTTT
This sequence comes from Schistosoma rodhaini, assembly GCA_944470415.2. Classification (NCBI taxonomy): domain Eukaryota; kingdom Metazoa; phylum Platyhelminthes; class Trematoda; order Strigeidida; family Schistosomatidae; genus Schistosoma; species Schistosoma rodhaini. The sequence continues at coordinate 37,592,646 of OX104044.1, forward strand.
CAAATGAAACAATTCCTATTTTCATACTGTCATCTAGTCGTTTTTTGTAATGATTTTTGAGAGAATCACATTAGTTAAGAAGGAATTTAGATGCTTGTTCTAGTGAGTGTTTGTTGTTTCTGTTACTATTTTTATTGTCTTTCAGATCAGTAAATGCATGGATAAACACCCTATGAGTTGAATATACTTGGCACTTAATTTATATTCTCAGAATCCTTATGTTTATAAACTGAATCTACATACATAATGAGTAGTCCATGCCAGAGAAAACAAATTGACAAACGATTAATTTCATTTTTACATTTAGAGTTCATGGTGAGTTTCGTTTTCTAAATGACTTTATTATGGTGTTTTTTTTATAAATAAAATACGTTTCTTTATATGTGTATTGTTGATTAAGGTGATTCATTGATGAGCACAATTGCACCCATCCTTTTGGTCGTCGTGTTTAGTTTTATTTTTTACCATTAATTTCTAAATCTTTAATTATTTTTCCAGTTTTCTTAGTTTGCTTGTGTAATTTAAATTTAATGGTCAGACCAGTTTAAACATGTACTTACCTATGTGGTTTTATTTTATAATCTAGTTGTATGGTAAGTCACACATAAAAGGATATCAATGCTTGTAACTATATTTATTTGATCAAAGCCATTTTGGTTGCCAAAATTACTGAAATTTAATTTCATCTTCAGTCTGTTATACTGACAATAATGAGATCATCATCATCATCTATTCTATACAGAGATTGAAAGCATGAATTTACATGTAAATTAGGTGAGCCGGAATTAAGTTCAATACTATTTGAATAGATGAGTAATTTGTTTTAAAGTATAATTATAACTAACATACCAAATATGTGGAAAACACTGTTTCGTTTCGCTTTGGTTATGTTGTTTAGCTTGATTACATTATTAATAGCTTACTGACGTAAATTTCTTGAGATAGTTCGATAAGCCCTTTTTACAATATTACTTCGTGGTTAAACCTTACTTGGAATTGAACGTGTAATTTCAACGACCGGATGATCTTTGAAAAAAATAATCTGATGTTCATTGTAGTGATTAGCGACAGTTTGATTTGATATCCGTCGATAAACTCCTTGTGTTTAATGTAGTTAAATAAACATGAACTTAAAAAAAAAATAAATACCATGTCAAGTAACTCAATAATTTATTCAACGTTTGACTGAAACATCATGAAGGTAGGAAAATCTGATATATAAAATCATGCAACTGTATCAACCTTTGAAACTGTTCAGTATATCTGTAGATCAAAGTAATAAACTTGTGAAATGAAGTGCAAAACTGATAATTATGTGGAATAGAAGGGTTGTGGTTAGCAGTGAAATCCAGGACTCACGTTTCGTTCTATTTGTCGCTTGTTACCTAAATGTATGTGCATCCCAGTGTTTATATTCACTCCAGGACTTGAACTCATTGTCTTTCATTTAAAGTCCCATTGCATTATCCACTTAGCTATCGGATCCAGAGAGCCACAAACTTGTTCAACGGGTATGATGTTATTATCATTATTAGAAAGGGTTTGAATTATCAATATATCAATTCCTAATATCAATAATGGGATAATTCAAATCATTCCTAATAACTATGACAATTATTTTCTGTTTACACTTGAAATACATTTTACATAGTTAATCAGTCAGTAAATAATCTTTTTCTTCTAATTCATTGACATGTTCCTCTTTGAGCTGGCAACATTTAACAGCTTTATTGTCATCATCAAACTGTTTCATTTGATTTAATCATTATTAATTTTTTCTACAACTCCGCCAGTAGCTCTTCTAGAGTTACTGCCGGTCCCAAGCTCGGGTAAAGGAGGAGGGTTGGGCATGGAGTTAGCGACCCCATCCCGTAGAAAAGCTAACTCGCTAAAAAAACGCTAACCAGAAAAAATAATTCAAGCCATTTAAACTCTGCCCTCCAAGTTGAAGGAATAATTATGACGTCTCATGATGAAAGCCGAAATCCTTCGGAAGTCACGAGACCGATGCACCTTCTAACAACCAGAGCAACACTCTTTATAGGTACATGGAACGTCTGGACAATGTGGGAGACAGGAAAGACCAGCCAAATAGCAATGGAAATGAGGAGATACAACTTGGCAGTACTCGGAATCAGCGAAACCCATTGGACACAAACTGGACAACAAGGGCTAGATACAGGAGAGATGCTGCTGTACTCCGGTCACGAAGGGGAAAATGCTCCACACACTCAGGGAGTTGCTCTAATTCTGTGCAAAGAAGCACGAAATGCACTTGTGGGATGGGAATCTCATGGACCCAGGATCATCAAAGCATCATTCAGAACAATGAAGCAAGGGATCACAATGAACGTTATCCAATGTTATGCACCCATCAATGATAGCAACGACGATGATAAAGATCAGTTCTATGAAAGGCTGCAATCAATTATAGAGAAGTGCTCACGAAAGGACCTCACCATCCTGATGGGAGATCTAAATGCTAAAGTTGGAGTGGACAACACAGGATATGAAGATGTAATTGGACGACATGGATTAGGAGAAATGGGGAGAGACTTGCAAACCTATGTGCATTCAACAAATTGGTTATAGGCAGCACATTATTCCCACACAAGCGCATACACTAAGCTACATGGATCTCACCGGACCAAACCACAGAGAACCAGATAAACCACATCTGTATCAACAAAAAATTCCGAAGATCAATGGAAGATGTGAGAATCCGGAGAGGAGCTGACATAGCCTCAGATCACCACCTGGTTGTGGCCAAGATGAGACTGAAGCTAAAGAAACACTGGACAACTGGACAAACAGCACTACAAAGGTTCAATACAGCCTTCCTTCGAGATATTGACAAGCTCAATGAATTCAAGATAACTCTCAACAACAGGTTTCAGGCTGTACAAGATCTACTGAAAGAACAAGAAACTACTTTGGAGGACGACTGGAAAGGGATGTAAGAAGCACTAACTTCAACGTGTCAGGAGGTTCTTGGTCCTAAGAAGCATCATCACAAGGAATGGATCTCTATGGGAACCCTGGACAAACTCAAGAAAGGAAGAACAAGAAACTAGCAATTAACAACAGCCGAACACGAGCAGAGAAAGTCAAAGCACAAGCAGACTACGCAGAAGACACAGGGAAGTGAAGAAAAGCATTAAAGCCGACAAGCAGAAATACATGGGAGAACTAGCAACGACGGCGGAAAAAGCTGCAAGAGAAGGGGATATGAGACAACTATATGATACAACGAAGAAATTGGCAGGAAGATATAGCAAACCAGAGAGACCAGTCAAGGACAAAAAAGGAAAGACGATCATTTAGATTCAAGAACAGAGGAAAAGATGGGCAGAATACTTCGAGGAACTGCTGAATAGACTAGCCCCATTGAATCCACCGGACATCGAAGCAGCACACACTGACCTTCCTATAGATGTCACTCCACCAACGATCTAAGAGGTCAAGATGGCCATCAGACAAATCAAAAGTGGGAAGGCGGAAAGACCTGACAATATACCAGCAGAAGCACTGAAGTCAGACATTGAAATAACTGCAAACATGCTTCACCTTCTCTTCAGGAAGATTTAGGAAGAGGAACAAGTGCCAATGGACTGGAAAGAAGGATATCTCATCAAGATACCAAAGAAAGGATATCTGAGCAAATGTGAGAACTACAGAGGCATCAGTTTGTTATCAGTAGCAGGAAAGGTTTTTAACAGAGTGCTGCTGAATCGGATGAAAGACGCAGTAGACGCCGAACTTAGGGATCAACAGGCTGGATTCCGTAAGGATCGGTCGTGCACAGACCAGATTGCGACACTACGGATCATCGTTGAACAATCAGTTGAGTGGAACTCATCACTATACGTCAACTTCATTGACTATGAGAAGGTGTTTGCCAGCGTGGACAGGAGAATATTATGGAAACTTCTTCGACACTATGGAGTTCCTGAGAAGATTGTCAACATTATCCAAAACTCATACGATGGATTACAGTGCAAAGTGGTGCATGGAGGACAGCTGACAGGTGCATTTCCAGTAAGGACCGGAGTCAGACAAGGCTGTCTACTCTCCCCATTCCTCTTCCTTCTAGTGATTGACTGGATTATGAAGAATTCGACATCTGACAGGAAATACGGAATACAATGGACTTCTCAGAATCAATTAGATGATTTGGACTTCGCAGATGACCTAGCCCTCCTCTCTCATACACACGACCAAATGCAGATGAAGACAGCAAATGTAGCAGCAGCCTCCGCATCGATAGGCCTCCACATTCACAAAGGTAAAAGCAAGATTCTCAAATACAACACAGAGAACACCAACGCAATCGCACTTGATGGCGAAACTCTGGAAGATGTGGAAACATTCAAGTACCTGGGGAGATCGTTGATAAACAAGGAGGATCGGATGCAGATGTTAAGGCGAGGATTGGCAAAGCAAGGGCAGCATTTCTACAATTGAAGAACATATGGAACTCAAAACAACTTTCAACCAATTTCAAGGTCAGAATCTTTAATATGAACGTCAAGACAGTCCTACTGTATGGAGCTAAAACGTGGAGAACTCCTACGACCATCACCAGGAAGGTACAAGTATTTATAAATAGTTGTCTACGCAAAATACTCAACATCCATTGGCCGGATACTATCAGCAACAGCGTTTTATGGGAGAGGACAAACCAGCTTCCAGCTGAAGAGGAAATTAGGAAAAGACGTTGGAAGTGGATTGGACATACATTAAGGAAATCACCAATGTGCATCACGACTCAATCCCTAACTTTGAATCCTGAGGGGTTGCGGAAAAGAGGAAGGCCAAAGAACACACTAGGCCGGGAAATAGAAGCAGATATGAAAAGGATGAATAGCAATTGGAAAGAACTGGAAAGAAAGGCTCAGGACAGAGTTGGATGGAGAATGCTGGTGAGCGGCCTATGCTCCTCGACGAGGGGTAACAGGCGTAAGTAAGTAAGTAAGTAAGTACCTTTTTCTACGTGGTTACATTAATGAAAACATATCAGAGATTTTTACATGTAGTTGAAATCATGAGTCAATTGAAGCTAGACCATCATGGAAAACCTGGAAGCCCTGGACGGCCGTTTAATCCTATTGTGGGACTCTGCAGCAGTGCGCATCCACGATTTCACCAGGTTTTCCATAGTGGTCTAGCTTCAATTGATTCATGATTTCAACTATATATAAAAATTACTAAAAATCTCCACAAACAACCCCCATATCAGAGATTTATTGCTTAACTATTTCAAACTTCCAGTTTGTTGAATATTTAGCTAAATTTATAATTGTATATATATACACCACTTATTGGGTTAAGAAGTAAAGCGGATGTACCTAAAAGTTCAAAGTACACAATATTCTAAGTTTGTGTTCAAATTGCTTTTTGTTTTTGTTTTTTTAATGAGAAGTTTCAGTTGACTTTAGTACGAAAAAAAAGCCAACAGTATGAAATCCATATTTACCAAATGTCTTTTCTTTATATCAGAAAAGGTGTTAATTTTTAGTAATTTTCATAAGATAATAGAATTACTGTCTAATATTGATTTGTATTTCAGCTTGAAGTTTTGAAAGTAAATTTATGAAATCAGACTTACAAACTTTCTAGATTGAAGCACAGTAACTGGATTAATTATATTGTCGAATGCTTTCCCGGTCAAAAGTGGGGTGATACAAGGTAGTTTCTTAAGTCCTTTACTCTTTTTAGCTTATTTAAGTGATATTTGCTGTGTTTTTTTGTGTGGGCAAGCCTCATCTATATGCATATGATCTTAAGATAGTGTGTTCATTTTCTCCTCATCAGCTGAACAATATACATAACGGCATGAGTCTGGAGATCAGTAATGTCGCTTACTGATCCTCAAAATGAAAGTTGAAGCTTTATACAAATAAATGTGGGGGGATTTGCATCTGTAAAAATCTACTCAACCTGGTCCTAAATATGAATGATAAGGTGTTATTCAACTTAAATACAGTGGTGGACTTGGGACCTAGGCATTCCAACAAGTTGTCCTTCTCAGAACAGATCTTGAAACAGACCTCCAAGTCTCAACGTCTTTTGGGTTGCATAACTCATAAGCTCCATAACTACGAGTCAGGCATTTAAATGTACAAACTATGTGTTCGACTACCCAAAGAATGTTGCATATTTATTCGAAGTAGTGTCCGCATAAAGGATAAATTAAGGCTGGTTTCCGTTCAAAGACGATTTACTCCCCTCATTTTTGGGACTGGTTTTACCTTAAATTATAACCTCAGATGTAATAAACTTAGACTTGGGCCTTTATGAAAACGCAGACTCAAACCAAATCTAATATTTTTCTTAAAAATGCTTAATAAACTATTTTATACATCCTGTGAAGCAATTAAATATTCAGAAACTCCTAGTTAAAGCATCCGTAACTCTTTGTCAATAGTGAAAAAATCCCATTCTCTCCATATAGATTACTTCATCGGTAAATTTTCCAGATTCAGGAATAATTCACCACAATCTGTCCGTAAAATAAAATCACTCCCATCCTTTGTTCGCTGCATCGAGGCTTAAAACTCCTCTGGAAATGCCTTAAAGGTGCTTACACCTGTAAGTATATCCCATTCCACAAGTGAGATTATGGTAACCTAAACTGTTTAATCGTTTTTATTACTTAACTTACTAAGTAAGCCTCCCTCCCTGCCGTTACTTTACACTAACATCGACCCCGGTAACCCCAAATAATTTGAATATTATCTAACACGAATCATAAATCATGAAATAACCTGGCACACAAATTTTGGTAGACCTGGCTGATTTATGATAGTAATTATTTATTTTGTTGTTCCATGCTTTCTGCTCCTGTTTTATTTTCTCTAGTTGTAGGTGATTATAATTAATTTGTTATGGCGAAGAAAATGACCTTGAATGCACCGTTCATACACCAAAAGGATATTCAATTAGAAGGAGTTCAAAGCTCCCGGCTGATGTCTTTCGTTGCTGTAATACGTGTTTAAAATGTACCACTTAAACGATTTTTGAACTAGAACACTTCAAACAATCTAACATCACATATCTGTCCTCTACATTTAATATTACCATCTATATCAAGCTAATCACTCCTGTAAACTGACATGAGTTCTGTAATTATTATTTTCAGAATATAAATGCATATAATTACTATATTACATAGTTTTGAGGATGATTTATATATTGTTTGTGTTTACAGCATTATAGGAAGCTTTAATTCTGATAACTTTCTAGAAATAAATTATTATGTAACTTGTGTTGTTTTACTCTTGTGAAACGTTGTATTACAGTCATTTAATGGTATCTACTAACTACTGAATACCGACTTAGTGGTTTCCAAGTATTATGTTACCTGCAAGGCCTGCATGTCCTGTAAGAGTCATTTGAAGTAATTGGACGTTCACACTTCTGAAAAAACTCAAAGTACATCAATGGTTTTTCAAATTTTGTCAGTCGACAATAAAACTATTTTTAATCTAAAGCAACCTTTACGAACTTCTTGTCTCACATTTAATTCTCTTGATTAACTGTTGTGGAACAACAAATCATGTAAACCAAATTAATTCTATTGTATTGTTTTGTAACTTGTAAATCTTCGCGTTCATTATAGTTTATAAATAAAGATTCTAAAAGTTTAGGAAAGTTAATTGATGTCCGGTGGATTATGAGTGAAAAATTCTGCCCTCGTAATTTGAGCCATGATTCTATCTAAGATCAGGGTTTAATGAAACAAATTTTAGATAACCTATTGTATATAATAATGTTACTTATCACTATGATCTATTTATAGTTAGAGTAACATGAAATACATAAACAGTTCGACTGGTGTTTACAATATAACACAGACGACTGACAAATCAATGCAAGAGCTCTTATGTATTCAGTGGATGGAATATGGGTGTCAAGGTATGAATAGTATTCACGTAGAGAGTAACTAACTAGCTAGGTCATCTCACTAAATCAAAACACTAAAAGACGACTGTTAATTATCTTCTGTCATCATCTGAGAAGAAACAATTCATAAGTTATGCTCAAGATCATATGTACTAAAATTTATTGAATGTGAGAAATATGTATTATAACTTAGTCTTTACATTACCAACATTTTATTAAATGAATAAAACATAACATCAGTCATGACAATAGTCAGCCACTATCCATCTTTGCTTACAATGCTTGTGATTTAAGGCTATATCGATGCGATACTTACAGTATGCACATATGTCAATTAAAGACTGGCCAGTTGCAGTCCTAAACATCAAGCCATTATTAATAATAATAATAATAATCAATGGGAAGATTCAAACAAACAATACTAAGTGAATTTAGACTGCACCCCGTTGCACAAGCAAGTGGCTATCAGGACTCAGTAGCTGAGTGGATAACGCGATGGCGTTTGAAGCGAAAGGTACTGGGTTCGAGTTCCAGAGTGAACATCAACTCCGAGATGCGTGTACATCCAGCTGACGAGTTCTGAATAGGACGAAACGCGCGTCCTGGAGTTCCACTGCTGGCCACTATCCGTCTTTGTTTACAATGCTTGTGATTTAAGGCTATATCGAGACAATACGCACAGTATGCACATATGCCAATTAGAGACTGACCAGTTGCAGTCCTAAACATCAATGGGAAGATTCAAGCAAACAATACTAAGTGAATAGTCAGCCATGTTTTAAAGTCTTTGTTAATCATCACTAGACAAAAACTTGTTTTCCACAAAATAACATGAACTTACGTGCAGTTTTCGTCCAATATACACACATATATCATAATAATATTACACAAGCGAGATTACTTTTTGAGATAGTTAGGATTTTGGGATGTTAATGTATTAAAATGTAATTAAAAACTCCTGATAATTCTGAAATATGACACTGCTGAACGTTCACTAAAGCTCTTCAAGACTTAACATTATGTATGGGATAATTGAAAGACCGCTAAAATAATAACATACATAATATTCACCACCTAAATCACTTTCATTGATGTACTGTCGAAAACTAAGGATGTGGGAGTTATGATTATACAATTCTTACAAGTCACAAGATAAAATGAATTGACAATACAGAACTCCATGATGTCTATTGATTCTCTAACTAATATCATTTCAAAATCTATGAAATGCCCCCATCAAAATCACCTCAGTTAATAAGTGTAGAATAGTTTGTTTACAGATGGAAACATAACGATAACTAAATTATTTTGTTTGACACGGTTGTGGTAAATATCACTGATTAATTGTTGATAATATATGAAATGTCTTTGACACAATCAATCAGTACAAATGATTCTATGAATCTTCCATCACTACGTACTGCCTACAAGTTTATTAAGCCAAAAAGTTCAATGATTGGGTTGTTTAAAGAGTTTTCATGTCCTATCACTTAGAATTTAAAGGAAAATTCTTTGTAGAATATTGTTTATTAGAAGGAATTCGATAGCTTACTATTCATCAGTATTATTAAGAAAATCTCATAAAGCTAATTTATGACAACGCTGACTGAACAACATTTTTTAAACTTCATGAGAGTCTCGTGAAAAGAGGATTCGTTATATTCGGTACATTTTCAAATGGTAGTTAACTAGAAGATTGAAAAAAGCGTCATCAGAATATTCCAAAATAGTGTTTCATTCAACTCTGTGATTTTCTTTTTTTTAAAAACCTTAAAGGTGGTTTCATACTGTTGTTGTATCAATTTGATTTCGATCTGGTGTTTCAGATCATTTTTTTTGAAATCGCAATTTCTTTAGTTTTGTATGTCGAAAAATGTTGGTAGTTTTCAATAAATTAATGGAACTTCTTTTCAACTAATCCATTTCCATAATGAGAAACGGAATATAATTTTGTCCATTGGGAGAATAAATTACCAACCTGTTCACTAAACGCGATTTCCTAGACTAAACAGCATTTCAACTAACGATTCATGCATATTATTAGGAATGTAGCGTGAGATTGTGGTTGAGGCAGAATCAAAAGTAAGCAGACAACATTTGAGTGTCATTCTTAGTATGAAATAATCAACCGAAATGACGATGACAAATTGTAAACCTATTGAAGCTTTTTTAATTGAGAATATACTGACTTAAAATGTTTTTCGGAGACTATGTCAATTTGATAAACCTGATTATTATCTACTAAATTGTTTAATTTTTCAGCCATTATTGGTTCAACAACATTTTGACGTTTATATAAATAATCAGCTAATTTTCTCTTCCCAACGAAATATAAATAAACTAAATTCCGGAATACTACAGATGACATTTTTCAAACGTTAAGTAACTGATGAGTAGTGGGCCAGATAATCGTTTTTTTCATAACATTCTCATCACCGTTAAATTAAGTAAATTTGGATGTACGTCAGTATATTTACAAAACTTATATCTTCAGAAAAACACAAATCTCACACATGACCCGTGTACATCAAGTCAGTAGGTGATGTCAGTGCTGTTGCCATATTAATATTATCAATAACTTCGGAGGTCTGCTCATACTCTAATCCGTTGTTCTTTCAGTAGCCATAATTTTATGGTGGTTGACAGAGATTATCGTGTGACAGAGTGGAATGATGCGGTATGAATTATAAACTTTTGCTATTATACTTATTCTTGTAAAATTTAAGGATATGAAAAGAACATACATTGCTGTTTACCATTATTGTGCTGTAACGTTTTGATTTTTATTCCGTTGTATAAGAGTGGCTTTAATAGTTAAATTATTAATGTTATAATTCTCCTTGACCGTGTATATTTGATAAACGCTGAATATATTCTAGTATTCTAAGCTCCATTATTCTCTGTGCTTGTCTAACTGATCATAAAATAAATAATATTCAGACAAGAACTTATAGTTTTGCAAAGATCCCACAATACTTTTCGGAGGGAAATTCGGTTTACCATTCAATAATGACAGAATATACCTTTCTTCAGTTTTATTTAAGATTGTCTGACTAGAAACAGTATAAGATCAATCTCTGACTTAATTCCATTCATAGTTTTTGTACATCTCTTTATGAATGCAGCATCTGGATATTTCATCTTCTGTATTCATTCAGTAAGTGTGTACTGCTCCGATGAACAAATCGAATTCAGTCAATTGGTCATTGCTACAAACATTCTTTAACAGAGCTTCTCATTAACATAGATGTACATCAAGATATTAGATAGTTTAAATATTTCATGGAGGTGATCAGAGTCAATCAGTATCAACTAAAGAACTTATAAAATATAATGGACAATTTGCTCCTTTTAGCTTTAATGTTTTTCAATATTTCTTGGTAGACATTTTGAACCTACTGCTCACCAATATATGAAAGTATTAGTCAAATTAACTATACAGTGGTTGATCAGATTAAGAATATGTATTTATTATTTATCATACAAATGCATCATTGCGAGTTTTTCAACAAAAAAGAGCCAGTGAAATGAATGAAAACTGTTTCAAACATGATGGGATGGTTCATAGAATTTGCAAAACTACCCCTTTTACGATATAAGAATAAAAATATTGTGACTTTAAAGAGATGAATAAATGTTTATCGGAACATTAAAGAAATGTGAGAAAATAAACTGAACAATGTAACTGTCTGTTTCGCTTCAAACATTTAGTATCCCACTAGTCGCTTCCACATACTTCATATCACGATCTAATTGACAGGCTGAACACAATGGACAAAAGTATTCCTTCAGATAGTCTTTGCACAAAGTACCCTAATAATAGAAAAATGAAAGTGATGAAATGTGATATGATGTAGATTTTAAAAAATACCAGGAATGCTTTTTCGTTACAAGAGTAAACAGAAATTTTTTTGTTTCTGGTTGTTTATATTGAAACAATTAAACTGTTTTACTCCAGCTGAAAAGTTTTTATCATTCGGAAGTTCATTCTCTACAGAACGTAGCACTGAATCTAGGTTACGCTAGTATTTCACTCATTAGTTTACTGCCTTTACTACTGAATAGTATATAGTTTTACTACAACGACATACGTGGAAGATTCAAATAGCTTGTCAACTAGGAGCGTAATGTCATCAACACACTTTCTTAATAAATATCAGTTAAAAAAGGCTGAGCATATCATATACTATGTGTGTTGTTTCATATAGAAAATAAGGCAGTGATTTTACTTCCTAATCTATACCTTGGCTGACAGAATTTAATGGTTTAGTTTAAATACTTACAATAATAGTACATCGGCTTGTTTCTTTGCAGTTTATTCTTCTGATGGTTGAAAAAGAAGAACTAGTAAACATCAGAAAACGATGATAAAGTAATAGAACAGAATGGGACTTCAAAGTTAATTCCCGTCCTATATACAACTTTTTAGTATTAGGAATAAGTCATTTAGTAATTAAAATTTTGTTCTATGAAACATGTAGTCTGAGACTCAAAGACCTACCAGGATGTGCGGATTTTATTGAAGATATATTATTTGATATTTGAATTAGATTGAGATTGCTTAAAAGTCAAGATTGGAAAAGACTGTGTATTTTAATCTTGGAATATTCTCATTAGGTATTCATTTACATTCTGAATCTCAGATTTATCCAGTTTTAAAATACTTGGATGTGGTTCACGTCTAGAAATACATGAGGCTACTTATTTAGGAATTAATTTCTATTTCGTTTATACATAAGATGAAGAACATAGATGTTTAACCCTTTGCAACTATGCTTATAAAATGGATAACTTATTTTTTAAAATACCAAGGGCTTTATTAGGAGAGTTCGTTTAGCACTGAGGTCAAGACAGTATAACGTTTGCTACTACTGAATGACTGAATAATGCAACAGTTTAAAAAGTCATATTTTCGATCTGAAACCTGTACAAAAGTTGGATTCAATCAGATAAATAGACATAATTTAGGATTAACTCAGAAAGGAAAATAGGGAATTTCGGCATATAACCAAGTCCCCCAGGAGATTTTGTTGAAGAATTCGCCAAATTTATTTCGTCGAATGACACCGGATAGTGTTATTAGGGCCCACCTAGTTCCCATTTTTATTGTGAATATGAGAAGATTCAGTTTTCTGAGCTTACAAATGAGTGGAACTGGGATTACTTTAGAATACTCCATTGGTTCTTAAGATGATACTGATTTGTAGTTGTGTCTGAAAATCAATCAAAATGATAGTGATGAATACCAACTTAAATGTATATATTTCTATACTTTCAGCGTACTTACGTGTCATATGTTTGACAAATCTCAGGTTAATATCAATTATCACTTTTGGGCACAAATGTTTACGAATAGCTGATTTCTCACGTCCTGGATTACCTAACAACTCCTTCAGCATCTGATAGCTGTACGGTCCACTTGATAAGATGTATGTTTAGATCAAAGCACTTTTTAAAAACGTGTAATCTTCTACTGGTGCTGTGAATAAGCCTTTAGAAAATGTAAGTAATATACAAGAGTTTCTTTCATGTCATTTAAAACTATCTTTGATCGTGTTTTCATGGAATTATTGTGTGAAGTACTGGTTGATTTTGTTCCAATACGTCATTGTGAAATAACCTGCTTCATAAATAAGACGTTCAAATACATTGATAGTTAGTGCTACCTTGACGTGGTGGTCGGGCTTGCCTATCGGGATGATTCAATCGAGCTATACTGGCTGGAACAATCGTTCCTCAAGGTCCTACCATGTCCAGGTCCTACCAGGTCGTTTGAAGAGCGGTGAGACTAAAAGCAGCAAACCCAAGGTCCGAAGGCGAAGTCGTACTGCTGACTGAACAGAGGTGTGAAAGCAGTAAGGTGTTTCCTTCAGGCAACCAGCATGACAGCGACGCTGCCTTCCCACAAGGAGGGGTGGGGTTAGAAAAGGTCGACCCTAAAAATGCACACCTCGCCTTATCCCATGGATATCCGTCTCCAGCGGTAAGGTCCTTTGAAGAACGGAGCTAACACAAAAACTACCCACAAAAAGGTCGTGTGTGACCGACCTCAAGTAGTTGTCCCTTGGGCACTGCGGTCACGCTCTCAGGTCATTAAGACCACTTTTAACCCAATTTCCTTTTCAGGTATCTCTAGAAGAACCCTTCCACGGTGTGGGCAACCGGGAAGTGATAACTGCCCTCAGACCTCTAACAGCACTCAAGACCACTGTATTCATAATCAATCTCCTTCTTCATTTCCTACTATTCTTTCTACCTTGACTTTCAACACTAAACTTCCTCTCTCGGTTTCCTCCTCAAGTGCCACCATGGCCAACGATTCAAGTGCGCGAAACGCTGTCCCAGGTCTACTAAAACCTCGCTCCAAACTACACATTGGAGCCTTCAACATACGTACCCTATGCCAAATCGGTCAACAGGCCTCCTTAGCTAAAACCCTAGAATCTCGTACCATTGATGTATGCTGTGTCTCCGAAGCACACATACAGGATCCCAGTATGGTCATTCACTTGACCTCATCTCGCCAAAATGGACAGCCAACGAAATACACCCTCCGTGTATCTGGCGTCCCGTTGGCTAGTTCTCGTGGACTTGCAGGTGTAGGCATAGCACTAAGTACAAGGGCAGAACAGGCACAACTAGAATGGATCCCCGTTGACAGTCGCCTGCGTGCTGTTCGGCTAAATGGCTCCGTAAGAACTCGGAAGGATAGGGACACACGTCGTTGGCTTTTTCGTCGTTTCTGCCTACGCTCCCACTGATTGCAGCCATGACGAAGTGGAAGATGACTTTTATAGAAAACTCTCTGAACTTCTTCAGAAAGCTAAGCGCTCAGACATAGTAGTCGTAGCGGGTGACTTTAATGCCCAGGTAGGCAGCTTAAATCGAACAGAAAGACATTTAGGTGGGTGTTTTAGTATTCCGGCTCAACGAACCGATAATGGTGATCGTCTGTTGCAATTACGCTTAGACAATCGTTTATTTTTAGCAAGCACTAATTTTAAGCATAAGTAAAGAAATCGTCTAACATGGCGACCACCTGCACCAAACCAACGATGGACTCAAATAGACCATATTGTCATCAGTCATAGTTGGAGAGGCTCAATAGAAGATTGTCGCTCGTATTGGAATACATGTTTAGACTCTGATCACGCTTTAATACGAGCGTGCATTCGTCTGCGCCTCAATGGACGCAGGAAAAGTACACTAAGAAGACCCATTAGGATTGAACTGGAGGACGAGAAAGCCAAATGCGAATTCCAGAAAAAACTGAGTTCACATCTAGGCAGTTCTGTAAACGAGACTGACCCAGATGCTGCTTGGAAAGACACACGAACAGCTGTGGAAACAGCAGTAACATCTATTCGTTATTTAAACCATAGGGCTCCAAAAAACCAATGGATTTCTTCTAAGTCTATTTCACTGATGGATTCGCGTAAACTCATCCCATCAGACTCTGAACATGACGAAGAGCGTAAACAAATTAGATCTAGGTTAACTAAAAGCCTAAGGAACGATCGTGAGCAGTGGTGGGTAATGAAAGCAAAAGAGATGGAAAAGGCAGCGGCTGTAGGCAACACCAGGCAACTATTCAGACTAATAAAAGAAACCGGAATTAAGAAGTCAAGTGTAAGTGAGACAATCTCGAAAAAAGACGGAACCCCTATCTGCTCTCAACACAAACGTTTAGAACGATGGGCGGAACACTTTAGAGAACAGCTTAGCTGGCCTTCAGCTACTCTACAGTTACCCACTATTCCCAGAAAACCTGAATGGAACATTGAAGTAGGTCCCCCGACCCTACTTGAAGTTCAAAAGGCTATAACTAATCTGAAACGAGGAAGAGCAGCTGGTCCAGATGGATTGGCTCCAGAGGTCTTTAAATATAGTGGTCCAATTTTAGCGATAAGGTTGACTAATATTCTGGCTAAAATCTGCGAGACGGACGTAATCCCATCTGACTGGTCACAATCTCTGATTGTCCCAATATATAAGAAGGGGTCAAAATCATCCTGCGATAACCATATAGGGATTAGTCTGACTAACATACCATCTAAAATACTAGCCTCAATAATTATCGGGCGCCTAACTAAAACTCGTGAACTGCAAACACAAGAAAATCAGACTGGCTTCAGACCTGGTCGTGGCTGTATCGACCACATATTCACCATTCGTCAAGTTTTAGAGCACAGACACGCTTATCGGCGTCCGACAATGATAGTTTTTCTTGACTTGAAAGCAGCATTTGACTCTGTAGACCAAGAGGTTCTGTGGCAGTGTCTGTCATTGAAAGGTGTACCTGAGAAGTACATAAACCTTGTGGAGGCTCTTTACTCGAACACTACCAGTCGAGTGAGAGCTTATGGCGAACTGTCATATGATTTTACAACCTCAAGTGGTGTCCGTCAAGGCTGTCTACTATCCCCATTTTTGTTTAACTTCATTATAGACCTGTTGCTGGAAATAACACTTTCGTCGACTGAATTTACAGGAATTGATCTTCTACTAGGAGGTTCACTTATCGACTTAGAATACGCAGATGACATAGTCCTGTTTGGTGAAGACGCTGGCAAAATGCAGTCTTCTGTTAGAACTGAGTAATAATGCCAGGATGTTTGAGATGCGTTTCTCCCCATCCAAATGTAAATTGTTACTCCAGGACTAGCCTACGTCAACACCCGAACTAAGGATAGGGAATGAAGTAGTCGAACGCGTCGACAACTTCACTTATCTTGGAAGTCTGATCAGCCCTAATGGGTTGGTGTCTGACGAAATCTCAGCACGGATTCAAAAAACTCGTTTGGCTTTTGCCAACTTACGTCACCTATGGCGAAGACGAGATATCCGTCTATCAATTAAGGGACGAGTATACTGCGCATCAGTTCGCTCTGTTCTACTTTACGGCTGTGAAACATGGCCATTAAGAGTAGAAGATACTCGTAGGTTACTAGTATTTGACCACAGATGTCTTAGAAATATTGCTCGCATCTGCTGGGATCACCGGGTAAGTAATAGTGAGGTTAGACGCAGGGTATTAGGGAATGATGGTAAATCAGTTGATGAGGTGATGAATCTTCATCGACTGAGGTGGTTGGGCCATGTGTTACGTATGCCTGAACACCGATTACCACGACGCGCTATGATGACTAGTGTAGGGGATTGTTGGAAGAGAGTTAGGGGCGGCCAAACCAAAACATGGCATCAGTGTTTGAAGTCACTAACTTCTAGTCTGAGTCATGTTGGCAGATGTAGACTACCTGGTTGAGGTCCGCGCGACTATCGTAACCAATGGTTGGAGACTCTGGGTGACATGGCTCAGAATCGATCACAATGGCGTAGGTGTATACACTCTTTATCTTCTCTTAAACTATGAGATTAAAATTGCTTCATATCTCTCTTCCTTCCTATACTATATCCTTATATACAACCTTTCTTTATATACTACCATTACTAAATTAATTACTTCTATGAATCCGGTGTTCATCTTGTTGTGCTAACGAGGTATGGCAACTTGGACCGATGAATATATGTGCCTGGTCCTACGTTATCGACTGACTGACTGAGTGCTATGAAAATACTCATAATGGTTTAATGTGAGTTACTTCAGCAGAGTGCTTTATTCCATACTCCAATTCTGATGCCTGTTTATATTAAAACTTAAAGCTGATGATAATTATCATCCCCTTTGCATTGTGCATATCTAAATACAATAATATGCCCATATTTAGAAAATATTTTAGAAAACTCAGAGGAAAAGATTGTTGCGCTGAAACTGTTTATATCTTACGTGTTTGTTCGCACATAAATAACTTCGAGAAATGGTATTCGGTTATTGCAATAGACAAACCAGCAACTGCACAGATAAGTACAATATAAATTGGTTTTGGTCTACTATAAAAGATAATTTTATCTAATAAATTACATGAAGTATGTTTAGAGTTAATCACCTAAAGAACCATTCAGTCGCTTTATACATTAGAATTATACATTCAGATAATGATCCAATCATATTTGGCTAGCAGTATATAGTGTTGATTTTACTAAGGAATAGATGCTATGGTAAAATAAATAAATGTATAAGTTAATGACTTAAGCATTACCCTTTCTAAGATATTTCAACTGAATAAACACACGAAATCAGCAATGAAACCTCAAATAAAGACAAACAATTTGCGGAGACATCATAAATCATGAATTTAAGGGGTATCATTAATCGAACGGAATAAAACCGTCTTACCTATTGGTTTAAAGTGGTGATGCTTATAACTAGTGCATTCATGAAATCAGACTTCTAGATAATCATAATTTATTTGTAAACTGATGGATAGTATAGCAACAAATGTACTGCCTATTTAATTTCATTTATATTATCATATCATTAATGTAATTATAGTGTTTTAGGAAAATACCATAAAGGTTTCCTATACTATTAATAGTATATTTCTAGATAATTGTAAGCTGAATATCCGTCAAGTAAATGTCGCTTCATTGTATGCTATCAATAAAGTCCATATCAGTGTCGTAAGTGATCTCATTTTAAGAATGAACAAAATTCGACAATAGCTTCAGGGAATTGGTTAATTATTTGATAGGAATTTTAACTCAACTCACTTGTATATTATGTTTAGCTCGATGGTATGCTCTTAACGTGAAACCAGGGCATATAATAAAACATGGGGTTGCACAACATTCATCATATCGACGATACATGTAGCACATGTAACAGGAATAACAGCAAAGCACAAGCCAACCTAAAATTTAAAAAAACCCGTCTAATTCAAGAAAACATTTCAAGATTTAATGCAATAATAAACTACACAAAGTGTTATTTTGTTTTGTGCTTGTTTTTTATCCAAAGGTATGATCGAAATGACTCAAGACAAATCCAAAGAATGATGGAATCGTTTTGTATAGTTATAATGTAAAATTACTGCTTCTTGGATATTCTGTATTAATTATAACATCCGTTACATTGTAGAACGCGTTACCTGAGGTTGAAAATATCTGTGATAAAAAGCCAACACAAGAATTGTAGTGCTTATGGTTTTAACTGGGGAATAGATACTAAAGAATCATTATTAAACTATAGACTGAGATAGCTCTCTATTAATCATGGATATTGCATTGTAGTTTAATTGATACCTCACTTTTAAAAATATAATACACCGTTAAGTTTGAAACTGAAATTTTAACTCTCTTTGTTATGAATTGCAATCAAAATCACTTGTGAATATGACTGAAACTAACACTAATCTGAAGGGGTTTTGTGGAGATCTCAGTATTTTGATAGTTGAAAGCATGAGTCAATTGAAGCTGTGTTTGAATCTTGCGAGGCGAGATCGTGGATGCGGACTACTGAGGAGTCCCACAATAGGACAAAACGGCCGTTCAGTGCTTCCAGGTTTTCCTTGGTGGTCTAGCTTCAATTGACTCACGATTTCAACTATGATAGCACTAATCTGTCTCGTATGTGTATAATAGTCAACTAATTAAAAAAATAGTCTAAATAGATAAATTTCAAATGTACCCTCAGTAGGAAGGAAGCATTCTTATTTCATGAACTAATTTGAAACTTATGAAATACTTCGGTTAATAACAATTCACATTTTAATCGAATACTAATAAATGAGTAAACAATAGAAGAAAAAACAACTTACATGAATTACAGTCATTTGTACAGTCAAATAGTCCATCATGCCAATCTCTTTGTCTAACTGCATATGGTTGCTTAGTTGTCGGACTGTCCATTTAAAAAGAAAAAGGATTATAGTATTCTGTTATTATTTAATTGTTAAAGATAATTATGGAAAGTGAGCGTTTTAATTATTAATAAAGAAAAGATTTATCAAGTTAAATAATAACAGAGAATAGAGTTATATATTAATGAGATTGTAGACATGTGTTAACTTATTTCATTGACTGGATTCAACACCAATAAGAAGTGCCTTAGAAACCATTGGTTATCTAATGAATAAATGTTTTTTTATACTCATGTAAACAAAAAGGTTTGGGATTGGTTAATTATCAATTGATCATTGTAAGTACAAAATTGAAGGTGGACTTCATTTGTTATGTAAGTATACAAATATTTGTGTTGACAAATAAAAAATCTGGTTACGAGTTTCAATTTTTATTTAGTTATCAAGGAATCAATTTCAGAAAGGAACTTGAATAGTTCAAATTTGATCAACTAAAGATATCAGTGGTACACTGAATATTAAAATAAATAAAGTGATTCTTCTGGTTATTAGTCCAGGAGTTCAGAGAGAGGTGAAGTATACTGACTATTGAGCAGTTAGCTATATCTTGGAAAAACTAGTATTATCAAATAGGAATTAAACGAATAATAAGTGGAGGCTTTTTTTATCATAATGATTCACTTATTACATGTAGTCTCAGACGAATGATTTTAGGGAAATAGTAAAAGTTAAAAATTAATTAAAAATGAAAAGTCGTTGAAAGATGCATTCAAATATTGCATTTTAAAATAAAGTAAAATAACATAACTGAAAGTGAATTCATTTAACTAATGATATTTATTTAAACATATAAATATTGGTACAAAGGGGCATCAAATAGATATGCTCCACATTAGTCAATTGATTTGTATGTGGGCTGTGATACTGCCCGGATGCCCAGACCGAAGCAGGTGGTTTTCTTAGGCGGCCACACCTCGAGCTTTTGGCCTAAAGATGTAATCCACAAGGCAGTGGAGCAACGTAAGCAGATGCAGTCTCATAGAAACCGTTAGGGCAACATTAGGATTATATGCTATTTGTTCCTTCAGGATTCTGAAGCCATGTGAACCATTAGCTTGGAACTAACATGTTCCAACTCCCCTAGATGGACGCTTCATATTCACCAATCCGGTTAAAGCGCCGGAAATTCGCTTTTCGTCCTCTCAGTTTCGTAAACAATACCCCCGCCGCGAGAAGGCAGTAATTAGAACTTCCCTTTCAGTGGCTGTTTGCATGTATTCATGTGAGAGCGTTTCGAGAGGGAGATTGGGATCTCCCCACCCTCAGTCGTACCAGGGCATTTGGAGGCGAAGTCAGAAACGGCAATGAAGGAGCTTTCGATCACATTTTTCTAGTAACAAGTCGTTATATTTTACAAAAGATAAAACACTGCTTTTTTGGAGCTGTGTCAAATTTTGTACCTAAGACAAATCCAAACTTTATTGAGTAAGTGAAGATATGTCTCAGTGTTTTCTTAATCAATTTTAACTTTATACCGTTGATTCCGTTCAAAAATCTGGTTAAAGCAGAAAATGACAACAATTCAAGATTACAATTAATTCGTCCTGTTTCTATGCTTTATCCTCAACTAAATACAAGCTATTAAGTTTAATTAGTTTAAACAATAACACACTTGGAATTCTTATGAAATAAGCTGTCATCAATGAACACAATTGTTTGTGTATAATTTAAAGGGAGTTTTAGAGCTTGTAGAAGGAAATAGACTGAGTAAAGGTAACAAAGAAGCTTATAGTTTCTTATGAATTATCACTATCCCTTATCAACATCGCTTCAAAGATAAACTATCAACATGATTAGCCATTATTCAGAAGATATATCTATGCCAAATGTACAACTAACTTCGAATGTCTATTATGTATCAAACTCAGAGATAAGTTGGGAATTGGATATTTTTTAAATGGATATTTCAGGTTAAACCATCGAAAGACTTCTTAGTTTAACTTAATAACGTTCTTCCATTTCATTAAACTGACTACAAAATCGCTAAGACTGATTGTAACTTAGCAATCGGCTTTTTTACACACTACCACAGTATTTCTGACAAGTAATATGACATTTATTGAAGCTAACCACATACCATTGTAAGATTTTTTCTGTACGCAGCGACTGATAGTACCATATCACATAATGAAAATGGGGCCGGAAATATCCATAAAAATAGCTTTTTTAAAGCATGTAAAAAGATGTTCAAGGTTTAAAGATGAATAAAATACTTAAGAAAAAAAGGTGTTAAGGAACATGACTGGTAAATTGCTTATCAAAGCTGAACCAACATTAAACTAACTTTTTCAAAATTTAGGCACACACACGTGAGTAGATATAGCAGTCTATACTATGATATAGTGTAAGAGATACCTTTCTGATTAACTTCTTGAGAGGATTTATTACCAGTGATATCTCCGTAAAAATTGAAGATTCACAAAGTTTTGTTTTGAGGAATATGAATTTGGTTCAGGAAAACTTTCTGTTTTGTATGTTTTTTTCAATAGATCGTAAAGAGCAATTGACTTATTGAAAGATGGATTTCAGAAAGGTTAGTTTATGCCTTTAGAAATCTGCTGAGAAAACTTCACACTAGCCTAGGCATAAAGAACGAATGAGATTTGATTTTCTTGTTTCTCGGACACTATTCTATAAGTTCATCTATTGTTCATTCTTCACAAGCCTTACATATGGGTTTTTGTTGTGTTTCATTATTTCCTTTCGTTAATAAAATATCCTCAGAAAGTAATTTTCATTTCAGTTTTTATCCCACTGTAAAGATAAGTGATGATAGTAATTATCAGAAGGCTTGAAGATTTATTGAACATCGAATATATGGTCGATATATAGTTGATCAGTAGTTGATTATAGGCTCGGTGGTGAATTCTTTACTATCTTATCCATTTACTTATATATCTGATTAATGAAGCTAAAGTGCATATTCAAGGTACATCTCAAAATCACTTCTTCTGAATAAACGATAAAGATTTAAATATCTATTCCGTTTATTTCTAAACATTGAAAGCTAATTTCTAAGCTACACTTTAATTTACCTGATACACAATCAAAGGATTGAGAGTATATACCACACTCACTAATTTGCATCAATAAACTGAACAATCATAACAACAAACAACAACAAAAAATGTTTTTCAGTTTTACAAACTTGTTTTTCACCTGGAATCGCATTTTTTTTAAATTGAGATAAAATTTAAGAGTTTAATGTTCAATTGTTATTTAATGATAAACATGTTATGACTTATTTAGTGAAATTTTTTAAAAATGGTACATTTTGGCAGAAGATGAAAGTAATAAATCTTGTAATAAATAAATAAGTCATCACTGTTCTTTTTTTTTGTTTTGTTCTTGTTCTCATGAACTTTGTATTTGATATGTGTAATTTATTGTTGGTATTGTGATTGAATCTCTTGGATGAATATAACATAACTTATACAAATATACGTTTTATCCTTTTGATATTCTATGAAGAATGGTTATACTTTTTGTAAAGGTAACAGTGTGGTGTGGGTTACTGATATTCACATAAGTAGTATATGGTGATGGTAGAGCATTAAATGTATTTCAGTAGAAGATCGATAAGAAGAGAACGGGAACGGCACACAATTGGTACAAAAGCGCATCAACAATTATAATCGGAGACTATGCACAGATATTTGCAGAAGAAGCAGTCAAATTGAGACAATTGATTGTTATTTTGCAAATTAACAGTTCACTATATGGTTCTCATATTTTAATGAGACATTCTGTAATGTTGTACATTAGATTGACCCCACTTGTATTTTGTTCACTACAATAGTAATGGAATTTTGAACGTGTATTTCATAGAATTAGGAATCGATAAATACTATGAACATAATTATCCGCTGAATTTATATTTTAACAAGATAAATTCATGAAAATTCACCGTCGTTTTCTGACCACATGGAGCATGATACCAACTCGTGATACTTACATGAACTTATAGTACCTCTGCTATAATTAAGGTTGTTCATGTTTACTTTTGTCAAGCCTTCCAATTTAACAAGCAGTGTTTATTTAAACGGTAACAGTTTATATATCTTCGTATTATTATTACTTCTGTATGAACATATATACTTGATCACATATAATAGCCTACTGGCATATCCCTCTTTCTAGATTAAATGTTAGTTGCTTAAATCGCTTGATAAATCACATATATATACTCGGCTCTTAATTCGCCTCTGTATGCGCTCCATCGCTCGTGTTACTGTGCTTGCTCAATTTCACTTGGTGTGCTTGTGGCTTACTGACCTGTGAGCTATTCGATAATAAACTGTAGTCAGTGCCTCGTGTTGCCTTCTTAAATTCATATACCGTTGGGATTTATTTAATAGCTGTTATGAGGGCGATTAATATATATGAAGCCTTAGGAATTATCGCGAAGATAATTCACTACAAGCTGTTGATATTCATTTTACTTAATATTGTAGTTGTATCATCTTAAAACTTTAACAGTTGCTTTCATTTTATATATACTCATTGAATATTTGTTTAACTGTGACTGATTCTATATTTTGTATTCTTAGTTCATATTTTGACTATCGACCGCCTTTATGGTATTGACACAGGTACAAATTATTACATGGCTTATTCTATATTTTGTGTAAGTAATTATTATATAACTATTGTATGAAGCATTTCCTTCTTAATTATTCATTAATGCGGTAAACGCTTTAGACACCTCACGAAATGATATTTGTAAATACATCGTTTATTCTGTGCTAAACAGTAGTATTACATCTTGGACGAATCTTGTGTTGTGATTTAGGGTTTTTTACGCTTAACTCAGTCTTTTCTTGAGAAGGGCCAAACGAAATTAGCAAGCACATCAAGCAAATAAACTTATTACTCTCTATTACTCTCTATTTGACACGACTTAAAAGCTCATATGAGTATAAATATACAAATTATCTGATCACAACGTACCACAAATTGAAAAATCGTGTGCACATGAGTAAGCTGTAAGTGAAATAGGTCCGTAATTGATTAACAATAAATTGTGGACGATAAGATGTATCACAATTCTTTTATGAATCTAACCGAAGCTTAAAATCAAGAGGGATATAATAACATAATAATCCAAGTATTGAATTATCAGGCAATAAAAATATGTATAACATTTCCTTGTAGAATAGTTCTGCAAGTTTAACTTCACCTTGACTCCTCTTGTATTCGCTCATATATAACAGAAACCAATACTACTAGTTGTCTTTCTCGTGAGATCTATGTGCTTATTTTTAGTGAATGTTGGTATTCAAAGTATGGCTCGCGTTTAATATAGTTAGTTGACGTTCATTTCGACGAACTATTTAGAAAAATTATTTATTGGACAACGTATCAATTTAAACTTTGACAAACAAAATTTGAGCAAAAGCACTCCGAAGTTCGCTAGGACACCCGTCTAACTGTTGGTACTACGATTTTCGTGTGACGTCAAATAGTTCTGCCACGAGATCAGATTTTGTATATAAATGTTAGCGTTAAATTTCGTGTTTATCATGTGTTAAATTACACTTATTTGATCTATTCATGACTACCAGTGATAGTTTAGGATATATGTGAGAATTGTTATGTTATTTAGAACATACGATACCATTAGTTATTTTACCATGCTCTACGTTTTTAGTCATTAACTAGTGAATTCACAAAATAAAGGAAATTCACCAGGTCTTATGTCCTCTATACCAGATCAGTTGGTGTTGTGGAACCAGTGATATTAAGAATACAATTAAGTAAGGTCATCATTTATTTTCGAGTACATATATTGCCGTGCAACTATAATATACATTTGTAGATGAATCATGTAAACAACATTAAATACTAATCCGATAACAGCAATTTCAATCTTGTTCATTCATTTTCTATTCCTACTTACTACGACGACTAATACAACTACAACTATTACTACTACTACTACTACTACTACTACTACTACTACTACTACAGCTATCGCTTTCACTACCATCGAAGTTATTACAAAACAAATTATGACAGTTTAACGACATTTTCCAATAATTCTAATAACAAAAACAACAACTACAATAACATACATGACAATGGAAACGATAAAAATAACGACAATAAATATGATTCAAAGTGTGAAAGTTGTTTTTAAAAAGCGACAAAGACATAATATACTGCACTATATACGTAGGAGACAACAAAAATAATTTGGAAGTCTACATAGCAATTTAAGACACTAACAAAGATGACAAAAATAACATAAAATATGAGCCAATCATTGACACTGAAAACCACAGAAATAACCGCGAATGATTAGGCATGGCCCAATAAACTAAAAGACATGACCATAACTGTAAACGGATCATGTGATCAACAACAGTGAGAATGACGACATTAGCCTAACAAAACTGTTATAGATCAAGTGGTATGTTATTTAATTTTGTTGTAGTTGTCAATTCCATAGGTCACGGAGACAGTAACTTCACATAATATCTCATGTTCTGAGACAGCGATGACGACATTAATAATCCAACTAATAAAATCCGAAAACATGTGAAACTGGTATGTCCAAAGAGTTGGAGTTGTGTGCCATTGAATATTTTCGAACTGAGTTCTCATATGATTGTTTAGAGAGACAGAAAGAAACTTCAATTAGGAAGTCAAATTAGTTAAATAAGAAAACTACAGTAGTGCCATACAAAATATCACATCGAATTCAGCTCACCAACAGCACGTGACTTCTGGACGGAAGGATTCTAAGGACTTGAATATAAAGAACACTATCTTCGACAATCTTACGAAATTCTTATAAATGGTTATAATGCAAAGTGGTGTACGGAAAATAGCTCATAGATGAATTCCAAGTAAAGATCAGTGTCAAACAATGCTACTTGTTCTCTCCTTTGCTCTTTGTTCTCGTAGCCGACTGGATTATGAAGACTTTCATACCTCAAGAATCATAGAATACAATGGACAGCTTAGATGCAACTAGACGACTTGAAATTCGCAGATTATCTAACTCTTCTGTCCCATACACATCAACAAATGCAGATCAAGAAAACCAGTGTAGCAGAAGCCTCTGCATCATTAGGTCTCAACATTCACAAGAGGAAAAGCATTATCATAAAATACAGCTCGGAGAACACCAACCTAGTCACACTAGATGGTGAAGCTCTGGAGGAGGTGAAAATTTTCACTTATCTGGTCAGCATCATCGATGTATAAGGAGGATCTGATGCAAACGTAAAGGCAAGCAATCGCAAATCAAGGACAACATTCCTATAATTGAAGAATATATGCAACTCAAAACAACTCTCAATCAACATTGGAGTCAGAATCTTCAATACAAACTTCAAGAAAGTTCTATTGTGTGGAGGCGAAACTTGGTGAACTGCTACAAACATCATCGAAAAGGAACAAGCATTCCTAAGCAATTTTCTACACAAGATACTCAATGTCGGTTGATCGGATACTATGAGCAACAGCCTACTATGGGAGAGAACAAGTCAGCTTCCTACTGAAGATGAAATTAGGATATGTTGGATGTGGATAGGGCATACATTGAAGAAATCACCAAACTGCATCACGAGTCAAGCGCTAACTTGGAATCCTGAAGGGAAACGGAAAAGAGGAAGACCAGAGAAAACATTGCGTCGAGAATTGGGAGCAGACATGAAAAGGGTGAATATCAACTGAAAAGGATTGCCCAGGACAGAGTTCGGTGGGGAGTGCTGGTGGACGGCCCATGGTCCTCCACGAGGGGTAACAGACAAAGTAAGTTATGATATCTCTTCGTTTTCATGTACTAAGTTTCCATATATTCACGTGAATTCGAAACAAATAGTCCATTCCTTGATGTAATTGCATTCTCATAACACTCCCGATGGTTGGTGTTCATTTGATGCAAGTTAATGGAGCCTTTGTTTATTTTTAACAAATCCCAGATTTATTGTCCACAGTTCTAGTTTCGGTTTGTTGCCGACCCCCGTTGAATTTGACACTTGGATCAGTTTTCATTTAGTTTATTGTATGTTTTGTAAGTCACTCCTGCATAACAATCTTAGAAATCAATTCTTTTTTGACAATACTTTAACGTGTGGAAACGCTTGAACACCTCACTAATTGAGGAATGTAAACTATATTGCTTGTGTGGCATTTAATAATAACTTCATTTTTATTCATTATCTTACGCCGAACCTAGTCGACAATTTAAATACTCATATTTCACACTCCTCAATTCACGGGGTGTCTACGAATTCCCACACACAATAATGAATGTACTGATTGTTTAAAATTCACTCGAATACATGGGAATGTAATGTATGACATCGAAGAGACATGAACCATATTTTTTTAAATGATTGAAAATCATGTTAGCTACTGAATATTAGTAAGTAGCATAGTTAATATAAAAAAAGAACTGGGGCATAAAAATAATGAGTGTGGACGAAGCACTTGATATTGGTCGATATTATTATTATTATTATTATTATTATTATTATTATTATTAGTAGTAGTAGTAGTAGTAGTAGTAGTAGTAGTAGTAGTAGTAGAATAATAATAATTTTTTGTTTCGTGATCCCAACCACAGCTGTCATATATTCCGGATGGGTCAGTCAGTCAGTCACAACGTAGAACTTCGTACGTACGTACATCAGTTCGAGTTGCCATACCACATTAGCACAGAGATGAAGTTGTCGATTCAAATCCCATAGTGGTAGAAGTAGTAGGAGTATAATCAGAAATCCAAAAGATTAGGGTTTGAAGAAATTATTGAAGGAGTATAGTACAGTGAAATAAATTTGGAAAGAGAAAAAGATAAAGACATGAGGAATTAGATTAGAATTTCGTAGAACACAAAGAGTGGATGCACCTTCGCCATTGCAAACGATTTTGAGCCATGTCATTCAAGGTCTCTAACCATCGGTAGCTGTCATCTCGCGAATCCCAACCAGGTAGTCTACACCTACCAACATGGCCCACTCCACTTGTCAGTGACTTCATTGATTTGTGCCACGTTTTGGTCTGGCCACCCCTAGCTTTCTTCCAACCTACTCCTACACCATGAAACATTGCACGTCGGGGCAGTCGGTGGTCGGGCATACGTAACACATGTCCCAGCCATCTCAACTGGTGAAGTTTCACTACTTCATCAATCGATTTGCCATCCCTACCTAGTGCTCGTTTCCTAACAACTGCATTACTTACCCGGTGGTCCCAGGATATACGAGCAATGCTTCGAAGACACCTATGATCGAACACTAGTAGCCTACAAATATCCTCTACTCTTATTGGTCATGTTTCACTGATATAAAGAAGGACGGAACGAACTGCTGCACAGTAAACCCGTCCTCTGGTTGCTAGACGGATATCTGGCCTACGCCATAAATGACGCAAGTTGGCGAAAGCTAGACGAGCCTTCTGTATCCGTGCTGAGATTTCGTCACACACCAGATCACAAGGGCTGATGAGACTCCCGAGATAAGTGAAGTGGTCTACACGCTCAACTACTTCACTCCGTAACATTAGTTCAGGTGTCGATGCAACCCAATCCTGAAGTAACATTTTGCACTTCGAGGGAGAGAATTGCATCCCGAACATGCCTGCATAGTTGCTTATAGTGGTCAGAAGACTCTGCATGTTGTCAGCGTCTTCACCGAGTAAAATTATGTCGTCGGCGTATTCTAAGTCAACAAGTGAGCCTCCTGGTAAAAGTTCAACTCCTGGAGGTTTAGCTGATGAAAGTGCTATCTCCAAAAGTATGTCAATGACAAAGTTAAACAAGAATGGGGAGAGTGGACAGCCCTGACGAACGCCACTTGTGGTAATCAGTTCTGATGACAGTTCGCCATAGGCTCTAACTCGACCAGTTGTGTTCGAGTAGAGAGCCTTTATGAGGTTAATGTACTTCTTTGGTACTCCTTTCAGTGACAAACATTGCCATAGAACCTCACGATCAACGGATTCAAATGCCGCCTGAAGGTCAAGAAATACTACTATTGTGGGACGTCTGAATTTGTGTCTATGTTCTAGAGCCTGACGTAGAGTTAATATCTGGTCTCTAGTCTGCTCTCCGCGAGCTTTCTTTAGGCGTCCAAGTATAATTGAAGCTAGTATTTTAGACACTATATTAGTCAAACTGATTCCTCTGTGATTGTCACAGGAGGACTTTTGTCCTTTCTTATAGACTGGCACAATCAGTGATTGGGACCAGTCAGATGGAATTACGTCCAGTTCCCAGATTCTACCTAAGACCTCAGTCAATCTCGAGGCTAGTACTGGACCACCATCCTTAAAAATTTCAGGGGTAAACCTGTCAAGGCCTGCGGCTCTCCCTCGCTTTAGATTTCCTATAGCTTTTTCAACCTCGTAGAGAGTTGGAGGACTTACCTCAATTTGCTATTCAGGACGACTGGGGATCGTGGGTAACTGAAGTGTGGCTGAAGGCCAGTTGAACTGATCCATAAAGTGTTCTGCCAATCGATCCAATCTCCTGGATTGAGAATGAATAATATGCCCGTCTTTGTCTGGGGTAGTTTCGCTAATAGTTGGGTTCGTAATGCCGGTTTCTTTAATAAGTCTGAATAGCTGTCTGCTGTTACCTATTGCCGATGCCTTTTCCATCTCTCTTGCTTTCGCTACTCACCACTGTTCACGATCATTACGTAGGCTTCTTATAAGCCTGCGCTTAAGTTGACTCCGCTCTTCGTTATGTTCAGAGCCAGGTGGGATGAGTTTTCGAGCGTCTATCAGTGCGGTAGATGCTGCCGAGATCCATTGTTTCTCCGTAACGTTATGGCTTACCTTACTAGCGGATATCACTGCTATTTCCATAGCTTTTCGGATGTCATTCCACGCTGCCTCGGGGTGGACACAACTTACATGGTTGCCTAACTGTTTTTCTAGTTGTTCCTGAAATATATTCTTAGCTTGCCTATCATTGAGTAGAACCCTTAGAGGCTTCCCTGCGGTGTCTTTCCTACGTCCAGTAAGACGCAGACAGATACGTGCTCACACTAGAGCATGATCTGAATCTAAACATGTGCCCCAGAATGAGCGACAGTCTTCTATCGAGCCCCTCCATTGATGGCTGATAGCGATGTGATCTAATTGGGTCCAACGTTGGGACGAATTCGGGGGTCGCCATGTCAAAAGATGTTTTTCCTTATGCTTAAAGTTAGTATTTGCAAGAAATAGGCGGTTATCTGAGCATAGCTGCAACAGACGGTCGCCATTATCTGTTCTTTTCGCCATGACACCATAAAATCCACCCAGGTGTCTTTCCCTTTCACTTAGTTTACCTACTTGGGCATTAAAGTCACCTGCTACTATTACTACATCAGAACGCCTAGCTTCTCGGAGAAGGTCAGAAAGTTCCCTGTAAAACTCATCTTTTATATCGTCTGAGCTGCAGTCAGTGGGAGAGTAGGCAGAGACGACGAAGAGTCAACGACGGGTTTCCCTATCTTTCCGAGTCCTTACTGACCCGTTTAGTCGGACAGCGCATAGACGACTGTCTACTGGGATCCAGTCTAAAAGAGCTAGTTCTGCCCTACGACTTAATGCTATACCTACTCCAGCGAGGCCTCGGGAAGCAGCATCAGGGCTTCCAGATACACGAAGCGTGTATCGAGATGAAACTTTATTTTGATTAGGTGAGGTCAAATGAATGACGCTACTCGGATCTTGTATGCGCGTTTCGGAGATGCAGTACACATCGATGGTATAAGATTCTAAAGTTTTAGCTAAGGAAGCCTGTTGTCCTATTTGGCACAATGTTCGGACATTAAACGTTCCTACATGTAGTTTAGAGCGTGGTTTCAGGAGACCAGGAATAACGTTCTGTGTACTCGAATCGTTTGCTCTAGCGGTGCGAGGTGCTAAAAGGACGTGGGAAGGGTTAGTCGTGAAGATAAGAGAGTTGTTAGGTGTAGGAAGGATTTGAAAGCGACCAACTTGGTCCCGTGTGCAGTTAAGGGTATGAGGGCGAGTATCACTTCCCGGCTGCCCACACCGTGGAAGGGTATTTCTTGAGGGACCTGAAAAAGAAGTTGGATTAGTGTTGGTCTTAACGACCTGGGAGAGTGACCGCAGTGCCCAAGGGACAACTGCTTGAGGCCGGTCACACACGGCCTTTTTGTGGGGGATTTTTGACGTGTTAGCTCCGTTCTTCAAGGACCTTACCGCCGGAGACAGAAATCCGTAGGATTTTTAGGGTCGACCTTTTCTAACCCCATCCCTCCTTGTGGGAAGGCAGCATAGCTGTCATGCTGGTTGTCTGAAGGAAACACCTTACTGCTTTCACACCTCTGTACAGTCAGCAGTACGACTTCGCCTTCGGACCTTGGGTTTGCTGCTTTTAGTCTTAGCGCTCTTC
Source organism: Schistosoma rodhaini (assembly GCA_944470415.2). NCBI lineage: Eukaryota > Metazoa > Platyhelminthes > Trematoda > Strigeidida > Schistosomatidae > Schistosoma > Schistosoma rodhaini. The sequence goes on from OX104044.1 coordinate 37,624,674, forward strand.
AACCGACCTGTCTGGCATGGTAGGACCTTGAGGAACGATCGTCCCAGCCAGTATAGCTCGATTGGATCATCACGATAGGCAAGCCCGACCACCACGTCAAGGTAGCAGCAACGGTCGGGTCATTAAGACAGCATTAAAACCAAGAGCAACGAACGTTAGGTCTGAAGGTACAGTCGTTCTCATAATCGTATAAAAACTCAAATGAAGATAAATAACAACAGACAATAAAGATAACAAAGGAGGTATGAATAACGATTTGAATCTACTAAGCATACTCATATAATAAATGCCCGAATTACACCAACGAATATTTAATAACTACTAAAAATATAGTTCATTTTGAACAACTAACAAGCAAGAAAAATTATTCATTCACTTATATTCAGCACCAAACAACCAGAAAACTGCGTTGAACCTCTGTATGATAGCAAAACGCTGTGCACGACTAATCAAAAATAACGAACAAAAAGGCGCTTTGAAAATATCACAATGAACGAATAGTTAATAGTTCAAGGTAACTTGTTAGATACAAAACAATTAAAAAATACAGCAAACTGAAATCTGAAAACGACGAACTGAGGTTCACTTTCAATGACTAACAACAAATAAATGATGACTGAGGCCAAATAACTTAGAAGGCAAAACAAAGATAATATGTAAGTCTTGTTTAAAAAACGCACATTTAGAAAATTGGATTATACAACATTCAAGAATCAAATTTTCACAAACAGTATTTGACTTAAAACGACTACAACCATCGCGAATGAGAACACGAAAAAAAAAACTAACAACAAAAAACATCGATCACGTAACGATGTAACACCAACGGACGACTATGTTTCATCAACATTGAACAATCACATATTAACAACTAACATTCATGAACCAGCGATGATCGACACCAGACGAATAACCGACATGCAAAACAAACAACACAACAAATAAACGCCATCCACTCTGTTAATCCTACTCCGAGCCGACCTCAACCAACCAGTCCCTTTATCTAACCGACCTCATGGTACAGCACACGCGTCTTAAAATAAACAGTTTAACAGGCATTCGACATCGACATTGATCTTATTAGTTTCCAGGTTGGCTGAAGGCTCTCGGTCATGAAAAATCACCAGATCATGATGCAACCTGATATGAAATGGTTCTTCTACCATAGATAGCTGGTATAGAAATATTATGTTACACTCAGATATACTTTTTCCAAAAATCATTACCGCTTTCTTCCTCACTTGTTTCCAAGTCAATTTGTTAGTAGATTCTTTGGTATCAATACCGTCTGATTCTGTTTTATCCGGTGTATATTCAAATAGTGTGTCAAACTTTGGTGTTATCTATGATAAAAATAAGAATAATGAGACAGAGGAAACAATTATTCATTCGGTTAACAATTTAACTGATTTAATGACCATAAGAATAGAAATGAAGAAGTTTGGATTAAGAAAATAGCCATTGTACAGAAAGAAGCTGCATAGAAACATTATAATACAAAATTTACGTTTATTTGTATGATTGTCGATAACTTCACAGAAGTTATTTTCATTCAGGCTTATGTTTTATAAAAATTGTTGACGGATATCTATTTCTACTGAGTGAATCACACATAATTTTGATTAAAATTGTAGTCTAGATTTGATGGGAATGACTGCTAAATGCATTGTCATGTTCTAATAAACAGTGCTTTTTATTATCCCGTCTAATAATCCCGTTAATAACATAATTGGAAAGGGAATGATGATTGTCGCTGCCTATCTTTTGCATAGTGAATGTAATTATATAGTAAACTCCAACAAAGTCATCTAATAAGATCTGAACAACTTTACAATATCTAAACATGAATTAAAGAGCAGGGTCATTAACTCCAATATTTGCATATTTTTATTGATTACGAAATATTCATCTTTGCTATAACTGATTGTTGTTACAGATTCATGATGGGATTTACTACTTAGACTGTAGTTAGTATTTTCCTGTTGTAAATACTGAATATCAAATCTATTTTTAATGAATCAACTTATCAAATCGAATAGTTTTTCATGGTTCAATAAAGAAAATCTAGAACTAATCAATCAACACTAACTTGAATTTTTTTGCAAAAAGAAAAAGGGATTCACTGAGCAATGGAACTTATTGTATACTCCTCTTATAAATGTATAGAATTATTCCAAGTCATATATTTCTTATCAAAGTCATTCAATATTAGAGCGTTTTCCAAAGTTAAGTGAATCCACGACACTTACTTGCTTACTTACTTACACCTGTTACTCCCAATGGAGCATAGGCCGCCAACCAGCATTCTCCAACCTACTCTATCCTGGGCCTTCCTTTCTAGTTCTATCCAACTTTTGTTCATTCTTCTCATGTCTGTCTCCATTTCTCGGCGTAATGTGTTCTTTGGCCTTCCTCTTTTCCTTTGACCTTCAGGATTCCATGTGAGGGATTGCCTTGTGACGCAGTTAAGTGATTTCCTCAATATGTGCCCTATCCACTTCCAGTGCTTCTTCCTCTACTGAAATCTGGTTTGTTCTCCCTCACAGTAGAATGTTGCTGATAGTGTCTGGCCAACGGATCTGAAGTATTTTAGGTAGACAGCCGTTAATAAACACTTGTATCTTCTAGATGATGGCTTTCGTAGTTCTCCACGACAATTATACTGTAAATAATGAACTTGATTTGTGTCATAATTAAAGATAATTGGATCCATACAAATAAAACTAAGCTGTAAAAAATTTAGAATTTTCAAATCCCCAGCATTGTATATTAGTGAATATATCATAAACAGAGACAAGTAATAACAGAGTTCTTCCTATAGAGCGATAGCTGGACTAGTTAGTTACAACATATAGTTTGTCAAGAAATGTTATACTGTTTAGACTTCTCTATAACTAGTCGTTGATTTACGAAATTATTTTCACTAAGTCAGGTTGTTTATTATGACAAATTTAACTGGTTATTTTTCTCTCATAAAGCTGTATCTCAGCTCTCGTGTCACACGACTTAAACATAGTGGTTAACTCTATCATTACAAAAGAAACTAACAGATTTATCAAAAAAGGTAAGGCATATTCAGTAAGTAATAAAATCTTTCTAGTCCTTCATTCTCATTCCTCATTTAATATTCAGTAGGTCATGATTTCCCATATTAATGAGTGGTTAATGATAACAAGATTATAATATTTAGCTACAAGATATTTTAGAGTAATGAGTAAGATTAGCATTAAAAAAAGAACGTCTAAGATATCTTGACTACCTTTGAATAAAACCTATACTCTTTGAAACCAGTGGAGCTAATTCTTTTTTCCTGACATTTAAAATCGAGCAGTTTTCCCACTTTTTTGCGTGCCAAAATAATTCATCTGTATACGGGTATCTTCTCTTGGTATTGTCATTACTGCACTAATAAAAGTATCTGAGATTCTTGTTTACAACCTGTAACCTGTCATCTGTTGACATTTTAATATCCGGTGTCTAAATTTAGTGTTTAAATAATTTTAATTTCTTCACTGTTAAAATTTATAATTAGTCAGGTCTCAAATTCAATCAAAGGCTTCATATTTTAGGTGAAATGCACTTCTAGAACTCCTTCGTAAAGTCTTTGATAGTTGCGATGAACCTCAAAGTTGGTCCCTATTATTTAACTGGTAAGCTCCCAAAAGATTAAAAATATATAACCCATAGTATTCCACTAATTTACTGATATTAAATTTCATAGAATCTGTATACAATGCTTATTTCATTTCACCTAATTCTGAAGATCAAAGTAATCAGTGAACTGTTGTTCACTTGACCATTCACTATTGAAATAAATGAAACTCAAACTCAATAGCTTTGTTGACTGTTTAAAATATTCATAATCAAATTTCTCAGGCAATAAATTGATAGCTTTTGGGTTACAGTGTAAAGAGAAAGAATAACTGTATAACTCAATGTTCTAATGGGCAGTGAGTGCAAAGACGAATTAAATCTTTCTTGACCTTTAGATGGTGAGAATTCTTTAACAATAATAATAATTAGACGATATTATTCTGCTAACAGACAGTAAGCGGAAGTTATCGACTCCACAGACTTTGTTATCATTAGATTATTCAGTCGATTGAAATATTCATAGAAATTCAAGTATTCTATAGATAACCTATACAATATTGGAATATTTTTCACTTAGTTCACTTTAAGTGGACCTATTTAAAAGGTTTTAGAAAATATGTCCAACCTATTTAATCCCTTTATTATCGTCAATTCAAGCGAGCAAGTCATTTGCTACATTAAACCATATCAATGTTTTATTCGTTTGCCTAGAGGAAAGTTGAGATATTTGATTCCTTTGATCAGAAAAGGGTATAAATTCAAAAGATATGTAAAAATATTTAAGTTGAAATGAAAGGTGGATTGATTATCTATCTATCTATATTCCTAAACAATACAAATGAAACTTATATAGTAGTAATTTTCATCACATTATATAGAGAACTGTAGATAAGAAAGAAGGATAGAAAAAGCTGTTTTATCATAGTCTTGTAATCTTTGGAAGTGGACAGTCCTAACCGATACGTAGTTATTTGGAGAGTTATTAACTAGAAGGGAACAGTTATTCAGTTCTCCTTGGTTTCTAACTGTACTCCCGCTTATTTGTTAGATATGTATACTAACTGATAGTAGTACAAAATCGTCATTAAGTCATCTAATAAAACGTTTCGTTTGTTTGAGAATTCAGTATTGGAAAATGAAAGCTGCTAAAAATACACCTCAATTAAAACTGGTTTATTTGCATGTATTTCAGGACGTCGACATGAGTAGCTTATCAGTCCTTACCTATATTCATTAAGCTCAGTAATAAATTTAAACTTGGATAATATGAAATGCTAATTCCATGAATCACCCAGTAACGATAAGGTTTATCACTGAATCAAATATAAACCTTCACTTCCACTTGCTTGAGAACTTTATAACTGCTCAACAAATATGAAACAATTTACAGAAATATTGTAAAACAAAACGATGTCTCTACTTTCAGTAGTAACTGTCGTCAAAAATATGTGCCTTCATCATAGAGACATAATATTGAGGTTTGGGGTTCAGTAGATGAATCCCATTATAAGACGGGTTAACTGAGACTAGAAATACTAGTCATTAGATTCAAACTCTTCGCTTATTATGAAACTTGACGGTTTGTAATTAAGAGAGATGTTATCAGCGTTAGGAAGTTATAGGATATAAAAATCATCACCATTTGTCTGAATGATGTCGATTTATTTTGTTAGCTAAATATATTATGATTACATTTTTTTGTAACGATGGATGTCTCAATGCACGTTAAGAAATTTCATGTTTCCTATTGTCGGTGGATAACTGACTCTTTTTTGAACTTCATTAAAATATGTCAATGTGTATAGTTTTTATTGATACCACAGATTATTCTGTCAATATTTAACTACGACAGCTTCCGAGTACAATTCGCCAACAAATTAACCAAACACTGAATTATAGATCAGAAATTATACGTGACCTATAATCATTATTCTAATGAAATCTCTTTGCAAAATTTTATCACGATGATGTGACGCTTACATATTGAATATAATCTTTTGTCAATTTGTTACCCAACAAATAAACCATGTCCACCATAAATTTTTCTCATCTCGTTTCCTTTGTTTAGTGTACTTACAAGGTAAACTAATAACAGATCTCTTTCTCCCTATCTCTCTATCCTTCTCTCTCGTTTCACCTTTTGTGCTAAAGTGATAATCGTAGTAAGTGTTGAAAAACATGTTTTATGACTATATATATGACTATATATAACTCGATCTTAATTAATACGTATGACAAGTTGTCTACAAAAGAGCGTAAATCTTTTTTATTTCATTGTCTTTTTAAAGTTTTAATGATGCTACTTACTCATCACTCTCATGTCGTCTACCCTTACCACCACTATCATCAGCACCACTAGATACATACAAACATACATAAATTAAGTACACATGAATCTTTCCTTTTTTATTAACATTATTAATGTCAAAACACGTGGAATAAAGTCTCAATAGACAGACTGACATACTCGAACTTACATAGAATTGAACATTCATAATACTTACACATAAGAATTTCCAATCTTGTCATTTACTGTTAGGTTATAAAATTTTGCTACCTGGTTAAAAGTAAAATTAATCTGTCAGATTATATAATTTAATTTGACAGAAATTTTGCAATTATTTGTTTTCATTAATGAAACTGAAAGTCTAGTCAATGACTGTAAAGTTTTCATAAAAGGTCTCAGACGTTTTTCAGGTCAAAATATTCTTCGATGTTCATAATTTCAAAATTGATTCATTTTCAAATTGGTGAGAATAGATTTTAAAGCTGGTAAAACAAATTTATTTCTGACAGGTATCGGAAAATTAAGATGTTAGCCGCGTTCATTTGAGACTACCTGGAAGATATCTTCTACAAAAAAAACTTTTGTTAGCATTAGCATGGAAATGATCGTTGAAACTATTTAAGTCTAATAACAAACACAACTATTCTCACTTTTCCCAGGCGCTTATGGACCTAAATCTGTTAATTCTTCTCTAATGTCTCTGATACAGTAAATGACTTGACAGGAGAAATAAAGGCCAAAAGAAATAATTCATTACGGTATTCATCAAAAACTTTTAATTAAGCTAATTATTAATGTTAATTCCTTCATATAGTTCAGTTAATAACATTCCAGTGTTGCATCACTGACTTTTTATGCACTAACTGGTTATTGCACACTTTTACATTGTATATTTTTAGATTTAAGAATGGATTAAGCTTCCTAATTAGTTGATTAACAGAGCTAATTTAACCTCAATTAACATTATCGAACTAAAAATTAATGAATTGAAATATTTAAATGCAATCCACAACTATTGTATTGTATGATTTATTTCCCTTTCAATAAACTCCCACTTTTACACAATCCAGATCAATAATTTTTTCTCATACAATTCTTTTTAAATGGTGAATGGTTGCTCAATTTCGTGGATTGGTTGAAGTTAGACATTAACACCGTTGGATGCCGGCTCAGTGGTCTATTGGTTAAGCGCTCGCGCGCAAGACTGATAGGTACTGGTACTGGCGAGATCGTGGATGTGCACTGCCGAGGGGTCTCACGATGGGACGAAACGGCCGTCCAGTGCTTCCACATTTTTCATCGTTGTCTAGCTTCAAATGAGTCATGAATTTAACTACTATAAGTATCTCTCATTGCTCTTCCATACTGATTGCTGTTTTCGTTTATTTTCATTGGTGGAGGTTTTTCTGATATTCGACAATATAAAATTCACTTTTTTTAATGATGGGTATTCTCATGTTCAGGTTGTAAATAGCTCAGTTGAAACTGATAAATAAAATGAATATCTGATTCTGCTAAATTGGTTATTCTTGCTTCAATCAAATATTTGGATTTACAAATGACATACATTTTTATAGTCTCATTATATGATAGACAGACAAAGGCGAAATAGTTTATATAATGATAACAATTGAAGCCTTATCGACTTCATCATTTTGTGTGACTTAAATATCTACTTGTCCTTTTATTTTTGTATTCTTACCTATAATAGTATATGTCCGTGTGTGATTTATGCGTAGAATGATTGTTTTCTTATTAAGCAGTGATAACTCAATTATACATGCTTCATTCAATCTCTTCTATATACATTTCGAAGTGTTAAAAATAAATGCTACTTTGTGCGATAAGAAAAGCAATTATTCCTTGCAGACGCTTATCTAAGCAAAATCAAAACCCCAAAACAAATTTCTATTCAATCATACGATACAGTATTCTATAAGAACATAACACATTTGAAAAGAAATGAAATGTTCCTCTAGTGATTATCTGCACCTACAATGTAGCTCTGTGGAGATTTCTGTACAATGAATAAATGACATCTATCCAGTGCTCATTGATTTTAAATGATTATCTAATTAATAGTTGAATACATGAGTCGATTAAAGTTAGACTACCATGGAAAACCTGAAAACACTGAACGACCTTTTCGTCCTAATATGGGACTCCTCGACAGTGTGCACCCACGACCCCGCTTGCGGGATTCAAATCTACGATCTTCGGTCCCGTGTGCGAACGTTTAACCTCTCGACCACTGACCGGCATTCAACATTATTAATGTCTAACATCTCCAATTAATTTTACTCCGTGAAGAAACTATTCCTAATACATATGATCTACATAAAAACCTGTCAGTAAATGCTATTTTTTGTCAGTAATGTAACTTTATTTTCTAGCTGTAATGATATTATCATTAAGTGCTACATATAATAAATAAAATAGTTTTAGATTAATCTAACGAATTTAAGGCTAGTTCTTTTTTTGTTGTCAGCAAAATCGAAACAATCAAATGAACATTTCGAAGTAAATTTCAACGTAGATGAATGACTTAATAATCTTTCGTTTAATTGTTCTGTTGTCTAAAGAAGGTCATATAATGTAAAACTGTAATAGTTTAATTTATCTACAGTCAATATTTGGAAAGTGACAACTGTTCAAATTGCTCTCTTGGTCATCATTAGAGATATCTTCATGAAAGGGCTAAATGAATGCAAATACGACTCCTGTTGAAAAGCATATACAAAATACCAAATTGTTTCTAATTTAAATACTAATATGTATCAGTCGTTAAAGAAACAATAATCTGTTTAGAACGTTGTCGGTGTTAACAATGTTATTTTGATGTCTAAAGAAAATAGAGCAATTAATGACTTAAATTGTTGTCGAAATACTTTGAAATCCTGAAAACTCAGTTAAAATTCATTTGTGAACACTGAATTCTAGTAGTTATAGACCTGAGCAGATTCCATTGAGACATTTTTTCCGCGTAATATTGACAAATGAGATAACTCAAGCTCCTGAGTCGCTGAAATATCAGAACCATTTTGATTTCAAACGCTATTTTCTAAGACTAATAAAATGTGTTGTCTCTGTAAAATAATTCCAAATAAGCATCTATTTCCCGTTTTAGCTTAGATTTCTATGTAACCTTATGAGGCACATGGAATTCGACTACAGGTTGTGGTTTTTCCACTACTTTATGGATCAGTACACCACTCGACATTTGCTGTTAAACTCTGTGTTTAAAAATATAATACGTTTTTATCATCTAATCGGAACTTTCATTTTACTTTGAGTTTTAATTATGGACCAGTTCTCATCACAGATATAAATTCTGTTATATTCTACTACTTATTAAGGAATATTAGTAGAAATTCATATATTCATTAATCTTAATAATAATCACTTCCATTGTTCTCACTATTTCCAGTTACTTAGTCGTATTTTATACTAGCTAATTTGTGTCTTATTATTCTGTTGTCTGCAGACCCTATTATTCGCATATATTTATTGGTAAAAAGAAATCTCATTTGTAAGATTTCCGACTAAACTACTACACACCAGTTTTCTGTTGTCTTGGGACACTTCGAGAAACACTAATACAAAACCCAAAACAATCACAATACCAATTATCGACAGAATAAGGTTTGAATGACGATCGTTTACCGTATTCAAATATTTAGTGATATTTAGTGACTAATGATTATGTTCACCCCTGATCAGTTGAGGGACTGTGAAAAAAAGCAAAAAGAGTCTTGTGATTTTCTGTAAATTACTAATTGTTTCTATGAATAAATAAATAAAGTGAATTCAAAGAGAAGACAAAACGCATTATGTTAGCCAATAATATCGATAAAAGTAATATCGTATTGTTTGTTTGTTTTTATCATATAAATTAATTAACCCATGGAAATAAATTAAAGAATAACGAGAACATAGCTGAACGTTGACCAACTATTGTGCTAATTTATAATTATCAATCTTGTTTACTTTTGTTAGAGAGTTATAAACTGATCATACTTGACAATAATAATAAATATTCATTTATATATTGAATGGGGGGGATATTTTTCCCTATAGGATTTATGATAAAAACTATGTTCTCATGCACGGAACATCCAAGATCACAGAGTTTGTCATTTTTTTAAAATAATGAAACGGACCAATTCATTGTTAGGAAATGGTCGAATATTTGGCGCAGTAACGGTCTTCTTTTGAAAGAATAATAAAATTATTACATCATTATAAATTCAGTATTTGTTTATGGATAACAGGAAATCAATTGTTATTTTTTGCAACGTGAACTGTTTGTAACAGTCATCATGATACGATTACTGTCACTCTGACATAAACTGTGTATACGGGATAAAGGATGCTACACAAATAACTAATCTGCTACAGTTAACTGAAACACTTGTGATGGATAAGTTCTCAATCGTTTTCTTCTTGTTCACCCTCATTTTCATCATCGTCATCATCATCATCATCATTATATTCTTCGTCTTCCTCGTCTTCTTCTTCTTCTCCATCAACATCCTCCTCCTCCTCTGCTACAACCACTGAATCTTTTTGATGATCCGATTGCCTTAAATCATTTACCATTAAAACTTTGTCATTCCGAAATACTGTCTCACTTTTCTCGCTGTAGTTTGTCATAGACTCTGTTTCTTTGTCATGATTATTTTGTTGAGTCATAGTTAACTTTTCACGCGGGAAATTTACATCATCTCCTAACTTCGCTGTCATTTCCGAGTGTGTGGGCAGTGGTACTATCCCTGCTTCTGGTCTATCTCCGGGAGTAATTGCAAAATTATTAAATAACAAATGTGATTCATTCTGGCGGTCATGACGATTTTGATAATGTGAACGATTGTCTGGATCAAAATTCATATGAGACCATTGTAGAAGTGACTGATGATTGTCATTCTCCTTGGAGCATTCACTGTACATTGAGTAGTTAGAACTTGTACAACTCAATAGTTTACTTATTTTCTCCGGATAAACTGTACCATGTTTCTGATCTGAATATTCTTGTTGTTTGTGCAGTTCAGTTGCCCATAAGTCATATGAAGGTTGAGATGCATCTGTAGAAAGAGTAGATTTCAAACTTTGTTGATTTTGACTATCGAAATAACGTTCTATACTATTTGTTGAATGAGTTGACACGATATCAGATTTCAACAAAGAATTTTGATTAGTATCATGAATATTACCATCATTAGTAACTACACCAATACTCATAACCTCTTGATGGTGATTACTGTCAGTATTACATTGGCGTATACGCTTATGTGCATGATCACCATGTTCTCGATAGGGAATTCTCATTGCATACTCATTAAGGAAGTATTCACTCATTTTATGTTTTGAATCGTTGACATAGTTAGCGGTAGTTTTGTTTGATAATTGTGACGATGGAGGTGGCGGGGGTGTAGTAGTCAGCAAATGATTCGTTTTTGTTTGTTGGTGCTGATTGACGATATCTTCATATACTAGAGAATCATTTAACAAACAATATTCGCGACATTCAATTTCACTAATAGTTAGAAAAGAGGAAAGTTCGGGTAAATTTATTAGTGTAAACACACATAATGAATTATTATATATTTACTTGTTTATTGTAAATGTCAATAACCATGTGTTGTATATGGAATACAAAATATAATTTCGGGAAAAATAAATTTACCTCTGACCATGCATCTTAGATCTGATGAAAATGAAACCCCTTTTGATCTAAATTCTGAATTGTAAAGTGACATTTTTACCGGTCAATATTTGTTTCCGCTGGGAGTGGGAGTGAAAATCTGATGCGAAAAACATTATTTCATACTCCAACATACACACTAATCTGAGTTTTTCAGTTACTTAGTCAAAAATTAATAATTTTTAGTAGAGTCATGGGAAACATTCCATTAGAAACTTCTGTTAGTCGTTGTGCTACCGCGGATACACAAAGAAATCGTTGTTGGGATTTTATTCTCCGAACTAGGTGGTTTAATCATGAAGCCCTTGTTTTCTTTCTGAATAACATCATTGGCATAAACTTCAGATAGAAGTGAACCACTTAACTTTCTTCACATAGGATTGATAGCCTACTCTGTCGACCTTGATCTTGGTTGATTTTTGTTAACCCTTGTCATAATTTGTATATGTGTTTGTTTGACAGAACAGGCTATCAGTCATGTGTAAAGAAATTTGAATAGGGATTTTTGCAAATAGTGTTGTGCAGGATGACAATGAAGGTTTCACGATTAAACCACCCCAACTCAGATAATGAAAGTTTACCGAAATCATCTACCTGAGCTACAAATCTAATTCACCATCTCAAAATAAAGTGTTGGTTTTCATTGATAAGCACTTTTGAATAATATTAGAGACGATTTACACTAGATGTCTTGAATTGAACCCATCGAAAAATTGCTGATGATCAATCTCCAAACTCTGGTGACTAATTATTATAGTTATCGTATTCATTATCATCTAAAGATAACCATCGAATGTTACCTGGTTTCTTGGTCATGTTATAGATTTCAATTATCACTAGAGGCAACAGGATGACACAGGTCGCTGTTTTTCGTTTCATTTGATTGCACTTGGTCATCTTAATAATTCGATGGTATTTTTTGCTTTGCCAGTGAACCATATGATTTGAAACCACAATAAATGATAAGTTTTTTTTATTTTGAGTCTACCTTACTGCTAAGGGTACTAGTCAGCATGAAAGTACGTTTGTCGGTCTGTTCTAATTTCCATAGAGTAGATAATAGTTCATGTTATATCTTGTGGTCGAGTGGATGGGTAGTTGATGTGTGACTTGATGAGACCGCCAATTAGGGAGAGCGAATTCTCGATTAGAACAGTGACACGAAACCCGTACGAGCAGCCTAGAGTGCTAACCGGTCCTGCGATCTGCCTAGCCCAGCCAGTTGAGTCCAGAACACAAATAACAGCCTCGGCAATATAGATCATTATTTACAAACATAATGGGTTTTTATACAAACCAAAGTAATCAATAACTGAGTATAACTCAAGAATCGTATGATAATAAATCAAAGATCAAAATAAAGCTCACGATAAGAGAAACACAAATATGAATCGTTTAGTTACGTAACAATTGTACAATAGGAAATACGCATAATACATTGGTCGATAAATAGTCCTTAGAGTTACCATTCATAATTCACCAGGGGATATAACAGTTCACATATAAGAATCCGCCACATATCTTCAATTACAATTTGAATTTAAATCAGCCTCAAAATGCTTATGGATACTACGTATTCAAAAAACTAAAATCCCAAGTTATCTGAAACTGTAATTTCTTACCTTATTTCAGAGCCTACTAATAAATAAATCATGGAAATATCATATGGGATTCTAATATAAGCGTTCATCTGTTTCCTTTCCACATCCACCACTAAGGACATTATGAGTACACCTGCTGATTAAAGTTTATCTCCGTTTAGTATATCCTATTCTATTTTTCTTGGAGGTCAAATTGTTGTTGCTAAACCTTATAGATTCAAACTAGTCACTGACTTAGTCATTAGGAAATTTAAAAATTGAGCTGAAATAGTTAAACAACTGAAATTATCTCAATACAAACAAAAGGGAATACTTACGACAGAAGATAATTCACACTGACAACACAGTTTGGTCTTGAGGATCTACTGTTGTGAATTATGGTTGCATACGATTGTATCCACACCCAACCTCCAGATTTATTCAGTAGACGATAATATGGTGTTGTAACTTGACCTTTATTTAAAACTAAATAAATACAAAAGTATTCATATGAAGGATCAGTGTCCCAACTAAGAATTAGTGATATGACAGCCACCAAACCTTTAGTGGTTTAAAACAGCCATTGTATTTTGAATAAAGTTCATCCGATCTACAAATTTAATTCATCGCTCAATGAATTTTTATACTAATAATCAAAGTCTCAGATTGTTCAATACTGACGATATAACTTATGTGAAATTTAGTTTCCAATCGGCTTGTCAGACAAAAACTTGTTCCTTTTAAACACTGAATACCGATTGTTAATATTGTGTAACTCTTTTCAAAACTGGAAATACTGTATTTAACCGAAGTTTCTAATCTTTACACTGCAGTCATCAAGAGATTAACCATCAATTTAAACTTACGTATTTCATGAGAATGTCTTAAGGATGCAACATCTGCTGTGTGTACCAACTGATAAAGTGTTTTATCCACCAGTTCTTGTGGTTGAAAACCGGTTATTTGAGAAATTCTTCATCCGACAAAAGAGAAAAGATGGTAAAGAATAATAATAGTAACCTGTGACAATGGAAAATGTGTAATTCAGGTCAGTTAAAATAGATAAAATATATATATGTTTTATGTTGTTAAGACAATGTACTTTCATACAAAAAAGTACGCGTGCAAGACTGTTAATAACTAGCGAAGGATGATGCTCAAAGCTCAAGTCAAGTATGAATTAACTATAGTATGGGTAGGAAGAGTTGTGAAGTGAGTAGTTTTGGCGCTTTTGCACAAATGTTGCTGAAAGCATTCCAAATGATTTTTTGATGTATCTTAAGACTGAACACTTTTAGAATGTCGACAAAGACCACTCTATTGGCAAAACAGTATTTAACTATGAATAATTGCGCATATTAGTTGAATATTCTCATTACTTAGACAAGCAAATCTTCACAGTGGGAATCATGCGTTAACCTGAGTTGGGCCACCATTGAGAACCTAGAAGCACTGGACAGTTGTTTCACCCTAGCACGGGAGCCTCATAAGTGTGTATCAATGACACCACACGCGGGGACGAGCGCCTAACCTCAAGACCACTGAGCCAAGATCCGACGTTGTTAATGCCGGATTTCAACCAACCCATGATCTTGCGCAACACTTCATCCATGGTCTTGGGTGGGTAGTTGTCTCACACGCGACATGGTTGGCCTCCGCTGGTTACGACTTCTTACTAGAACTCCAGGAGCCTTACCTTAAAGCCAGTCACTAGTGAGCACATAATTGCTATTAGTATGAGGACTTGTGGAGATCTTGGTATTTCACAATAACCGCGTTTTTGACATTGCTTTTGTGTATGTATATACTGAAATGAGTAAATGTACTTTGTAGTATATATATATATATATATATATATATATATATATATATATATCAAGTTTGATACATCATTATGCATAGATCTCATATCTGTATTCATCAAACGGGTGAATTGTCCATAATTCCAGAACTATTTTAGTCGAAAATTTAAAACAAGCATACAGTATTCATATACTATTTTATAATTCATTATCTACATCTACCTTTGCAACTTAGTGATGCCTTTTTTCAGTATGAACTATTGTAACTAATAGTAAATATGTCTGACTACACAGTAATCGACATACTGAAAATTCAGTTAACGCAGAACTGTCGTTTACGTAGTATTATTAATTAATTTGACAATAACTAAACGTTTAAGTCCTATGAGTTTAATGGAATATTTCGTTTTGTTTGTAGCATGCTTGTGGAAGGTGACTGTATACAAATTAAGTGATTTTAAATGGCTGTTAAAGCAACAACGGCAGATGACAATGATTATGAAAGCATCACTACCAAACTTATTTACTATAAATTAGGTTTATTTGTAGACTATTTATGAATCAGAATCATTCACATCACTGCAAGTATTAGCAATCCATATAGTTTCAAAGGCTTTTTTAGTCGGTTTAATGAAGTGATCCGTGGACATGTTTTTCTTTGAATGTCTTGATCAAACAAACACTACACAACCAAGCAACCTTCACCCAGTTAATTCTGTCCTACTGGTGAGTCACTTTAATTGTTGACCATATTTCCGAATGAATAGTCCGCAGTATCGATAGTCTCAGTGTAATATAACCTAATACCGTTCGCTAAGTACTTACCAATTATTAGTTATTTTAAAGTGTCAAGAAACAGGATGGGGATTTGAAAAAAGTTACTAATGTTACACTTATTTTTACTCACCTGCCTTCCAAAAAAATTAATTTTAAATCTAAACTGGCACGGAACATGAACATATCCATACTTAAGCGTATTTCTGTATTATTTGTATTCGGTGAAGGAATCGCATAGGCGAATGATATTAAGCCTAAATTTTGGTAATACTGATATCCATCTAGGTGAATAACACGTACACGTAAATGTCCATTGCAGTGTATAACCTAATAATTAACAAAAAGAACATAAAATGATAATTACCAATATTGAAGTCTTCTAAAAAAAGTAAAGTCTTTAAATTATTCTCCGGTGATACCAGAGGGCAGTGGTTAGTTATCTCGTTTGTGTTCGAGACTTTTCAGAAATATCCACCAACGACAGTGTCAGAGATTTTACCAATAACCAACAGGTTTTGCTCCCAGTTAGACGATTTTAGATAATTCAGTTGGAATCCATTTCCTACATTACTGATGAGTCTGAAGTTAGAAATAAAACACCGGTCCAATGTTCCTTGGTTTTCAATGCTCTCTAGTTGACATCGATTCATGGATAAAATTAACTTTAACTAAGCCCAAATATTTACCAGCACAAAATTAAATTACCGATTAATACGTCGAAAGAAAAGTACAAAGTGATTAAATTGTTTATCATGTTTTCTTTTTTCTGTTTGCGTTTAAATTTATTCGTTTCACAGCTGCTTTCAAATGAATATTGAAGAAGCATTTTTTTAAGAACTCAGTGTGCTGTTATACCCAAATCATTGTGTGTACACATCACCTTGGAAAAGAGGCCACATTTGAAAAGCTTTTCTCTTAAATCTACTAGTTGTCCTTAAATTCTTGTTAGTCTACTCACAGCATAACCTATTTTCACCATTATGTGTTTGCACATGAATAGATTATCATTTTGTTTCCATAAAACTGATTAATCTTGACATAATAAAACTATCCACTTCCTCAAAAATAGTCGAAATATAAAACCCAATGAATAGTAATCATTTGTACAAGAACTTACTTTAAAACCAGCTGTAGTTAGTCCGGCATTCCTTTTAGCTAAGACACACTTTACACGCAAGAAGAAGCTGCGTTCAAGTGTGAACTCTGGATTTGATAAAATAAATAAATACGAATAACAATTTAGTTATCAAACCAATAAGGACTTTCAATAAAACGGGAATTTTTTAATAATAATGATATTAATGCGATATCACCTTTGGTTACGGCATTGGGCTATATGGGTTTGAATCCTTACATTATAGAGCACAATATCCTTGAAAATTATAGATAGATTTTTTGATTGGTACCAATCTCATAAAACTTTAATCTAGGTTTCCCCATAAACTATCTGCAACGATTTTGTACAGAAATATAGGGACCTATAATATCGAATCCCTTAACCTAAAGGTCACATGAAGAAGTAAAAAAGCCAGTGTTGACTTTGATTGGACAATGAGTTTACATCATGTTGTCTGTTATGTCTGTAACTCTGGTATGAAGAGAGTAAAAATATCAATAGTAGGTTTGTGTATCTTTTTTGCTCACCATCTTTCCGTGACGAAAACGTGCTGTAATTTATCATGCGTAGATATTTTAATTCAACTGAAACTTTTCAGTTCCAATCGAAGGTAAACTGATAATCATAAATTGACATCAATTTTCTCCAGGAATACATATACGAAATTCAGTATCCTTAATACCGTAAGCGACTGTCTACAATTTTTTAACCTTATCGGTTAATTTCAAGACTTCTCTTATTTTTCTAATTTAAGTAGGCTTTTAATTGTATACAAAAATTAACCTTTCTCACATTATCTGTTAAATGATAATCTGCTTCAAAGCGAAAGATCCATGTCAATTCAAGTTAGTATTTAGTTTAACCACATATGGTTAGTCATTTATCAATAGATATTAGCTTAACTAGTGATAATATTCACTTCACAAGTCAATTGTCATACTGAAAACCGTAATAACAAGAAATAAATAACGAAATAACATTTCACACTGAAAGTCACGTAGGATTACACTTGAAAGAATGAAGAGAAAAAGAGGACAATAAAAATAAGATTAGCTAAATAGGAAGAGTGAGGAAGTATATTCAAGAAAGTTACTTGTTTTAATGTTTACTTATCTCATTACACTTATATATACATATACTTATTTATATATATTCTTCCTTTGGTCGAAGGAATAATAACAACAACAACGTCTTTTTGTACTCTCAAATTCTACCTATCTAATATATCTGTATCCTCCTCCGCTTTCCTTACTCAATTTCAACGAATACATCTAATTTTCAAAATGATTTTTAACCGTTTATCTCTCTACCGAACAAAAAGAAAACATTGCTGATTAATTAGTCGTATCGGATAAAAATGAAGATAAATAATTAAAAAAAACAGGGCGAGAAAACGAAAAAAAAGACATTACACTTTTAAAAAGCATTTGAGAGTAGCAGCACTTATCAGGGCGGTGACCATAGTGAGAGTGGTGGTAGTGGCGTAAATTATCTGAAGTTCATGATTAACTTACAATATAAAAATGAACATATTAAGGAAAGATTAGGAATGAATTATAAATTGTGTCTACATCGAATAATTTAGATACTGTGAATCCAGCTGTGTAAATATATTAAACCATTTGTTCAACTTATTATGTGTTTATATAAAGATGTAGTAACTTGCAATAATAATGATAAACTGAGGGGATACAACGTTAAGATTACATATAGAAAGGGGAATGGTTGTAAAGATAACATAGTAAAAAGAAGACGAAGAGTGAAGAGGAGAGGGGGTGGTTGAGGAAAAAAGATAGTAAATGTCCTCTTGTTCTCGCTTATTTCAAAAGAAAAACAGAAGCCATTTAGAGAAGAGAAATTTCTCCGTGCAACAATTCATCAATATTCACCCATCTGCTTACATGTGTTTGTGTGTATGACTGTACATTTGTTTCTCTTTGCAAATGTTTGTATTAAAATGAACAAACGGTAGAAGAAAATTACACAGGTAGATTCAGATAAACAAAAATTTTGCCGAAGTATCAATGAACATCAGCGTAACTGATTCATGTGAGGTTTATCTTTACTTGTCAAAACAAAACTATAATGAACATCATTTGAACATCATTAAGTCATCATTGAGGTTATTATTATTATTATTAAACTTACAGGAAATTAATTTTGAAAGAGAATAGATCAAGTCATTAAATTAATTTTGCTCATTAACAATGATTTAGTTATGAAATGTGTAGGAAAACAAACAAATGTTTTCAATGTTCAACATAATGTACAAATTTGCTTAAATATTCGTGGGATAAGTCATACTGAAATGAAGTTGTTATCATGTAAAGACTAGTTGCTCTAAACTTTAATCTCAACCGTATATCAGTTGAGGAGGTTTGGATTCATCTATGAATCGATCCAAAGGTTTTTTTTGTAATTTAGTTAAAATATTGATAAAATATAAATATGAGATTCTAAACTACTGGAATAATGCGAAGTGAGTATGTTTCAATGTCATATTCAGCTCAATGAAATAATTGTATACAGTTTAGAAACGTACAGTCTATTTATTACTATCAGCTTATTGTCAAGCGACTTTCTATTTGATGTTCAGGTTTCACCTACCTCCTTACAGTCTTGTCTTGTATTTATTGCTAAAATATGTTGCGAAGACTAAATCGGTGGACAATTCAAGCATAACTATATTCATGGGGATGAATATTCTTTTTACGTCTCAGAAGCTTTACTCACATCATTGTTATAGTGGGAAAATTTTCCATAAAATTTTGCGAAGCACCAATCTAAAACTGTATTTCCACCGCCATCAGAAACTTTGTTTAAATACATAACTCTAGGAAACATTAGTATGATGAGCTAAACGTTTTACCTGAAGTATATGAAATCTACCAGATGCTAAAAGGAATGATGCTACAATATTCAACACGTATTCAAATCGTTCATTCTTTTGAAGAAACTCACTGTTAACCATACTTAAAACCTTTGAAATAAACTTTCTTTTTTATGTTTAGTTTTGCTTGTGAGGAATTAATTAATTATCTGTTTAACCTTATCCCCAAGAATACTTTGAAATTAGTCACCCATGATAGTTTCGAGAGTACTTTTTAACATTATTGATAATAATATCAATAGTGAACATATTAATGTAGTTGATTTCATTATGGAAACTTGTCATCAATAAAAATTTGACTAAAAATACACCGGAGCTACCTTTACAACATTTCTTACTATACTGTATGAATAATAAAGTTCATTTCTTAATTACTGAATCCAGTCATTGTTGTTATTATCCAAAACTGCATACATTCATTATATTTATAATAGGTAGTTGAGTACTTCGCACTTACCTGACTCACCAGAATTAGCAGCTATTTCTGACGGGTGCACAGTAAGTATCTGTTTCAGTTCATCATGATCCAATGGATGCAAATATTCAGTCATTTCATTTCCAGTCATTTCAACCTTTGAATGCATCAAGAAATGAAGATGTCAGTTATCGTGTATTAAAAAGTTGCAAACATATGTAAGTAAATTGTTACATAAATTTTCAGTAAATACTAAATGAATACAAGTCAGTAGCTTAGGTTAACTCAGTCTACAGGTGGGTTACCGAAAAAACTATGAAGAAGACTTTCCAAATTAATATTTTCAGTGTATGAACATTTAATCAGTTAAACAAATGATCTATTTGAACCCAGGAAGAATCGTTTTTAAATAGTTTCATTTATACAATAACAAAAAATGGAATAGGATCATCTAATATTCAATGAGTAAAAAAGGAATGTGGAAATACATTCATGATTCAAATTTACAATGATCCGTATTCTGATATGTGATAGGCATCACTTCAATGACTAGTTGAATCTGAAAAGTACTAAACGTACTTTTCGTTCTAATTCCGTACTTTTTATGAATAATTATTGAATATTAAGTGGATTGAACTAAGAAATCGCAAGTTTCCCTGTAGGTATGCTTCAAGTAATTCATCGTAAAGAAGTTTTCAATCAGCTATGTGTGCTTGCTTAGACATTATAACGAGTCTTGGTCAAGTGTAATCAATTTTAAATAGTTGATAAACAAATTAGGTTGATACACTTGGTTTTAATTTGAATATTGAGCAGAAGGGAAAAATATAACTTAACATCGTAATTATACTGAATAAATACTAGTGGAAGTCCATGTTCATTAGAAAAAAACTACCAGTATTTTCAAAGAGAATCATTACGTCTTTCTTCATTCGCCAACAATAACAACTATAAAAAAACATTTCAATTATTATGAAATCACTCTAGAGTATAGTACAGATGCTTCCTTTGACAGATTAGGAGTAAATAGGAAATCAGTGGATTTTATTGTCTCAAATGTCTAGTGTTTTTGGTGCAGAAGATACTGGATTTAAGTTATAATTAATATTGAACGGTTATTAATTTATAATTACCTGAGACAAACCCAGTAGAACAGAAGCTGTTTCCGATATATACAGAATTCTCCCCTCTAGCGAAACGATGAAGATGAAACCATCCATTGACTAGAGAAGATAAAAAAACACAAAGGTTTTTAAGTGAGCAGACAAGAAATAGACATGGTAGACATGGGATTCAAATAATTTGAAAACATCTCTGACTACACTCTTCAATATCTGAATTTCTTGTTGCTTAATCTTAGCTTTTAATACCCAGATGTGATTGGTTTAAATATGAAAGGATCTTTTGAATTAGTATGGCTGATATTTACACAAGTTGTCTAATAGTATAAATATGCATCCCACATATTAGATATTTTCAGTTTAAGCTCAGTTAATATTTTATATATATGGCTGAAATTACATTAACTTGCCGATTAAAGAATTTATCAATACTCATCTATTCCTCGATTTATCGTCCCAGTTAAACAGGCAGTATACAGATTGCATTAAAGAGACCACAGTAGAATATTTTGCTAAACATTTGTAAGAAACCAGACAGAAACGAGAATAAAAGCACTTAAATAAATGGTAAAATTAATGTTTTCATTTGACGAATTCCAAAAATGAGGTATAACAATAACCTTTCTTCTAATAACAAACCATAGAAGAATATTCTCCTTTAAATAAAAACGATTAATCTCTTAATGTTAATTTTAAATTGTTCTCACCTTAAATATGTTTGGAGCCAACTCTTTCTCTATTACGTGGTTTGATAATGCATGAGAATAGTTCCAGTTATCCCCAAAACCTACCGTTTGAAATACAATAAAGTACATGAATGTATTGAAACAGTGAAGCAAAACAGTAATTTAAATAAAGACAGAACAAATATTGATGCAGAATAATATGAATTCATTATATTTCGTGGTTTCTCATCCGCTGCCTACAACCAAATACGCATTAGAGTTTTAGCATTGAGGTAATCCTATTTATTTGGTTGTAGGCAGCGGATGAGAAACCACGAAATATAATGAATTCATATTATTCTGCATCAATATTTGTTCTGTCTTTATTTAAATTCATAAAGGGAGCTAACTGAATGAAAACAGTAATTAGTTGAATTCTACGAGTTGAAAATTGCTTACATGAATAGATTTCGTTACTGACATTATTTCGTTAATTGTGGTAATTTTTAATTTACTTGAATAAAAATTGACTTATCTTTTTCAGGGTCAGGAATCAGACATTCAATAGTAAGTCCCCGGAGCCAGGTGAATCTATCATAGTATAAATATATATGGATACTGTTTCCACCGATCGCATGAAATTACTTAAATAACCTCCGAAACTAGAAATAACCAAATATCAAGTTATTGCAGAGACTACTGAATAATCTTTTCAGTTTATAAGTATTTGTGCACAATTTTTTGATGCATTACTAAGATAGTTATGATTTACTTCATTTTTCAGTCGGCAGTTTATGACATTTCAAAAACTGAAGATGTTAATGACGAGCATTTTAGTATGATTTCCAAAACAAGAATAAATCCACTTAAGAGCTTGACTATTTTATTTGAAGTCACCCATCTAGATCCATATTCTTCTAGATTTTCCTCTGTATATTTCTCCGCCGCAGTTTCATTCTGTTGATTGTTGATCAATACAAACACTAGTGTTTTCGATACAACTATTCAGTTCCAGAATGCATGTACGAGGATTTTAAAATGTTGAGCTTACATTAGGAAAATGTCCGATATACTACCTTCAGGGCATTGTAGAAGCAGGATCAAACAGCTAGTAGTTTGCAGCTTTATTACGTTTTGTAATCGCTGTTTTCAGTCTTATTCACTACCCTCATCACAGCTCAATAAAGTGTCGTGAAAGGAAGGTGAAAAAAAGCATTTTCATGCAGTCACGAAGTTATTATATTGTAAGCAATTCATTTATGCTTATTACTTCAAATAGGTCAATAAAGTGGTGAACACATCTACCGCCAAATCAATTACACCCTGCCTTGGGTAATAAACACATTTTACTATCTGGAATTCCCATTAAACAAAATAATTATTTTATTGCTACTTCAGTTGTCATTAATCAAGTCTGCTATTCTTTTTGATAAGGTTACTAATAAAATATTACTTTAATGAGTATAGGGTGTATTGAGGATGATACTACAGCTAATAATAATAATAATAATAATAATAATAATAATAATAATAATAATAATAATAATAATATAGCCCTAAAGCATTTGATTGCATATGTGGTATGTCATCAATATATCCGTTTACATTCAATTTATTACACATTCATTTGGAGAGTATGACCCATTGGATCAAGTCTCTTTAAATGTTCAGTCTACATTATGAAATCTTTTGTCAGTCAGCTAGTCATATTTCACACAATATATACAGTGTACCCATGTGTAAAGTCGTAAATTTTTAATTTGTCAGTTACTTAACAAAGAAATCACACCCTTTCATCAGATGAAAAGTGTTCAATGAATCTCTTTGTACATATAAAATGAAACTGTTTTTTCTTCTAACTGAAAAATAAAATAAAATTTCATTAATCCGTTGTGCAGTATCTTGTGATTGTTCAATAAGACAATGCATAGTTCTAAACGAGATTATAGTGTACAATTTTGTTCTCTTCACACATTTCATAAAAAAGAAACAAAATTATTATTGTCCATTACTTTGACTTATTTTCTCGTTTTTCATCCTAACGGTTTCTGTCTCTTTCTCTCTCGTATGCATACACATACAGAGAGAGAGAAAAGTGCTATGGTCAGTCCACTTAACTAGCCCGTTTGTTTAAAATACTAATCGTATTGGTATCGAGGCAGATCAGAGCTAGCTTTCGCTCAACATATATTCCCTTTTGTCCTGTATATATGAATTCACTTCATAATACTGAATTGAAACATAATTGTCTATTGGATGTGTAAGACACAACTCTTAAATAATCTACACGATATACTAACACTATAGCTGGATCTCTGAGTGTCTCAGTTGAGCAGTTTGTGAATGTGAAATGTCAGTTTCAGTGAATCGTCTAACTACAAATGTTTTCTCATTTCATTTTCAGATACGATCAACTATTTCAAGTGACCTGAGTGATTAGCATTAATTTAGAATCAAAGTAAATTCGGGTCATAAATAATTTGAAACTTAAAAAATATCTAAAAACTTACTTTAGTGAGGGACTAGATGAGTAATAGGATGCTTAATTGAGTTTTGTATCAATGTAGTTTACATCATGAAATAAATTTAAGTAGACAACTGTTATAAACTGGAGAACATTGGATAACTGTTTCATTCTAGTTTTGAACTTCTCAAAATTATATACCCACAACCATAATATTGAATTAAACCAGGGACCTTCGGGTGTCTCGGACAGTATAATCCCATGTAACCAATACAAAGAATTCCAGTAGTCTATATCATACACTTGATCTTTACATACCTTAAACAACATGGGTTTGATTTCTACTGAAGTCTTGAGTGAACAACACTGTATCTTAAATTAAAACAAAGCCGACATCACATTCTCTTTTTCCCCCACAGTTTTTTCCAGTTGATGTTAATCCATGATTATAATAATAATAAAAAACTATCTCCAACATTGAATACTTCTTACATATCTCCTCATTCAATTAGTTTTATTTAATCATCCAGTCTGTATGAACTTTGCTGCTCTAGTTGCAATATTCAGATAATTCTCATCATATTATTCTGTGTTTTAATAAAAAATTAAACCATCGCAACAGAACAAATTAGTGATCGTGTTACTACAGTGGAAAATGATGAAGTTATCACACAGTACTTTATAGTTCATTCCATTACTATTGGGTCTATATTATCTTTACACTATAACTTTTCAAGATTGCAAATACGTTGTATTTGATACAAGCGGTATTCAACTGTTCATTTCATTCCTTGTTCAATTTCACTGTTTAGTTATAAGTATTATTTATTTACATATCACAATGAATGAATTAACTAATTCATAGTAAGGCTTTTCATCTATATCTAAATGCGTTTTTGTTATGAACAATAAACTGTTTAGGCAAAACGCAAATATTTTCTTAATATACACACTACGTGTATAAATAATCCTAAGAACGTGCTTATTTTCTCGTTTTTCCTCCTAACGGTTTCTGTCTCTTTCTCTCTCGTATGCATACACATACAGAGAGAGAGAAAAGTGCTATGGTCAGTCCACTTAACTAGCCATTATAAACATAAACGCACTAATAAAAAGTAATAATAATTTTATCATCATTATAATTACAGTGATTATTCTTATTGTTATTGCATGAAAACTCCGATGTGGGCTGAAAAGAGGACGAAATAAATTTATTCACTTTGACCAAGAGTTAGAATAATTCAACTGTGTCGTTTATATTGTATACATATATATGTACGTATGTTTGTATGCGTAGGTAGTAACCAATTCGAGTAATATACTCACGTATTATTGAGTAGAAAAGGTAGACGAGAGAACATAATCAACAAAAGTAGATAAATCTATTTAATCAAGATATGCTATATATTTTGTCTCCCGGTCTACGTATATCAGTTTCCAACCTCTCCCTTTCTGTTTTGCTTATCACTGCTACTCATTAACCCGTCTTAACCATAATGAAAAAATTAAAACAAATGATGTCATAATTAGTTGAAAATATAATATGATAACGTTGAGTTTTGATAAATTTTAACTTAGGCTTATAAACTCCAATAATTTACACTTGTTGCTGTGAGATCTCAACTTTCAATATGATATATATATATATATATATATATATATATATATATATATATGCACATAAGCAAACGTGCTCAAACAGCTAGCGAAGAGAAGAGAAAAACATGCTTTATCTCAATTTATGTGGTCGAATTACTCAACAGTGAAACCATAATCAATAACTATTTGTTGTACCATAGATACACCGGATTTGGTTTAACTCTCTGATCATATTGTCTAAATATTTAGTTATAAACAAAATCCATAGCAGTTGATGAATTGATTAGTAAGAAAATTTTTAGATCACTTAACAATAACACGGACAAATCTTCTCTTTACAATTATCATATTTCTTAATTATGACTTTCAACTGAATATTTTATATGTTTTGTTATGGTGACATTTATTGACAAATAGAGTACTCATACAGAATATGTATGTAACCGCAGTTCAGATAATTGAATTACCAGGTTTAAGAGTACGCATAGAATAACATCCAGTGTCTTAAAGTTTGTGTTATTGAATATTGAGACACCACCGTAGAGGATGACCGTACTTGTCGATTCTGCATAATTTACTCTCTCAATAATGACACAACCACATGTAATAGTTTTTGTTTTCCAGTTTCATTTATTTTTTATCAATAATGTTACTCGCTGTCCAAATGACGACGTATCGCTTATAAGGCTAGAGAGTGTTGGGTTCTATCCTGGAATTTACCAAATACATCTGTCAATAAAATTCTTGAGTTAAAGTAAAACTCTATCCCAATCATCGTTGATAATCTTTAGACTAATTCGCACTATAGATTACTAATTGTTTAGACATGAAAATGCTTTACCATTATCGTTATTTTAATTTTTATCATTAATGACATTAATAACTATCAGTTATAGAAGCGTTATTCAGTGAGACAATAATAACTCCAATGAAATACCTACCGTTTGGAAATATAGTTCTAATTTTTAAATAACTTGTTGTTAATCGTATAATAGATGCTTTATCCAGTTGTGATGTAATTGCGCTGGGGAGTGGTAAAAGTCTAGCTAATTCGTAAAACTCTGTATTTTCTTTTTCACGTCGTGTACGAGCAGCATTTTTTGATTTCTCTTTCATTCTTGGAGATGTAGTCGCTGCCGTATGTGTATAATTGTTGGTGTTCTGTGATTGCTGAACTGGATGGAGTTGTGAATGAAGAACTTGCTGTTGTTTCTGTTGTTGCTGTTGATGTTGTTGAGGTCCCGGGACGGTGGGAAGAGTGGAAATATGTGAATAATATTGTGATGCAGGGTGTGTATGGTGAAACTGTAATGACATCAGAAATTCATTTTCACAGTGTTCTCGATTTATTTGATTTGTATGATAATTTGTAATTGTTTGATCAACTACATTTGCTAAATATTTATTATTAAACTGATTGGAATAAACTGGTAAAATACCGTCATGATTAAGGCCGACATTATTACTATGACTGTTTGTTGTAGTAGTGTTAACATTAACAGTAGTATCGGTCGGGACAGCAGTAGAAATATTAGTAGTAATATTAGTAGTATTGACTACTCTTGGTGAGTAATTTGTGTGAAAGTACTGACTTGCTTCAGTGGTATGATTAAAATTATGAATATTAGTAACTAAATTCTCTGAAGTTTTAATTAAATCCGATCGGGAGCCGAAAGCATAATGATTATGTTCATTTAATGGGTACATATTTATTGAATCCATTGGATAAAAATTAAATGACTTAGTAAAATTTATTGAATCTGTGTAGTTTAGTGTTTTATCAGGAATCGGACAATTTTCGGTGGAATCATTGAACTGATCACATTTATTAGATGAATAATGCTGTGGAGTCATATATTCTGTCTGCATTTAAATGTTTGAATAACTGAAAAGTAAATAAAGAAACTTGACGATAGGCTGTAGCTCACAATAATATGGGAGATGAGTGCGAAATCACTACATCATTCTTATACTGTTCTGACAAAAATGCTTTCAAAATGGTGGATCTTTCAGTTACCGATTTGAATTTATGTCTTGCTGTCCATTTGAATAAAAACCTGGTTGTTTTCATGTAATAGGAAAGAAATTTGTTACCAAGCACTCGCACTGAATATGAATCATTCACTGTGTTGAGATAATTATGGTAAAAGATATCTGTAGTTCGATATACGGAAACTCTGAGTGAGTAATTTAATGAAGTGAGATTATTGTGGGTATTCAAAAATATCATTTTCAGTCGTCAAGATTACTTAGTTATTTCGTTTAAATAATGTTATGCCAATTTATGTGCAAAATCAATTCAGCACAGAAAACATTTAAATTACGAATTCTTCCAAACAGTCAATTCCTTCAGAAGGTCAGTCGTGACAAGAACAGACCAGAGAAAAAAAATACTCCATTTCAGTAGTCAATAAAACCGATTAAAGTTTTGAAAAGACCGTGTTTGAACTGTCTGCTGTAGATGTGCTTCGATGATGAATCTTGCTTGGACTATGATTTAAGTAAGTTATACCTTATGGACCATTCAATTAATAAAACTTCATTACTGTCAGATTCGAGAATACACTTAATAACTTCCGGCCATAATCAGTGTGTTTAATTTTTTACTTATTTCATCTCAAACTAAGCTAACCGAGTGGAATCTTCTTTCCTAACCAGTCACTAGTAAATTATTCATTGGGAAAGACCTTGTATTTTCGATGTTTAAATAAAGCTAACTGGAAATTGTGTTTTTTTTCCTATTAAAGTGTGACCGTTTCAGTTCTGTACGTACATATGGTACAACTATTAATGTTGTCTATAGTAGCATATCATTACTGCTAAAAGAAAAAGTAACAAGTTATCAGGGTTGATTATATTACAAATCTATGCTGTACTGCTTTACTGATTCTTAGATATCTAATTATAAACCAACAGTGCGCATCCACGAACGCGCTCTCGCGAGATTCGAACCCAGGACCTACCAGCCTCAAGTCGAAGCCCTTAACCGACAGACCACTTAGCTGACATCCTACGGTGTTAATGTCTAACTTCAACTGATCCACGAAGTTGAGCAACCATTCACCAATTGTCTTCAGTGAGTTCCTATCTCACAACAGACGTGGTTGAACTCCACTGGTCACTGCTTCCCACTAGAACTCCAGGACATGTATCTTGAAGTCAGTCACTAGTGAGCATCTGATTATTATCAGAAGGGGATTTGTGGAGATTTCAGTATTTTTCAAAGTTGAAATCATGAGTCAATTGAAGCTAGACCACCATCGAAAACCTGGAAACACTGGACGGCCGTTTCGTCCTATTATGGGACTCCTCAGCAGTGCGCATCCACGAACCCGCTCTCGCGAGATTCGAACCCAGGACCTACCAGTCTCGAGCCGAAGCCCTTAACCGATAGACCACTGAGCTGGCTTCCAGGTTTTCAATGGTGGTCTAGCTTCAATTGATTCATGATTTCAACTTTGAAAAATACTGAAATCTCCACAAATCCCCTTCTGATCATAAACCAACACTTAATATATCGATTTGCTAATTGTAAATGTAGCCGGAATAAAAGGATTTAATTACATAATGTTTATATCAATAAAACGCTGATAAATTCTCACTTGAATGATGTGAACTTTAGAATTTCGAATAACGACTAGGATTTGAAATTTCAGACTAACTTGGAGGTGAGATCTAATTTATAATCTCGTTGTAGAACGATTTGTACGATGATCAATAAATAAGGAAGCTTAATAGCCAGGTATTAGTAACTAGAATGGGATTAAACAACACCCCTACGTTTAACAGGTATGGAAATCGACATAAACTTTCTCATGAAGATATATACTACTTAAAAATGAATTGGACTTTCAGTATTATGAATAAAGTAAACTGTCGAAAAAATCTTGCGAATGCTTTTAGGAATCGACAGGATTATTACATATTGCTTGATCGTAGTAATCATAACTTGCGTTGTTTTCATAACAAAAACTAGACCGCCATTTATCCTGTTATTTTTTAAATAAACAAACAGTCAAATATATTAAATTGACCAGGTTTGTGTTATTATTATTATTATTATTATTATTATTATTATTATTGCCATTACAGCCAATTTTAAAACTGTGAAATATATAGCGTTATTAATTGTTTACAATCCAAATGTCAGTTAGATGAGTTATTGGACGATGAACATTTATATCAAGAGAATTTACTTTAATGTAATTTGTCACCACCTTTGTTACTTTTCGTACAATGATTTTCTATTTAAGTAAAAAGGAACTTTTGAAAGTGTCACTTCGGGAATTTTAGTGATTCAGTGGATTTCAACTTAAACTTCTAAAATGTTTTTTGAAGCATTATTTTGAGTTAACAGAACCGTTTCAGCAATCAACGATCTCACCGTTTTTCTGTTACGTATTCTTATTTTTGCAATGTACAACAACTTTGTTTGATGAAATACTGGTAAGTATTTTGTGTATCAACGAACGAATAAATTTTCAAAAAGAGGTAACAACAATTTCCGGAATTAGCATAAACTGTTTGAATTTTAAGACATTCTGATAGATAACATTTCTGCAAGATGATCTCCCATCTTAAAGGTACAGTGTGAAGTGATGGTAACTGTTTGCAGTTCCGATTTTCAGCCTACTTCTCGTATTATTCTTCAAATATGATTTTTTCGTGAACCTGGTGATATTATACAAACGATGGTCGCAACAATTATTTAATAAATGAAAACAAGTTACACTGTTCCGATATTATTGATTTGTGTATATCAACTACCTGTAAACCTGTGAATAAACACTATACATCACTTATTAAAATAACGAAACACCAGAGTAATTTAAAAGTTACCTATATTTAAAAGGTTTAAACACTATAGGGGATTATCCTTGTATGTTATAAATAGCTATTGACAGAGTACCGAATTGTGAAAAAGTTTATTTGCATAAAATTTCTTAACAGGACACTTTTGTACAAAGTTACTATGTGACTGAAACATAGTTTTAATTTTACAACGGTGTCGGTTATTTCTTCAATTGTTTGGGGAAATCTGCTAAAATAAATAATCACTATTCTTATCAGAAGGGGTTTTTGTAGAGATTTTAGTATTTTCACAGTTGAAAGCGTGAGTCAATTGAAGCTAGATCACCATGGAAAACCTGGAAGCACTATTCTCATTAGTTATTGGTGAATTTCACAGTGAGACATAAAGAATAACTATTAATGACATTGAATACCTAATATACTTTGATTTCACACGCATAAAAAACAAACATTTGTTTTACAAGAGTCTAAAAATTCCAGGTTATTCTTTTTATTCAATTCCCACCCTGATATTTAACTTTAAATACGGCAGCTTATTTGGGTGGGGATTTAATTAAATGTGAATTATACAATATGTAAGGAACATGCTTTACTGGTTGTACACGTGCCTGCATTCATTCTAATGAGCAGAAGAGCAAGTAGACGTTCACTGCTGCTTAAGTGTATGCGTGTCCCTATGTTACTGCCCGTATTTATATAAGGTTGCTAGATTATGTGACTTTTTGTATTTATAATGAATATAAATATTTTTTTCTTATAAAAATCAAAGCAATACTATACAATGAATATTGTATGACGTTTTCGATACTAAGAAATATACTGTAAACTAGTGAAGACTGGTAATTTGGAATTGGCTAAGTTCTTTTGACAAGTTGTGGCCAGTGTGATACTCGATCTTATCACGGATGAGACTAATGCCATTGATAAAATAAAGCGACTTTATCTCAATGCCGTTCACACTTTGGCAAAAGAGTAGCATAGAAAAAGGCTGACAATATTTCATTGTTGTGGATGACATAATAACTTTGATGACGATTTGGTTTGTAATTAGGTAACTCTAGTCACTAGATAATCTATTTGTAATAGAAATATGAGTGAAATAGTGTATAAACTTGGGTTGAAAGAGAATGTGAAGTGGAAGTCTCAGACAACTAACCGAATGAGACCTGCTTAGTAGCACTATAATGGTAACACATAGGTTATCATATATAATTCTTGACTAGTTTTTAGTTATGTATGCTTAAGTACATAAGTTATCATTCTCTTTATGACAAACTAACTTGAATATTGTAATAATGATGCTTTTTTACAGACTTGACTCAAACGATTAAAGAAAGCAATTACAATAAACTTATCGTTTGTGTTCAGTAATGTCATAAGTTTTTGGATTAGTTTAAAACCCTAATCCAAATCCTAATTAAACGCAGAGATTAAACAGTTAGTTAAACCAAAAATCAGTATATGAATAATAATAATAATAATAATAATAATAATAATAATAATAATAGTAATCCACATTCAATTTTATGCAGTTCTACTTACATTTAATTCAGGTTCGTCTCTGTGTATGTTAAATAAGCTTGTTATAACAATGATGTTGGTATTGATGATAATTAAGAATTCAATGCTAGTACTGGATTCCAGTAAAAGCCTGAGCGATAAGGTTTATTTTATTAAATATTTTGAGTAAGAATATGCTAAACTATTGTTTCTGTAAATTCCGTTATACTTCTGTGCACAAAGTCCGAAAGTAGTAGCAATGATAATTGCAACAATATATATTTATAAGTGATAATGAATTTCTATTTTTAAAGTTTGACTCGACCTTTTATATAACTGAACGTTATCTATAATTTACTTCATTTTCGAGAAAATTAACAACACTCACCCCCACCCGACTTTATTTTACGAGTGTAATAATCTTTTATTTTTTTAATCTTCTACCCCGTTTATTTCGCTCTACCAAACTTTGGAAGAGATATACTGGTTTTTAATTGGTTGATTTTAAGTTTTATTTTTTAAACCAATCAAATTCATCTATTTTTATGTTAACTAGCGATCTACATTGGCTAGAAAAAGCGGCATAGCTTGGCATTAATTTACTAACAGAAATAGGTTTCAGATATTTTTCCAGGTGTGTGTTTACTTTCTCTCGCACCATACCTAATCACAGGTTCTAAGGATTATCGAAAATCTACTTTATTTTTAAGAGTGTAGAATGGAAGCGGTTGTCTACTACATTGACTCTTATTATGTTATATTATTATCACTGTTAAATGACATAACAAAAGTAGTTGAAGTTGTCTATATCTATCGATTATATGATGGTAATACAACCAATCTTATTTTGAGAAATTTCGATACATAGATTATATTCCCTTCTATAATTCTGCAAATATAAAGTTACGGGATTTATGCAGAATATTTTTTCACATTATATTAGTTGAAGAATCATTGAAAAATAACGGATTACATAACAGATTTCTCATTGATAGTTTAAGATATCACAACACTATACAAGTGATACAGTCAGTGTGTAAGTTAGCTTTAGATCAATGAACTGACACCCAGCGATCCATAATCGAAAATCTGATTCAATCACTGTATAAAGTGATAATCATTCAATATAATTGTTATTATCTATTTTTATTCTGATACAATTGAACTTCAACAGTTATTTTTCATCAGATAATCAGAAACTCATTGCGATGCCAGTCCGTCGAGGATGGATTATCAACATTATTTTGAGTCATAACTGGTATTCATCATGGCTTGAAGCAAATTGTGAAATCAATGATGTAAACATGTTAATGATATATAGAATAATATAGGAAAATATTTAACTCTTTAAGTGATATTTTACTTATCGGTATAATAAATTTTGTTTTGGATAGGACATACAATGATACAGTGTTCATTTCATGCCATTCCAAATGCAATGATCATATACGTTTTACGATTCATTTGAAAGTGGTATTTTTGTCTTAATACATTTTTTTCTTCTTAACAAGATCTCGCGATAAGTGGATTATGTTGATCAAATAATACTTGAACTAGTCAGATGTTTTCAGTTCATCACTGAGGGTGGTAAATGAAATTTTTTCAGGCTGATGACTCTACTGCAAATAGATGATGTACAAATGTGTATTGAAAATGTACTAATCGAGAATTAGTATTTGTAATAAATCAAAAAGTGTTGTAACCAAGTGCTATTCATGGTTTTAATTTTTACCTCCGACACCCAAAACCATGTGCTCTTTCGTCTGTCACTTTCCCTTTAACCTTGAGAATTCCAAGCTAGAACTTGCCTTTCGATGAAATTTAATGGTTTACACATAGTATATCTCTTTCAACTCCAGCGTCTTTTCCTAATTTCCATGTCACCTGACACCTCCTCTGTTCTGTCAGAGTAGCTTATTGCTGATGGATTCTAAGTATCTGCATTTTCCTGGTGATGTTTGAGGTAGCCACGTAAGTTCCAGTTTCACACAACTGAACTGTTTAAACGTTGCTATCAAAAAGTCTGACTTCTGTATCGTGTAAGAGGTTCTTTTGTGTTCCAGATATTCTTCGAATGCAGGAACCCTGCCCTTGATTCTCTATTTTGCGCCTTCATTTCTAAGTCAGATTGTCCTTGCTTATCAGTAAAGCTATGGAGAGGTTTTTACATCTTCCAGGGTATTACCATTAAATGTGAAAATTTGATGGTGAGTCCCATCGAGTTGATTTCTGCAACTGAATTGCAGTGTCATAGTTTGGTCATTTCATGATTGGTCCTTGCGAAAATCATTCTGTTGATATCGAAGTTGGGTGTCTACTGAATTTTCTATTCAGTTCAGCAACATTCTGTTGAAAACCTTTCCTGATACTGACAGAATTGTGAAACCTCAATAGTTCAAACACTTACTCAGATCTTTTAACTTCGGTGTGTTGTTGAGGTATCCTTCCTTCCTGCGTTCCAGTCTGTCAGCAGTTGTTCTTCCACCCAAATCCTTCTCATGAGGAGAACATGGAATATGATTGTGACTGTCTGTATGTCTGAATTGAGTGCTTCAGCTGTTAAGCAGTCTGGTCCTACTGTACCGCCATTCATGCTCCTTTTGATGTCTATACTGATCTGTTTGGTTATCGGTGCAGTAACATGTATAGTGAGGTCCATGTATGTTGCTGATCGGATGTGTTGTGGTTTTAGTGTAGCCGGTCTATTGAAGAGCTCTTGAGAGTGTTCTACCAATCTGTTGCATTGTCATTGTTTGTTCCTATCTGTGTCCTTTGATTTACCATATTTCCATGTCTGCATCTCATTCTCCAACATACTCCTCTCATATTTCGTTCTGCTGCAGCTTGTTGCACTGTATCTGTCAGATTTTCTGCATATTTCGGCTTGTTAGCTCTAATTTTCTCCTTCACTACCATGTTTACTTCCGGATATTCATTCATCCTGTGGCTTAAACTACTGGGTTCTTGTTTGCCGGTTGTTCACCACTATCTTCTTGCTTTTCTCTCTTGAATCTTGTCCGAGTTGTCCATAGAGGTCCATTCCTTATGGTGGTGGTTGTGGGGGCTGAACACTTAGTTGCATGTCGAAGTTGTTTCTTTCATGCTTTATGGTTGCTCTCCATATTGTTTCGGTCTTCCCCTAAAGGGTCTTGTGTGACTTGGAACTCGTTGCCATCAGCTGTCTTGAATTCTCAGAGGTTGTTATAATCTCGAAGAAGAATGACTTTATTCTACTTTTGTAGTTCTGTTTGTTCAACTACCAAATGCTTGTTTAGTTCCAGTTATCGGTCTTTCGTCATCAGGTGCTTATTTGAAGCTATGTAAAATCTCACGGGTCTTATGAATTTTTCACTTGTGAACATGTGGTCAGTCGAATTTTCCGTAGTATGGAGACCCATATGTAGAACCCATGTATTTTTATTTATGTATTTGTGTGATAAAGTGCTACAGCCTGTAACCATTTTACGAGAATCACACCGATCAACCAGTCTCTCACTATTCTCTTTGCTTTCTCCCAGTCCATGTCACCATATAATGTGTTCATACCCGGTATTATCTATCTTGATCTCGGTGTTCGTGTTTCCTATCGGGATGGTCAGGTATTTTGCTGGACTCTTCTCTATGATGGACTGTAGCCTCTCATGAAGTTGTTCTATATTATCTTCGCTGCCATCAATGGTGGACGTATGGCAGTGGATGACATATTGATCATGTAATTGTTAACAATAAACTACTTAGTTAGTCGAAAACAACTTTTATAAAGTTTTCCATTTAGAAATTATTTCATCCCACACTAGTTTAGTTTTTGAGATTACAATATTTGAAAATTGTATATGAGTTTCTCCCCCCGTTCCCGCTTCCTTTGTTCAATGAGATCCTTAAAATTGTGGAAAATGAATCATGCGGAATTCACCAAGTCAAGTGAGTGTGGCTCCTGCATTTTGGGGGATTTCTATTAACTAATTAGATAATCTCATTAACCTGGTTAACCCCTTTAAATTAAATGACTACAAGCTTTCATAATGATATGAGGTTGCCACTGCCTACAGTATAATTACAAGCCTAACAGATGATTATCAATATGACTTTTTCATGTCACTGAGGTATATTCTAAGTAGCTTCTAGTATTTATTTAATCAACTCTATAGATATGATATATCAACTATTGATTGATTGCTGAGTAGTGACCCTAGTCATTTTTGTCTAGTCCATTCTTTCGATTAATTTGCAGTGTGGTCAATAATCTAAATTACTAGACATCACCTGCACTATGTTGAAATGTTAGGTGATTGGAGACAGTTAACAGGCGTGCTTGTAATAGTGACGAAATTTATTATCCCTGCAGAATTCCATCTCATATCATCCAACTTCACAATTAAAGACGCTATCATTGTGTTATCCAAGGAGAGATTAACCTCATTCAGTATTGAGATATTTACATTTCCTTGATCACTGAGTAGTGAATAATTTCATGTTTGTCGCGTCTTAGCATCAGTCCCCACAAGATTACAATTAAGGCTTGCTTTGAAGTGTCAACTGGCATGATACTTACTCGCAATCTTTCCTGTCGACTACCTTCAGTCACCCAAAATATTATGGTTATTTTTTTGTTTTGTAGTAATGAAATATATCTAGATCAATGTAGTTAATTAATAAATTCATGTTGAAACTGATTAGAAAGTGAATATTATGCGTTATGAATATGAAAAATATTCAACTCCTATTCTTTGAACTGACAATTTTTATTCTATTGATAATATACCTTTACTTTTGTATTTGTAAAAGTGCTATTATCTACTTGTCACAGAAAATCTGATTATGTTAATTAAATTGCGATAATATACATCAAAACTATTGTTATTATTATTATTATTCTGAACTGAAGTGTATGAAAACTGGCTTACAAAACCATAAATTACGTAATATTGGAAGCATTTGATGCCGTCAATCTGAAAATCAAGTGAATCCCCCCCTATACTGGATTGTAGAGTTTTTTTAGCACAAAGGTGTGAATATGAGTCGGGACAAAATAAAGTGATCATTGCACGTGAATAAAGGTCCAGACACGTTCAAATATTCAGTATTAAACAATAAATTAAGTAGGTCGATTAAAATTGGTTTATTACTTGACTTTTTTCTTCTATTCAGTCATTGAAATGAAGTAAAATTCCAATAATTAGTTCAACACAATCTAATTAACACCTCGAAATATATCCGTGAAAGATTATTATTCGATGAACTCTATAAAGAACCCTGTTCTTCATCATTGCCACCACCACAATCATCATCATCCAACCATACAATTGTTCAATCATTTTTAATTAATCCAGACGAGACGACTAAAAAATTTATAGAGTACTAAACACGTTCAAATTACAGTTTATATGTGTTTGTATAAAAACGAAGGCGTCTTTTATCTGAGTATTGTTATGAAATGAGATATCACCTACTCTGGATGATTTGGTTTAATATACTCTAGCATGATAAATGTGTACATTACTGATTAGTTTTAATTTCAGTAGGAAGTATAGAAAAGATTACCAGTCAGTGGATCAGATGATCATTAATTCAATCAGTTACCTGCCTTTTGATGACTCTTTAGCTACTGGTAGTCCTAAAGAAACATGATACACAATAATTTTATGCATTCTCACTGGAAGATTATGCATCTTTTAGAAAATTGCATCACCGAATTTGCCAGAGATACGATTATAATCCCATTGGTTAAGCGGATGTTTATTTGAATCTTTTACTTCTGTGTTATAATGTTCAGTGTTCAACATTAGCAGGAAATATTTAATATCCCTTATGAAATGGCACAAAGTGCTAATTATTGAGGTAATGTTTTTTTGGAAATCATACATGATGCAAATGTCTTGGAAATAAAAGCAATTTAAGCAAATGTTTTATTTTTTCCAGAATACACTATTCAGTTTAGAGAAATTAACACTTATTTGAACCTTCGTTCAAAGCTTCAAGTTATCCCCAATCTCCTAAGATTTAATCTGTCGTCATATTTGGAACTGTTAGTCCCTTTGATTGATTTACACAATAAGATTGAGAAGACAAATTCTATCAGAATTGTGATAAGTTGGGGCAATATCTTTCGAACAATTCAATCACATGTTTACTTGTCAGAGTCTTCATACGAACCTAAAATTTCAAATCAATATTATCAAGGTAGGTTCGAGTTAAATACGGAGATAAGTATCTTGGTAATATTTATTTTAAGTTTAATATCCACAATGTTATGATCCATGTTTTGCCAAGTATCTTGTTGTTCCTATTGTTACCCTTTTTCTAATTTGTTAAATTTTAAATCCTGACTTTTTTGTTTTAAATTTTTCAGTAGTTCTCTAAAAGTTCGTATATTTTTATTTCTTCTTGTTCTTACATGATCGTTTGCTTGCTCGTATGCTGTGTTTTGAGAATTATCGTGATTTTTCAACGGGTCTCAATATCCTGTTGCTTGTCATATTCACTTAAGTTTGGCCTCATTTTAGGAAATTTCACTTTCAGTCTTCCTCTCTCTCATACTTTAATTGTTCGTTGATATTAATATCCATTCTTCATTTCACATCTAACAGTTCCACGTTGTCTTTTTATACCTATACATACACACAAAAACATATATACATAAACTTTTCTTCTTTGTCGTTCGTCATTTCAGGGATTCAATGAAAAGTTTTAGTGGTAGGTTAAATGAAAGGAAATCGAAGGGAGTTTTCGATCTCTCATATCTGTCATACTGATGGAGGATTTTATCATCATTTTGTCAATGATAAATGTT
The DNA here is from genome assembly GCA_944470415.2 of Schistosoma rodhaini. Taxonomy (NCBI): domain Eukaryota; kingdom Metazoa; phylum Platyhelminthes; class Trematoda; order Strigeidida; family Schistosomatidae; genus Schistosoma; species Schistosoma rodhaini. The sequence goes on from OX104044.1 coordinate 37,663,788, forward strand.
ATTTTACCACAGCACTATTGTTCTTAGTTTTTTTAAAAGAAAAAAGTATCTGTTATGGACATTTTTTTATTTAGTATAATCACACATGCAAACATAAATGCACACAATTTAATGTCTATTGCTCTAGTTCTACTGATTGTAATGATGTGAGTTCACACGATTGTTGTCCGCATCTACTTCTAAAAATCACTGTCAGTTATTTCTATTTATAAAAGCATCAAAATCTTGTGGGAGAAACTGTCCAGTTAACAGTAATGACTCTTTTTTTCACTTATTCTTATTTTGTCTTGTAACATAACTTTGATGAAGTTGGCCTGAATTTTCTGTAGCATTACTATCGCTAGATATAATAATAATAGTTTTTAATTGTCATTATTTTGCCGTGGGAATCGACTAGTCATACTATGTCCTCTCCTTTTTCCTTGTTTCTTCTTCTCTACATACAAATGATCTATGAACAAGCACAACAGATCAATCCAACCCATTTTAATCTACTTCTAATTTCAGTTTAAAACATCACTACTATTAATAAGAGTAGTGAGACAGAATTACTTCTGATCTGTACTAATAGTTTACAATTGTTCAGTCAATTAACTAAATATATAAATCATAAACAATGCTGGACAATATGACAGGAGCAAGAAAGAGATGTGTATATAACTGTTTTGCTAAACGTTATTTAGATTTGTTTATTTGTTTGTTTATGTTGTTTAACTGGATGTTTTCTCTTATCGTAGTAATAAGTGAAAGACAAGCTGAGAATCAGTGTTCCTGTGTTTATAAATATTTGTTTCTTCGTTTATTTATGGAGACGAAAGTAAGAAGTCGTTCAGTTTGATGTTTGTGTTCCGTTGCTAAATCGATTAACGAAAAAGAAATATGAAAGAGCGAATGAGATCAAAAAATTTTAGGCTTATTCTAAGTCAAATAAATTAGTACGATATCAGTGGGATAACAGGTTTGTGGAGATGGTTAAATTTTATAACATACACCACTCAATATCCTTAATTGAACAAGCGCTGAAGACGAGGAGACATTCGATGGTTATTTCGTCTTAGTATGGAATGTTTCAGCCGTCAGCAGCCACTGCCCGATATATATATATATATATATATATATATATATATATATATCCCGATATGACTGAATTTAGAGGTGTAAGACACTAGAAGCTGACGCAGTGATCACAAAGTTAGGAGATTGCAGAGAGACATAAAGAATTCGCATTTTTCGTTAGTGGATGCGTTTTGCTGAGGACTCCCATATTAAGAAAAAACGGCTATTTGTCGTTGCTTAGTTTACAGTGTTTGTCTGACTAACGGCAGTTTGCTATGTAAGTGATAGAACTGAATGACACCAGCGAATTTTCACAGATATGGACTTCATATTACATTACTTCAATTTTGTCAGATTATTGTTGGAATAGCTTTATGGCACTCATTAGTTTCAAAGATTCAAACACTTATCGAAGCGTCAATTTGTTTATCATGGTTATATACGTGAAAATATAAGTTACAGACGATAGCCTCAAACAATGATTTTGACTGTACCATTGTATATTACACTCAAAACAATTCAAAATACACCATAGTCATGTAATTATAAATTGTAATATAATAAGAACAAAAACGGAACTCGTTAATAATTGCCATATATACGCTCTATAAATATAATGGTTGAATGATTTTGATTAGAAAAGTTAAATGTTATCCAGACACAAGAGGAAATTCAATATGAATTACTCTAACACATATTGAAATAACTAAACCGAACCGCTAGTGCCAAGGTATAAAACAGCAATTTTATCTATTTAGGGGTAATTATTATATATATTTTGTAATGCAACACGAATATTGGATGATTTTATCAGGAATCATTATACATAGTTGTAAAAAGCCAACATTTGTAGACCCGTATTTTTGCAACTGCCTACACCGAAGCAGATAAAGTGGAATTACAATTTTTAATCTGCTGATTGACAGTTGAGCATTTTAATCGTTAAATTACAGTTACCGAACCATATTCAATCATTCCTTTAATATTAGTATTACAACTTAATTACTGTAAAACACATATAATATCATCACAGGGTTTTTCTTATCAAAAAAGATGTTTACAATAATTTACCATCAGTAGAAATGAATAAAACACGTTCATATTGAATGAATGATGGTCATGATAATAAGAAGAATAGTTATTGTTATTATTACTATCTCATCTGGTAAGCTATGGATGCCCATCACATGGATAGTTCAGTTTATTATCCAAGTGCATTTTAGCTTACGTTGTTCCATTTTATTCAACCGTAACGTCTACAAGGATGGTTTAAGCTTAAATTTCCTACAAATAGTTATAACTACTACTGTCAAACGCTTATTTTAGCATGCAACTGAAAAATTAAAGCACCAATTATAACAATCACAGACTAATTATTTCATAAACAAACATGGTTCCATGAGATCACCAACATATGAGATTTAGTTGCAAGAAAAATATTGCGTTCAATATTATTTTTATTCTTTAAACTTCAATATTGATTAAAAAACTTGAAATCACTTACAGGTGATGTAATCTAATACACTACTGTTTCCATGACTTAACTGATATGAAATATGGAGCTGAAATAATCTTAAATACTTCAGAGTGTAGTGCTCCAAGTTTGAAGGGGAAAGACAAAAATGCACACATACATACATTACAACTCAAACTCCTTTATCAATCGAGTTACGAGGGGTGTAGTTAATTTGAAATGAAGTTGATAAATTTATTCGTCTAGTAATTAATCTATACAATTTTTTTTCGGTGGCTGTTATCACTCTGTTACTATGCTTAATATATGAATATGATAGTCTATTAAATAGCTTTGTTATCTATTTGTAGTCCAGTTTCTTTGGCTGAATTGTTTATTATCAAAACTTTTTTATGTATATAAAAAACAGAAAGTTGCGTAATAATAAACAAATAGTAGTGATTTGTTTTATCAGTAAAATTATTGCAGTTCATAGCTTGGTAAGTGAAATATGATGTGAATATACGCTAGTTGTTTATCAGTTAAGTTAATTTGTCTCTCTCTATTTCATAAACATCTATGCAAACACACATAAAAGATACCATTAATTATGCGCTCACTTCTCTCTTACACACATGATGAAGAAACCTATTATTTTTTAACACACTTGCAAAAAGAATACTCTGATATTGGGTGAAAAAATCAACCACATGGTTACCTAGTGATGTCGTTCAGAAGAACGATGAAAGCTCCACGACCGAACCATCTAGCTCAGAGAACAAAAGTCCACCAAAATAGTTACCTGCTTTAGTCGGATAGTAAGTAGTTGTTTTGCATTACTGTAGGTTGATCGCTTAGATTCTTATCTAACTAGAACTTTTTTAGGAATCTACACTTTTAATGGTTTGTAAATAAATAATTATTTGGTTCTTGTGGTAAAAAAGTAACAAGCAAATGAATTCATCCATCTGTGATATGTTATACATATGGTCTGGAAAATGTGATCGGCATTCTGTGTTTTATCCAGTTTACCTTGTACACTGAGAAGCATTTTAATGAAGTGAAGTTGATTGGATACTTCTTTTCTTTAATCCTAAATCTGAATGTTTCCAGGAGTTCTAAACAGATGGATAACCTTAGTCTGAATGATGATTACCATTCAATTTCAAATTTTAGTTAATTCAATGCTGAAATGGTTTATGTGAAACTAGAAAATTTTGCGTTAAGTAATAATAAGGAGGGTTTTCCGATTCTCGCATATCATAAATCAAGTGGAAGGTTTGTTAGTGTTCTTTGATTTTTAGTACTGTGTAAATAAGTAGCTTTTAAACTACTGTGAAAATAATTGTTCTAATATTATTCCAAATTACAGTTGTACTCATGAGTATACACCACGGACTGTATCTTTGCTGAAATATCACTAAGGGATCAGATACAAAAAATTGCAACCAATAATGTATTTTGAAGAGAATTCAGTTTAATGATCATCGTATACATGAAATAAGTCAATCTAAAATGATAATGAGATTTAAAGCATATTTCTGTAAAATATTAGGTGGTCGTATCATCCTCCGACTATTTTCTTGCTGACTTGTTTTCAATACTTGTAAATCAGAGGTTTAGCTTTAATGATGAAAATTGCTGAAGTTAAAAAAGGAATTTTATTTGTTAGCAATGGTTTGTAAACACTGGTTTCATAGTATGAAAGCTAATAAGAACGGAAGAATATAAATAATTTGGTTCAGTTATCTACTTTCTCTACTAACTTTACACGTTTGAAGTGAACATATCCCGTGGACTATGTATTCAAACTTATCCCATCAATCAAGGTGTAACAAACTGTTTGGATTAGATAATGAGAACCTATGTAAAGAAGATCACTTCAGTTTGTTTTTCTTTCGCTCATTACTTTATCTGCAGTTGAGTAAGTTGTCTTTGGATTTCGCAAGACATGCTTATTTTCTGATTACTGATAAAAGCCATAACATCAGTGACACCAGATGAAAACGAAGGTCAACACTCAGCATTGAAGCACGACTTTTAGAATAATCACGTTATGATCGGCTGACCGGATTCGAATTATGTATATGTAATATTCCTCTCAGTCTAGTAGTTCACACAAAACGTGATTGGTGTTTTTTTAAAAACGCTCTCAATCAGAATTAATTTGCAGTTTGAACCACTTGCAAATGTAAATATATCAGTTGCTACGCCTATACACCTATATATGTGATAAAATTTATTATTGTAATAGTCAATATCTAAGATCCGATTATCATACAACATCCAAATCTACAGTCTAATCATTCCCTGAACAAATTGGTAGTTACCTCTTTCACATTTATCTTCAGTGATGACAGTGTGTGTATCAATAAGCTTGGTACATGTTTTTAGAGATTTATATCATTTTAAACTGTCCGTCTAACGTCACATAAAAACTTCTATATCAGTTGATTTTTATTATAAAGAAGATGGTTTCTTGCCGAATATGTGTTATAAAAAAGAAGTAAATAATAGGGCTTTGATTACTTTCACCAACAAATTATTCTGGTCAGACAGATCTTGAAGCATCTAAACGGGCATTTTATCAGTTTAGAGCTCAGTGCGTTATTAGCGGTAAGAAACGGTGATTAGAATAGTTCCCCCATAGTTTCCATGGTATTTTAAATTATATTTTTTCATTTATGATCAGAGATCCCTGTCATTTTCTAATGCCACCTTAATGCTATACTACTGTTGTTATCATCATCAGTATTATTATTAGTAATTTCACTAGTAATAATGCTATTATACTTATGTGTGACACATGGTTTCAAGAGGGAACATACTTAGTTGTCATCTGTCTCTACTGTCCTGTACACATCTAATCTAGCATCATTAGTCCGCGTAAAAACAATGACTTCAGGGAACTAGTCTTTTGATTTACATCAAATCACGTTGAATTTCGGTTTATCTATCGGGTTTCTAGTGTACTTTGGAGTGAACGTGACAGATTTCCTCTCAGTTCTCCTGACTTAGTTTTTTTAAATTACCCTTGAAGACTTACCGACATATACACGAGATACTAGCATGTTGAAATAAATGAAATGCGGACATTATTTTTTTATTAAGTCAAATAGTATCACTAGTCGTTACACCTAAAGTATGGCTTAGCACCCAGCACATAAACCTCTATAAGTATTAATTACATAGATCATATTGCTCATATATTTATCTTCATAAACAGACACACATCACACTGCTCAATCTTTGGCTCGGGGTTAAGTACATGTGTACATGAGTACATGTGAATAATTATATGTAAATTTGTTCGTATGTATGCGAACAGTTAAATAAAATCTGTGTAACCTAAATTGTTACAGCGACCTAACTAGTTCCGAATACCTATACTCAGCTTATGTAACACATAATAATTTATCATATCGAAATGATGCAATATTGATCAAATTTTATATGTGGTCTTGATAAAACAACATAACGAGATTTAGTTGAGTTTCTTTGGTTATTCATTAATGTTTTAAAATCTTAAACTAGAGGGAAAGAGTATTTACATAACAAACTCCACATTTAGACACCTGCTTGTATATCCTTGTGTATGTGTGTACGTATGCATGCATAATCGAGAGTGTGAAAGAGACAGTGGGAGACAAGGTGAGAGAGCGAGAGAGAGTGCAAGTATTCGGTTACAGACTTTCGCTTTATTATGGGTGCAATTCAGATTATTACTGTAGGTTATTACTTTTTACTTCAAAATGTATAGCACTCAAATTTTGAACTGAATTTCTGGACAGTAAAGACATTGAAACGTGTAACAAGAAATAAATTACTTGGAAATTCTAATGAACCAATTATCGATAGCCCACTTCCTGTAACTTGAGCATTTATTTGAAACACTCTATATTATGTAAAATATTCTAAATTTATGTGCTCTTCATTTTTACAAAATGATTTATTGTTATTTACTGTGGGTTTTATAAAATTCATGTGTATTTATTTAAATACCGAAGGAGTATAACGGTCTAGAGTTAAGTGATCAAATGAAGGAACCTAATTAGTTGGTAAATAGTTTAGTGTTTAGTATGCTCTGGGTTGTTAGATGAACGTTGAACATGTTGCAGTGGTTAGTTGTTTATTAGGGATAAAATCATGTCTACAATGTTCTGACTCAATTTATTGTATTAAATTAGAATGTGTTTTTCAATTCATGTTATTAGGCTAATATTACGTAGAAGGTTATATGTACAGAAGAGTTTTAGATACTGATGCAGTAATTTAGGAATACCACATGTTTTTCAGTGGTTACCCAATGGACATCGATAATCTTTTTCTCAACTTATGTGTTTTCCATTTTGGTCACACCAAGTCTTGGTTGTTTCTCTTTATTTGGTTTGAGTGAATATTTCCTCCACAATTTTTCATTCTTATTTAGAAATAATTGTCTGAAGTCAGTCACCACTGATCGATTAGTTATATTTGATATTATATATATACTCCATGACGTGTTTTCCAATTCTCCCCATCTGTTAAAGACACTTTTATATCACTTTATTTCTTATATGATATATATATATATATATATATATATCTTCTCTGCAACCCATTATTCTGAATTAAGTGCTCGCAAAGTATCTCTTTTGTAAGTAAATCTGTAATGAAATTAAATTGGCCTTGAGTTTGGGTTTTATCGAAAAACAGACTAATTTTATAATGTGTTAAAGTATGAATATAATAGTTCTCTAATACTTTCGATGGTTATAATAATCTTTCAAATCATGTCTGTAGGTTATGAAAGTTATCTTTATAAAGGTCGATCAATTATAGTGAAAAACAGGGATAAACGGACGCATCTCATCAATACAGGACAATTTGTTCAAAAACTAAATCAATGAAATTAAGTGAAATAAAGAGCTTTACTCATGGAAAGTGCATACTATTACTACTATTATTGCCTTCACAAAATTTGTGCTATATATATTGGGTTATGATGACTCTTAAAAATCGGTCGTAGTATTGAACATTGGATCAGCATACTAACGACTAAGATTATAAATCACTCCTGGTATAAATTACACTATACTTGATTTGCAATTTTAACATGATAAGAGAACACCTGAATCAATAAATAATAATAATAACTACTCAAAAGTTCTTCTTTTCACATGTCGACTCTGATCAAATTGACCTCTTATTTCAGATATCACACCATAAAAATTGAATCTTAACCTTTCAAAATGTCACGTAAAAAATAGATTCGATAAAAAACATTCAATGTAATACTGTTTATCAATAACTACATCTCCATTCATATACATACGTAAAGAGAGATAGAAAGTGTGTAAGAGAGAAAGAGATAATGACTTGAAATCTAATTATATTATCTTATAACATATTAGTTTAATCCAAAATTAAGATTTAATTAATCAGCATTAGTAGTTTAGTAGTAGAGATTAAAAAAAATTAACATTTCAGTCGAGTTTTTTTTACATACACCATTCTAAAGTGGTTTGACAATGTTAAAGAATGAAATTCGGTACACATGTTTTGTCACTTTTTATAATCATTAACTTGGTTGTATACTACCATCACACAAATTGTAATATTCTGAATGAGAAGTTGAAACTAATATATGTCCAGTTATCGATAGCTATTTCTTATACCTAAGGAATCTGATGTTATTTAGGCCTGGAATTTCTTTATCATATCATTATGAATAAAATCCTTCTTTGTTAGTATGAAGTTTGGTGAATGACTAGAACATTTTCTACAAAATGTGATTTTGTAAGTGGTTATCCTTGAGATTAACTTCCAGATATATGTAATAGCAGTTGTTTGGTCATGGAGCAAAATAAGGATACCAACAATACTCAAAGAAAACTTCGTCAAAAAGTTCCAAACAGAACAATAAGATTGGTTCAGTATAAGAATAGTACTCAGAAAATTAAGTCTATTGAGATATACATTTTACTGGAAAATATGATCATCTAGACAGCAATTATTAATAGAAAATCAATATTTGGAAACAAAGAATAATCATAGTTAGGCACTTGAATATTCTGTTCTAAGGTTATAAGTTAGTTATGTAAAAGGCGACAAGTTCGACTTCACCATTGAACCCATCCAACGGAGAATTATTTCAGAGCAAGCTGGCCAGTTGAAGCACTAAAATCAGCCATAAAAGTAAATGCAAATATGCTTCACGTCCTATTCAAACAGATCTGGTGGGACGCACGAGTATCACCGATAAACTGGAAAGAAGGACACTTCATCAAGATACCAAAGAAAGGATATCTAAACAAATGTGAGAACTATAGAGGAATCACACTACTGTTAGTACCAGGAACAGTTTTCAACACACTGTTGTTCAATCACTTGAAAAATTCAGTAGACGTCCGATTTCGAGACCAGCGAGCTGGATTCCATAAGTAGCAGTCGTGCGCAGACCAAATCACGACACTATGGATCATTGTTGAGGAATCAGTTGGATGAAACTCGTCACTATACATCGACATGCCTGGCTATGAGAAGACGTTTGACAATGTGGATAATCGAACCTTATGGAACACTATGGAGTACATAATAAGATTGTCAGCATCATCCGGAATTCATACGACAGACTACGTTGCAAAGTCATGAATGAAGGACAGCTGACAGACGCACTCCAAATGAAGATCGATGTCAAACAATGCTACATACTCCCACCTTCGTTTTATTTTCTGGTGGTTGAATGGATTATGAAAACTTCCATACTTTAGGGAAGCATGGAATATAGTGTACTAGTTGGATGCAAGCAGACGATTTGTACTTCACAGATGATCTGGCTCTTCTATCCCATGCACACCAACAAATCCAGGTAAGGACAGCCAGTGTAGCAACATCTTCTGTAACATTAAGCCTCAACATACACAAAGGAAAAAGCAGGATGCCCGAATACAACCCAATCAAACTTGATGAAGATGTTGTGGAACAGGCTGAAGCTTTTACATATCTGGACAGCATCATCGATAAACAAAGAGGATCCGATACAGATGTGAAGGTTCGGATTAGCAAATCAAGAACGTCATTCCTACAGTCGAAGAATAAATGGAACTCAAACCAACTGTCAACCAACACTAAAGTCACAATCTTCAAAACGAATGTCGAGATAGTCTTACTGTATGGGGCTGGATCTTGGCGAACTATCGCAACCATCATCAAAAAAGAACAAGTATTTATAAACCAACTGCATTACGAGGTAAGCGATAACTTGGAATCCTGAAGGCAAAAGAAAAAGTAGAAATTGAAAAGAACATATTGCATTGGGAATCGAAAGTAGATATAAGAAGAATGAATAACAACTGTGGATAACTGGGAAGGATTGTTCAAGACCGAGTTGACTGCAGAATTCTGGTGGGCCACCTGCGCCCCTGCATGAGGGGTAATAGACGTAAGTATGTGAATAAGTAAGTATTATAATCACTGTTGATGAGTGAAACTTCTCAAAAAACGTATCAAATAGTTTGATGGAAATTGAATAGATGATGAATTAGTACTAAATATATACTTGTAAAGAATATAGTTAAGGATCAAGCTGTGAAAACTGAGCAATTTTAAATTTATCTTTCGTCATACGGAACAATTTATTCAGGTGTTCATTTGAAATATTAGAAGTGAGATATTCGTGAAATTCAATAGAGTCATGGATGTACTCGTGAGAGTTTGATTTCATTAAAAAGACTAAGACTACTTGGTTATATTGTTCAATTAACATTTTCTAGATGAATTTCTTTCAAAATATTCAGTCAAAATCTGTTCAATCTTCTTAACAGTTAATGAAAATGTATGTATATCACCATTATATTCACTTCACATCTCTTTTTGTCCTTAATTTAATTGCAGTTTTTTTATGACAATAATAATGTTAAGATATGCCTAACTTGAACTAGTGGGAAATGTTAAAGACACAACAACCTATCAGTTTATGTGTACATATATGTATGTAAATGCCCTCAGGTAGTCTTTTTTTCCCTTGGAAAGTCATTCATGTTAGACAGTTAGTTTTTGGCAACATATTTATAAGTTTTATTTTGTTTTTCTGTTTTAAGTGAGTGTTTTTTGATGTAAAAGTCAAATTTAAAGCGTTAATTATTCAGGTGTTCAGTGATGCAATTGTGTTTGATGTGAAGTTTAGGTTTGAAATAAAACCAACTAATGAAATTTTTGACAAACTTATTCGTTTATTATAATTAATCTTACCATTTCAGCTGTGCACATTCATACGCTTTCAATATCTTTTTTATATGTATATAAAAGAGATGCATGCTCGTTAGACGTTTTAGTTACCGATTCGGAGACCACGATATCTTATGAAGAGAACATGGGTAGTTTACTTCTGCTTCTAATAATGTTCCTTGTATTTCTTCGTGACAAAATAACTGTTGATTTACTCGAATCCCTTCATTGACGAGTGTCTTGCATCCTGGTAACGAGCTAGAGACTACCTGGATTAAATAGCTTAGCGAACGACACGGCGTTTGTAGTAAAAGTCAGTGTGAATATCAACACTGAGGTGGTGTATCCAACTGACCAGTCCTAGATAAGACTAAATGCACATCGTATTTTCCAAAGCTAGTCATTATCCGATTTTAATAAAAGCCACTAGTTATTACATTCAAGACAGAATCATCTTGTTAAACTGAACAATATGGGACTTAAAGTAAATGTAATCCTTTGGAGATAGCTTTATATACCAACTATTTGTACTTTACAATGTACTTACATGTAAGATAATAAAAATATAATAGGAAAAACAGAATTTGATCGATTACTGAGTAATATTTGCGGGACAACTATTAAGAATAGACACTGTATTTACAGTTAACGAGTCAACTGTCAAAACACTAAACCGATAATTTAAAAGCTTCATTTTTATGTCAAATAACATTAGCTCCAACTTCATTCACTACTTTAGGGCATATACAGAACCCCGAATCCACAAAATCGTATTGAAAATTATCAAGTGAACGCTAGTGACTAGCTTTGCCAGGTAATTTTCTGAGTTGTTATTTCTCACTCATATGCATTTGTTATTAAGTGTTCGTTTGTTAATCCAGTTGGAAATGAACTCATCCATAAGAGGTAGATGCATTTCGACAATCAGGTTTCAACAATGTTGGATAGGTCAGTTAATATTTAATCAGTGTTTCGAATAAAGCCATAGAGTATCAAAAGCACAGTGTAATTTATATTTCGACTGACAATGTATCAGTTTAGTTGTAAAAGGTAGACACTTTATGTGGCACGAAATCACTTGAAAATATTGCCTAGGAATATTCCTAATCTATCTTTAAAATAATGTATACTGACGGTAGTACAACGTGGTTTTTTTAATTTATATATCAAAAAAGCTCATTTGGAGTAAATAGACTGAAAGGTATGTGTAGAATTACTATGGACCAGCTTATTTATGAGTGTACACATACACCTGTAGACCCAAGTAATAAATTCGACCAACACCAAAACTGTTTGTAAACACTTGGAACCAAACAATTTTATCTTGATACATTCGACTGGAAAAATGAAGACGTTTTAATTTTGATAGTTGAGATCATGAATCAATTGAAGCTAGACCATCATGGAAAACTTGAAAGCACTGAACGGCCGTTTCGTCATATTATGGGACTCCTGGGTTCGAATCTCGCGGGGCGGAATCGTGGATGCGCACTGTTGAGGAGTCCTATAATATGACGAAACGGCCGTCCAGTGCTTCCAGGTTTTCCATAGTGGTCTGGCTTCAATTGATTCATGATCTCAACTATCAAAATTACTATAATATCCACAAAACCCCTTCTGATACGAAAACATTTTAATAACAAAGAAATTATCTTTATAATTTCTATCTCAATAGTAAATGTTCGTATTAATTTAACCATGGACACAAATCCATTATTTCTGTTGTTACATAACGAAAAATTCAGCGAAGTTATTCTATACAGGTTGATAATAATAAAGACGCTTATCTATCATAGATACACTTATATTTTGTTTATTATTATGCAAACAGTGAAATCTCTCTTAGTTATTATGTAATCATTTTTGATTAAGTATAAATTTAAATTAGTGAGTTTTATAACCAGTTGGCGATTAAACGGAAAAAAACAACAGCTTGACCTCTATAATCTGCTTCATCATATGATAATTTTAGTTAGGTATTTCCAGTGTTCACTTTCTTGATACTTATCACGGAAAAGTATATATCGATTCGAGCATTTAAAATTTTGAAGGAAATCACTACGTGTTGATTATCAAAATGACCTATCAGAGGAGATCAGATAACTTTAAGACGAAACGTAGTAACTTATGTTAAAGCTAAGAGATCTTTTGTTTATGTAATACTAAGTGTTTTATGTAATAATAATAACAATAATAAGTCACTTTAAATTCAAAAGTTTTAAAGCTACCTTTGTTATGGATTGTCATCATTTGGAGAACCGATGATAACAGTATAATACTGGATGGCTGTCTCATCTTACTTTGTACCTTTCACAGCTTCACTATGGATCGAATCCAGGACCTTCTGTGGACTCTTTTACCCTTAGGTCGTTAATTCAGATGATCGTTTATTACATAACTAACTGATTGTAATTATAAATGAAGATCAATGAACTCCAGCTTTGGGGGTCTTATGGTAATACGTTTGCTGAGGGATCTGTAAATACTCCATTATTTTGTGACAAACTCATACGTGCCTATTGCCAGAAAGACCTAAGTATGATGGAACATCTGCCTAGTATTCCTTAGATTTTGTTGGTTTTGTAACTGATATCAATCCGTGTCTAAAACAGTTAAAGTATCAGAACATAAAACGTATACAGTAAAAATAAATGCTTCAAAGTATAAACATTTATGAAAGACAGAGAATTAGTCGTAGAATTTATGCCATTCGTTTTTATTAGATTCATTAACATAGTTATGAGTACTTGTACATAAAGCTTTAGGTTACGTGAATCAAAGAGTAATAAGTTTGAATATTGAACCACTTGTGTTTGTATACATGGGGAGTGATATAATATATGTGTTTCTACAATATTCGGATTCTATTTTACAATAGGCTATGTTAAAAGTTTCCAAAACAACTGTGAAGAAATGGAACATTCAAAAAATGAATAGGTGTTCATTTTACGTGACAAGAATACTTGTAAAGTAAATAATAGACTAAAGTAACGTAATACTGTGCGGAAAATCAACGTTTCACGTTATCATTAGTAGAACTAGCAAGTAATGAAAGAGATGGAGCTAGTTATGGTGTTTGTTGGAGTGGAACTTACTAAAAAATATATTACAAAGATATCACATGCTGAAAGATAAATTTATCTGGTACTACTACTACTACTACTACTACTACTACTACTACTACTACTTTTATGTACATCTACCTGTCTCCTACAAGAACCAATTACTAATTCAGTTAGTGTAAGAGTCCAACTGGTTTGAAATAAAATGCCAGTCATTATAAGCAGAGATGGAAAGTAGTTAGACGTTGAGTCCATGACATACGTTTCGTCCCATTTGAGATTCGTCAGCTGAATGTACCTCCATGGACTCAAACCCAGTACCGTACGCTTCCAATGCTATCATGTTGTCCGGTTAGCTACTGAGTCAAGCAGTATGAAAAAGTTAATTAAAATACCGATCAGTTTTGTTATGACTATGTCGACAGCATTTTGATCTTTTGCAACATTTTTCATAATATGTTTTCGCATGGTGATGGATCTAACGCAACATCTTAACTGCTTGTTGAAGAATGTCGATAAGTTCTTCGAATTTAGGCACTGAAATGGTACCCAATCACCGAAATTTAGTATCTCTATAGTCTGATCCAAGTATCGATCGTGTCTTAAATACTTCAAATTCAGGTTAGAGATTCTGGTTCAAACTTATGTTTCACAAAATTCCAGATACTTTGCTATGGGGATTATTATAAGTTGCGAAATTGAGACACATGGATTTCTGTTGACTAATGGAGAATTTTCGGAAATATATCAACTGTTCGAAAATCTTAACATTGGGCACAAAACGGAAAATAGGAAAACTTGTATTTTATAAATTATTTGAGCAGTCTAATTCTTACTCCAGTGTTGTCACACAACCATCTTAATATCTTACTTCCAGTCTCAGCATAATAAGCATAATAATTTACAGCGGGATATATGCACAGTTCGAGTTGCTTTTAAGTCTTTCACACGAAATAAATAATTCAAAAAAATCGGAATCTAATGACTAACCTGTATACTTAGTTACCGAGTTGTATTCATTTATCCGTTTTTTTGTTCAGCAGTATCTACCTACTTTATACTACTATTTTAACTGGTTTACTGAGAATAAACTAATGGATGGCTATTCCTATATTATTAATTTTATCCTTAAGTCACAATCATAATGACCACTTTATATCTAGACTTTTGATGTCCTTTTTAATGTCTTAAGGTTGTTCATAAGTTTAATTAATCGCATGCCCACTGCGATAATGAGATGAATAATGTTGAATAAATTATTTCGTTTTTCACTCAAATAAGTAATACCTTTGAGCCAATGCACACTCAGCATGGAAGTAACTTATATTTAAAACAGAATTATGTTTAGGTCGAATAAATCCATTTTTTAAAATGCTTATTTATTATTATTTTAATATCTTCTTTTTGTTTCCATAACACTTTGTTGAATTTTTTATTGGTAGAAATGAGGATATTATAGTCCTGTCCATTAATGATCCATTGAATTCATCCCAGAGTAATCGCTTTGGCAACTGATATATGTATGTATATATATTTAGTCACGTGTATGTTTGCAGTGAATATTGACAACGGACTCATTAGAAACCCTTTCTTAATTCATTTTTAAAGAGAGTAATCCTGCTGTTTTTTTAAAAGTTAGAATTCATGGGATATATGTACAAAGTTGATAAAAATTATTCTTTAGTCACACTGACTACTGAAAATCGAAATCCACCTGTGAATAATGTCAATAGTATAGTACTTACCAAGGTGATGAGATAGAAAGAGACAGGTTAGATTTCTAAAAAAAACTGCTCTAATTCTCATAATCTTAGTTTCGAAGCTTGAGATCCTATCAATAATTATTAGATATTTTCAGGAGGTGAAGGTAACCAAAGGATCTAGATATTCAGGATAGTTGTTGCACTTTACTCCAAAGGTTCATTTATGTACAGAAAATATAGGGTTTTTATAGTATTTTAGAAGTCCTTGGGTTTTCCTGAAAATTCTAGGATACTACTAAACATAGTAGTAGTGTAGTAATCAGTCAGTCAGAACCACCTAATTCAAAATTTATCATAGAATACCTAACGCAAGTAACCCGACTATTGATTAAGAATACGAGGTATAAAATAGACAGAATTGTCGGAAGATATAAGGAGAATCTTGTTTCATTATATTCAGTGTTGGGTTGAAATAAGTGATATAATAATGTACACTATTTCATTGACAATCAATGTACAACGTCTTTTCATTCAACAGTCTGATATTTGATGCATTTAAAGATTATATTTTTGTTTCTTTTAACTAAAATAACTCTGTTTTATGTATGCCAAAAACTACTAGTAGCTTACAACACTGCAGTACCTTATTTATTGGATTACTAAGGTGTACTGGACAAAGACACTTAAGCCAAATATACCAGTTACCTCTTTAACATTAGAACATAGATATCTAAGGCCATGTTTTAAGTATGTTATATTTTAAACTAGCACTTAATATTCTATTATCTATCATTTAAAAAGTCAGTCACCATGCTATGCAATGTGTCCTGTCACTCTCTATACTGATGATTTTATATCGAGATCATTTTATTTCAGAACTTATATCTTTCAAAATACTTACCTTTGAATTTGATATTGTAAATTAGAGAAAAATTAAATATGGTACAATAATTGTTGTATACAAAAGTATCTATTGACATGATTGTCAGAATATTAGACAAAGTATAAATCTTACTCTCATTCCTACTCACATTAACATAACGAATTTCACTCTTCACATTTCGGTCAATTTGCTTCATTGAGTTTCTGCCATTTATTGAAATTAGTCGAGGAAAAATCATTTCAGTGATAGCGTTGCTACTGACAACGATGACGATGATGTTAACTAAAGATTGTGTCAACTAAATTAAGTTTTCGTGTCATTTCTTGCTAATGCCAGATGTACAATCTTTCTTCCTAATAATACAAACACTATAAATTATGTATTATCAAATGACTGTTATGAGATTACTGTGATGTAAATAACCATTTCGTTACGAGTATACATTTACCAAGTAATCATCATTAAAGTAAATGAGCACCGTCTATATTACATTCCAAAGGAATACGTTTATCTCTTAATTGATGAATAAATCTATTTGCTTCTGCTTTCTGGTAGAGAATAGATTAAACTATAAATAGTTTACCTAATACAATTGATATCCAATTTTCTGTTTCATACTGGCTATTCTTTTCAGGTACCGAATGAGAATATTTAAGTTTCAACTGATCAAATTATTTTTAAATGATAAATGAAGCAAAACAACAAAATACCTGAAACAAATTTAGCAGTGAAGTGAAACTGTTAGGTTTATTCGATGAAACGATAACTAGACTATCGGAGGATAAATATCACTCTTAAATTTCAATGTATATTGATAATACATGTTTGTGCCTATTCTTAAAAGACACATTAGGTCACACTGTTTTACTGCTTTTGTATAACTAATATCGTTACTTACTTTTTATCTTTTAAGTTCTGAAGAAGCTACACGAATGAAACTTTCAACACAACACTTTTTGATAACTATCTTACGCACATTTATTCCTTTTTTTAATTAGTGAACAAAATATCATAAATAGACATTATAGGAGAACACATTGAAGTCAGTCACCGTGATGGTGGTGAAATACTCTTACTGTTGACTAGTCAGCTGAACGGAATCGACTAAGGCATGAAAAAATTGATAATGTTGACCATCTAAAAGATATTTACTGTTTTGGGTAATGTCAATCTTTTGGCTGAATAAGATGGAATATTGTGGTTGGATCATTTCATCCTTATTATTGCTACTTCATCAGCAGGTACATCCAGCTGACGAGTCCCAAATAGGACAAAACGCGCGTCCTGGAATCCAGTGCTAGCCACCACTCATTTTTGCTTATAAAAGCTTCAGACTCAGGGCAATATCAAGGCAATCCGCACAAGATGCACATATGTAATCAAGAGACTGATCAACTGCCGTCCTAAACAACATTGGGAAGATACAAGCAAGCAACATCAGATTTTGTTCTCTTCTAGAAACTGAACTTATTATACAACTTTTCATCACGTTACAATCCCAAACGATAACTATAACTCCCATTTAATACTAAATACAAAATAATATAAAACACCAATCTGGATTGCAGTGGTCGAAATATTTACCATGCTTTCTATTTCAAAGATATGATATTTATTATTTTAAAACGTACATGACGTTGTAGTTATATCACCTTCTTAACGTATTTATGTTATGACAATTGTACAATTCCAAGATTTATGATCATAACTGCATATACACGGTCGATAATGCTGTACTCTAAAACGGTGACACCAATAATTAAGCGTTTTGTATGGATCGAATGTTTCCTATTATTAACAAGCCTGTCACAGATGCTCAATTAAAACAATTTATCGGTTTCCAAATAATATACCCTTATCTTTTAAGATGTTGCCTCTCCCTTCGTATCAACCCAATTATGTGTGTAAACCTTTGTGTATTCCGCCATCACTTCCTGAATATATATATAATCTGTCAAGCTGTGGAGACATTATGTAAACATTTTTATTGTATAGTAACTTGACAGCTGGATTATGATTGTACTGCTAATTATCTTATCATTCATTTAAGATTTTTTTAAAAGTTAATTAGTCGACTGGGTGTTTATCTGTTATTTGTGTCACTCGTTCTTAATAAGGATTTGACTGGATTAATTAATTTACTTACTGTGAAAAAAAGGAATAGTATGTTTACATAATACACTAGTATACTACTTATATGGTTATCTTGTTATAGTCTTTATTGTCAGACGACAGTGTTGAGAAAACAACAATTTTCTAAACGCATAACTTTATCGTTATTTTTGTGTGTTATATATTAATTATAGAGTTGCATAGGTTTACGAAGTTTCAAGGATAATTGTGCACATCTTCTTTTGCCTTGTTGTATTAATGCCGTCGGTTCGGAAATACTTTTAGGAGAGAAAACATGGTCTTTAAAATCAAATGTATACTAACATCAATGCCTAACTGTTACTGGTTTTCAGCATGAACTTGTAATTCATTGTAAATGATATTCATTATCTTAGTTTTATAAGATTTAGGGATTTGATGCAAATCTGTTTCCATGTCATATTACTAGGAGAGGTTAAGGATTTAAACAATCAAAGTTATCAGGTAGTGCTAGATAAACTGATTTATGTTGATAGTAATTTTTCTAGCTTCAAAGAACGAGATTGGAAATAATTAAATCCGAAATAGTTACCAAGGTAAACAAATTTGAAAATATGGTTAGTGGCTAGTAGTGGAATCCAGGACGCGCGTCTCGTCCAATTTGGGACTCGTCAGCTGGATGTACCTGAATCTCAGAGTTGATGTTCACTCTGGGACTCGAACCCAAGTACTAATACTAAGTGAATTTAAATTTTAAAATAATTTTTAGACATTCATTGCTCAACATAATATTCATATTATGATGAAGTATAGCGGAGGATTCATAAAAAAGGAGCTATGGTGATCGATAAAATGATGGTACTTCAAAATCACGGGAGTATTACCAGAAATCTTTCGACCTAGAAATGGATTAGCTGTACCATGTGTCAAATAGCTTACCTAGCTTGAATCTGTCTGATAAGACGGTGCAAATAGTTGAGTTATTTAGTTATAAAAGATTTCAATAATCACACTAGATACTTCTGAGTCGTCATGAGCTCATATTCTGGACATTTACGAGACACATTGATCACACTTCATTTATTCATCATAAATGAAACGATTTAGGAATATTCTGAAGGACTGTTGTTAAATCCCTTTAACTAGAGTGTAATAACATTTTATGACTGAGCTAGGGAACACAATAGTTTCCCATGCACACAAGTAAACATTTCGTTCTCTGTTTTGGTACTATAAAACTTTGAAAATCTAATTGTTATGGTAGAATGCATTTAGTTTTTCTTAACTGAACAACTGAAGACCATATTATCCGAAGTTAAGATTAAAACTAGTCTGTCTGGCGGTTGTGTTTTTGATTTTCATACATCTTCACTTTGGTTAAGAACAATTTCCTAATATTTTACAATTAAGATTCACGTAATCGTCTGCAATCTGAATTTATTTCTCTGATGGCTTAGTATACTTACCATCCAGATCCTCAGAGTGAAATAGTTGGGGTAAATTTAAATAAGTTTTTCTTAATAAGTGTGAAATGTAGATACAAAAAAGTGAGTCACAACTTTGTTTACCAACTGCCAAAGTATCAGTAAGTTTGTTTTGTATGCAGGAATCAAAGGATACTTATCTTAAAGATAAAACTACATATTTATGTACAGGAAGAAGTGATACACAATTATTTGCTGTCAGCATAATTATTTTTCCACTTTCTGTAGACTATGAATCGGCTTTTGTGTTTTTGTTTCCTTCTTTTATTCATCTAAAATGAATATTTTTATTTATTCCAGAAACATGTTTTGTGTACACAAGTAATTTGCATTAACACTAGAGTACAGTTGAATTTACCTATAAGTCTACTGGTGAATCTTATCTTTTAATAAAAAAAATTCATATTAAAAGTACATATCAAGTGTATAAGTCAACTGTATTAAGGAAAAGAGAAGAATATTGAAGTGATAGCTAGAGTTTAGACATATCATTAACACTTTTTAACAATATTATGAGTTTATAAATGTCAAACGTAGTTATCAGAGAGTGACATTCCCGTGTTCGCGGATGCGACCATTTGTCAATATGATGTATGTACGGGTCTATCTTACAGTCAAGCACAGCACTGTTATAATGTTTAGATTGTGATTATATACACGATTTTTTTGTATTAATTAACGTTAGCACTAGTCTACAAAGTCAGCTTACTCGAAAAAGCGTGCAGACCCAAAGAAATTTCTTTTCTATTTTCATTCCAAGTTTCTCTGCTAGATGTAAACTGTAAACATTCTGTACGTTTAGGATTACAATTTTTAAATAGAAAGAGTGGACTGATTATAAAAATAAGGTAGAATGAAACTCAAAGATTTTACTTTGTAAAGTGAATTGTGTCGAGCTTGCAGAGACAGAAAATATCATGAAATCATCCAGACATAATTTTATTAGTTACATATAGTTTTACTAATTCAAATGACAGTTTGGTCTACGTCTTGTTCATCAATATTCTGCAATTCGTAGACAGAGTAATTCCATGGTACTTCGTAACAACTTATTTAATAACAAAACACTTTATTGTCGATGAAAGATGACACATTGATATGAATTTATATTCTGTAAACAGTTTCTTTTCAGCATAATTTCTGTCGCCACAGTATATAGTTCAATTTATCCATCTTTTAATATTCCCAGTAATCAAGTGAAGAGTAGTCCTTGGCTAATTCATGGATTAATAACATTTATACAAACAGAATTTACACTTTTCACTTGTTTTTAAACTAAAAACAAGTGGATGATTAAAATTTCACAAAAAACAATAGATCAGGATAATAAAGCACGTTTATAATGGGCTTTCAAAATAACCCCTCTTGTTATCTTTAAAAAAATATTCTTTAAAGTTCATGCTTCTTTGAACTTGTTCTAAGCAATTCACCGCTCAAGTGTAATTTTCTGTTTACTATATACTTCTTTATTATAACATGAACATTGAAGGTTCACTTTCATAGTTGAATAAAACACACCTGATCCCATCAATATACCATAAGACAGTTAAGTCTGTTGAAGATGTGAACAGCCATATCTTTCATTTTATTCATGTTTTCTTGGTAAGATTAGATATACTGTTTTACTATGAACAGTTATGACTTATAGCCAAAAATTTCTTTGTAAATAGAGAATACACAATTATCATAGTATCATGTAGTTTTACCTTATAAATTAATTTTGGTAGAGTTGCGTTACCTCAATCGATCAAATTTTTGAAAATCGGGTTATCAATTAGTTTGGATTGTCATCTAGACTATTATATGCGATATATTTATGCAAGTCAGAAAATAAGATACTTCGAAGAACCTACATTATTCCCTGTGGTCCTTGAGTTATTAAAAAGATTTAATGGAAGTTTATGAGTCTTAATGTCGTAAATAACGTTCTCATAGTATAGTAGTTAACTGCTGGATTTAGAAATAGACTAGATCATTGACACAGCATACAGAATCCAATCAACGACTATTAAGCAGTATGAAGTTTGAGCCATGAGTTACATTACTTGCCAGCATCATTTAAATCAGTTATGTATGTGGTTATTAACATGTTCACTCTCATTTTATATAATGATGATACCCAACGTTTTTTAGAAAAGGGCAGATGGTTTAAGAGAGTAATTTGTCTGAAATCATACACACATAAATTAAAACATAACAAGTACTCATTATGCAGTATATGATATTTAAAGACAAAACTATCTTGTACTAAGTCGACCTGTCTGTTTGTAAACTAGATATGCAGTTCATTAATTCATTCACTCAAAGGGTAGTAGTGAAATCACGTTCAAAACTTTTAACACTTCTGTCAATTAAGGTGTAAAAGTATTTTCGTTCATACAGATTTTGCCTGCTGTGACCACGTGGGACAATATGGTCAGAAATGCACTTATTTTTGTCGCACCTTTCTTGTTTTTAAAAATAATGATACTTCACGTGACATTTTGAACCTCTTTCTATCATCACAGACAAAATTTCTTGTCATGTTAAACGGTACTGTCCACTTTTAATGAAACATGTTTATGTGTGTTTGTGTATTTACAGGAAATAATGACACACCTATCTATAACTGCAATGGTAAGTACTTCTATAATGATCAGTAATTAAAATGTGAATAACGAGAGATTAAATTGGTGACTTAATTGGGTCATCTTTTTCCGTATTATTTAACAAGAAAGACATGAGTAAAATCTGTATTAAATAAAGAAGTTTACCGAAACAAAAATTTGATGTTTTACTTTCTTTCTGTACTGGGAAATTTTTTAGACAAACTTTAGACAGCCGAAATTATTAGTTAAAACAAAGCTCCTGAATTATAAATTAGTTTACTTGGATATCTATTTAAAAATAAGAGTATAGAATGTCATTCATATATAACTTACAATCATTTTACGAATAATAGACAGGACTATTCAGTTAAACAACATTTCTGTTGGCTAAATAGTTCTCTTTATTCTTTTAGGAAAATATTTACTAATTTGTAGCATGTAGTTTATTAGAACGACGAGTTTGTTACACAAGAGAGTTATCTATCTATCTATCATTACAACTGATGATTAGTTTTTCGACTCTTTGGTCTGGGTTATCATCAAAATTTTTATAAATTATGGGTTTAATCAATGGGAAGTTGAAATGGATGGAGCGTTAACACATATAGGATTTTGAATTTAGGGAATACTGACACAAAGAAATTATTGTATTCATCCTAATACGAGATCTGAAAGCAATGCTTCAGACGTTTGTATAAGACGATATGTTTTTGAATTAGTTCTGAATTAGTACAGAACAAGTAATTATAATCTTGTGATTCTAGTCCTACCATATTGGTTTCATAAACGAAAAATCAGATTACCACTAGGATATGATATGACACCTCCTGCTTTCGATTAATTTAATCTAAGCTGAATTTTAAAAGGTATTAATTTCTATCAGTGTATTGAAAATTCATCCATTCATCATTTTATAAACAGTAAATGGGTAATAAAGTATAGATTGGTTCTTTTTTAATGGACTTCACTACATTATAGAACCAATTATCTGTAGTCTTTTCAGTTTAATGTGATATAAATTAGTCATCCGGTGGAACTGATTACATTCATTGATTTAATATTACAGAAAACAAGTGAACTGGATAATAAATTGACTCTTGATTTTTAGTGATTTTACAGAGAATAAATACTTCTGATTCAGCACTACACAGCCTTATCATTCAAGAAAGAATAAAACAAGTCTGACATTATATCTTGAACAACTAACTAACCGTTAGTAGTAGGTAAATTTAATCTTACCTAGATTCACAGGTGAATAGGTACTAAATGAAGATCTATTTGAGATGCCTGTGTTTATTACTCTTTTAACACTTAATACTTTTAAGTTTCAGTTTTGGTTGTTTTGACAGATTTTAAATTGATTCACACTCTTTAGAAAATATATGATTTGGATCACCGAACTCCACCCTTCCTTCTAACTTGCTTCTTACTGTAAAACATAGTAGTTGCAAATATCGGGAAGGAAGAGTGAAATAAAAAACTTGTTCATATACAATTTAAATATGTCTTCTAACGAGTCATTTTAAAATAGTTTAAAAATCACGTAGTTACTTATTAATATTGAAAATAATAATAAATGACCATAACATATACAAGTGGATTCGCTGCAGATGTTTGATAGCAACGGCGAATTATTTTTATGCCATGTTAAAATATAGATTAGTTCTTTTTGTCACTTTTAACATTATTACCGACTTTCAAGATATACTTTCACTAGTTTAAACTAGTAATCCAATGGTTAAGTTATTATATTCAAACTGAATTTGATCTATTAACGCAAACTGATGGAACTTTAGGATTCTAAATCTAATTCATTCTGTATGTGGTTTAAATTGAGGATAAATGTATTCATATAGGATCATTTAAGTAATTTCACAGGTATGTAATCGCAATTGTAACGAGCTGAAAATTAATAAGCTGTCAGTAAAATAGTCATTTATTGCTTAAGGAAAAATCATGGAAGAATTCTAATACGAAGTATATAAACTACCATCATAGAATACGTTATCAAACAGTAAGTAGCAAAGTGATAAGAAGCAAGATAACATCATTTGGAGCACTTCTCGAGTTACTGCCGATCCCAAGCAAAAGGAACATAGAAGGATTAGGAAAAGGGTCATCAATCACAACTCATAAATAACAACTCTGTAAAAAGACGTCGTCATGACTATATGGCGTAAGACCAACAGCTTCACGATCATCAAGCAATCTTTCAAGACAATGAAGGAAAAGATTAAAACGAATAATATTCAGCGCCATGCACCCACCATTGATGGCAGCGAAGATAATATAGAACAACTTCATGAGAGGCTACAGTCCATCATAGAGAAGAGTCCAGCAAAATACCTGACCATCCCGATAGGAAACACGAACACCGAGATCAAGATAGATAATACCGGGTATGAACACATTATATGGTGACATGGACTGGGAGAAAGCAAAGAGAATAGTGAGAGACTGGTTGATCGGTGTGATTCTCGTAAAATGGTTACAGGCTGTAGCACTTTATCACACAAATACATAAATAAAAATACATGGGTTCTACATATGGGTCTCCATACTACGGAAAATTCGACTGACCACATGTTCACAAGTGAAAAATTCATAAGACCCGTGAGATTTTACATAGCTTCAAATAAGCACCTGATGACGAAAGACCGATAACTGGAACTAAACAAGCATTTGGTAGTTGAACAAACAGAACTACAAAAGTAGAATAAAGTCATTCTTCTTCGAGATTATAACAACCTCTGAGAATTCAAGACAGCTGATGGCAACGAGTTCCAAGTCACACAAGACCCTTTAGGGGAAGACCGAAACAATATGGAGAGCAACCATAAAGCATGAAAGAAACAACTTCGACATGCAACTAAGTGTTCAGCCCCCACAACCACCACCATAAGGAATGGACCTCTATGGACAACTCGGACAAGATTCAAGAGAGAAAAGCAAGAAGATAGTGGTGAACAACCGGCAAACAAGAACCCAGTAGTTTAAGCCACAGGATGAATGAATATCCGGAAGTAAACATGGTAGTGAAGGAGAAAATTAGAGCTAACAAGCCGAAATATGCAGAAAATCTGACAGATACAGTGCAACAAGCTGCAGCAGAACGAAATATGAGAGGAGTATGTTGGAGAATGAGATGCAGACATGGAAATATGGTAAATCAAAGGACACAGATAGGAACAAACAATGACAATGCAACAGATTGGTAGAACACTCTCAAGAGCTCTTCAATAGACCGGCTACACTAAAACCACAACACATCCGATCAGCAACATACATGGACCTCACTATACATGTTACTGCACCGATAACCAAACAGATCAGTATAGACATCAAAAGGAGCATGAATGGCGGTACAGTAGGACCAGACTGCTTAACAGCTGAAGCACTCAATCCAGACATACAGACAGTCACAATCATATTCCATGTTCTCCTCATGAGAAGGATTTGGGTGGAAGAACAACTGCTGACAGACTGGAACGCAGGAAGGAAGGATACCTCAACAACACACCGAAGTTAAAAGATCTGAGTAAGTGTTTGAACTATTGAGGTTTCACAATTCTGTCAGTATCAGGAAAGGTTTTCAACAGAATGTTGCTGAACTGAATAGAAAATTCAGTAGACACCCAACTTCGATATCAACAGAATGATTTTCGCAAGGACCAATCATGAAATGACCAAACTGTGACACTGCAAATCACTTGAACGTCCAACTGGATGAAACTCATGACCATACATCAACTTCATTGATGATGAAAAGACATTTGACGGAGTGGATAGGAGAACCTCATGGAGTCTTCTCAAATACTATGAAGTACATGAAAATGACCTCACCATCATATGGAACTGCTACGAGGGACCAAATTGCATAGTGTTTCATGGAAAACAGCTCACAAATGAATTCCAAGTAGAGACCAGTGTCAAACAATTCCGACATTTCCCTTCCTTCTGGTGCTTGGCCGAATTGTGAAAATCTCCAGATTTCAGGGGAGGCACAGAATACAGTGGACACTTTCGATTCAACCAGTTGATTTGGACTTTGCAGTAACCTAGCCCTCCTATCTCACATATACCAACAAATGCAGGTAAAGAAAGACAGTGTAACAGTGTCTACCTCAGAAATAACTCCCAACACTGACAAAGGGGAAAGCAAGATCTTGAATTATAACACTGTCAGCACCAACAGAACCACGCCCTATAGTGGTGCTCTCGAAGAGGTGGAAGTCTTTCCCCAGCTGCCATCTGAGGCAGGAATTAGGAAAAGACACTAGAGTTGAATGCGATACATTATGTGGAAGTCACTAAATTATATCACAAGACAAGTTCTAACATGAAATTCTAAAGGTGAAAAAGGAAGAGGCAGACTAATAAAGAAACAGTACTGGGAATTGGATGTAGACACTAAGACCATGAATGCTACTTTGCAACAATTGCAAAGGACGAATTAGGACAGAGTTGGATGGATGTCCTTGGTCGGCAGCTTGTATCTTAATAAAGTTGGTAGGCTTATGTAATTACGTGAATCTATATGTGAACATCTGACTAGTTATTATTGCTAAACGTGAGTAGTATTGTCGAGTTGATTGTTGCTTTACATGAAACTTGAAGAGAACTTTATGACTGCTCAGAAAATATGGAACAATTTACAGAAATATTGTAAAACAAAATGATGTCTCTACTTTCAGTAGTAACTGTCATCAAAAATATGAGCCTTCATCATAGAGACATAATTGAGGTTTGGGAGTTCAGTAGATAAATCCCATTATATGACGGCTTAATTCAGGGTTAAATAATTAAACAAGGATATAGAGGGAAATTTTAACTTTTCTTTAAGAAAAATAAAATTCATGGAACACACTGCAGTCTCAACAAGACCATCAGCTTCAATAGATTAAGAAGGCATTTTGAATTACATGAAGCAAGGTATAATGCATGAACTTGTAGCCATATAAGTTTGCAAAAACTGAAGAGGTTAGCCGAATTTTAATCTCCAGATCTTACTTCTCTTTCAACAAAATTGTATTAGATAACTACAATGGAATCCTAATATTCAAAATCTAATCACATTTATACACAGCAGAGACCTACTGCTTGCCAACCATGCTACTAACAATTTACTTAAGTAGTTCAACTCTAAAGATGAATTTATTAATCTCAGCTCAAGGAAAATAGATTGTACTGCTATAGAAATTTAAAAAAATATTTCCTTATGGTTGCATTAAGATTACGCTAATTAAAATGAACTAATCCCATTGAACTTGCAGAGGGATTATAACACATCACGGAGCAATATATTAGTTTTATAGTGGTGGAAGTCTAGTTATGAAAATCTGGTTTGATTAATTGCCTCACCTAAGCGTTTTCCATGATAAGATAGCACCGAAGCATCTGTGAAAGTAACCCACAGAGGTCTATAATCTGAACATATAATACTCCATGGATTGTGGTCATATATTTGCCAGACGGTGAAGATGTGAGTAATGTATTAAAGGCCTGGATGAAAATCAGGCTGATTTCCTCAGGTCAGTTTATAGGTGGTAAGTGACGATCGTTGCATGAGTTATGGTTTTGAGAGTACTGGTACAATAAACACTTCCATTGACGAAAAATCCTGATTTAAGTGCTCTGGGTAGGTTGATTTGTAGTGTTT
Source organism: Schistosoma rodhaini (assembly GCA_944470415.2). NCBI lineage: Eukaryota > Metazoa > Platyhelminthes > Trematoda > Strigeidida > Schistosomatidae > Schistosoma > Schistosoma rodhaini. Next base: position 37,691,975 of record OX104044.1, read on the forward strand.
GAGCATTCGGATTTCCATCATGAACTCCTATACTTTAGGTGACTAGGTAACCAAAGAGAACGGGAAAATTGTATGGCAATACCACATGTAAACTGATCTTTGAAGAGCTCTGCCCACTGTTCCAGATGATCCTGAAGATTGTCAATTAAGTTTCAAGAAGCCCATAAAAATTAGCGCTTGTAAGTTTAATGTTTAGTAAATTAGCCAGCCTTTTTTCCCATTCATCTATGAGTTTTTGGCGGGCTATTAGATAGTTTAAAACCATCTCTACTTGATATTCGATTGCAGAGGTAACAATAGACAATTTGCATAAATCAACCATTTAGAACGGAGAATCCGTTAACCATCGAAGCGAAGATTAATTTGTGACATACACGAGGATTGACAGAAAGGAGAGGAAGTCCTTTATCTGTCCATACTACTGGTCATTGAACATATTATTTACGTCCAGACCTGAGTTAAAGAAGGAAAACTTCAAGTAGCATATGGGGGATAACCATACAGTAAGATGACACTGAGTAGAAATAGACTAGGAACTCCAAAATTATGCAGAAAACAACCGTCGCTACTTGTAATCTATGAGTCAACATTTGACATCTGAACGACTTTCTTATATCTTAACCGCCAACCGGAACATCTAAGTTATCAACTAGCTTTACAATGAAAGCGCTTGGTTGAATTCATTAAGTTAATGATAGAACTCATCTGTGATTATATCCCGGGTGATATGAGTTACAAATTAGGTAAAGGTAAGAAATATATATTGTTCATCATCACAGATACTTTTTACTTTAGTTGAACCTTCCAGTCTAGAAGCGCATAAACAACTATTATCAAAACCCAGTGGATTAGTAGTGTTCCGGCGCTTAGTCTTAAACCGATACTTTAAGGTCCTCAGGTAAATGCTAGTGGAAATTATGGATCAAGAGCTGGAGAGTGAATTGGGAGTATTTCAAAGAAGTTGCGAATAAGAGTCCGTGATGTACAGTTCACATCAAAGAATCGCTTTCAGAGTTTTAAAGTATCTGGACTCAATCTGATGAGTTCAAGCGTACGATCTGCTAACAGGTCGAGCGCTAGGATTAAAAAAAGTAAATTCTTCTGGTTAAGTTGAAGTAGAAATACTTCAATTTCTTTGTTATTTGAGATACTTTCATATAAAATAAACGTTTTAGCCTTTGAAATGGGAAACACGTTTACTCAGGTAACGTGATATAGGAGTTCCTTAAGAAAGGTGAGTAGACGTATGAGACTGGAATGGTTTTAGTGAAAAGAATATTACCTTAAGAAAGTGCAGAAGCATAGGCCGCCCACCAGCATTCTCCATCCAACCCTTTCCACTTGTTGTTCATCCTTTTCATATCTGCTTCTATTTCCCGCCGTAAAGTTGGCCTTCTTTTCCGCTCCCCTTCCGGATTCCAAGTTACGGCTTGCCTCGTGACGCAGTTTGGTGATTTCATCAATGTATGTCCTATCCACTTCCAACGTCTTTTCCTGATTTCCTCTTCAGCAGCATCTCTCTCGTATCTAGCCTTTGTTGTCCAGCTCGGGTCCAATGGGGTTCGCTGATCCCAAGTACTGCTAATTTGTATCTCCTCATTTCCTATTTGACTGGTCTTCCCGGTCTCCCACATTGTCCGGACGTTCCATGTACCTATAAAAATCGCTCTGGATTTTAGAAGGGGCGTCGGCCTCGATTTTCATCCTGATGTGTCATAATTCTTCCTTCGACTTCCAGGACAGATTTTAAATGGTTTGAATTATTCTTTCTGGTTAACGTTTTCTTAGCGAGTTAGTTTTCTACGGGATGGGGTCGCTAACTCGATGCCCAACCCTCTTCCTTTACCCGGACTTTGGAACGGCAGTAACTCTAGAAGAGCTAAAGACGGAGTAGTTCACATGAAATTCTGATTGCTAAATGAATGACATATAAATATGCTATGAACACGAGCAATTTTGAGAGCACATCAACGTAAGCTAAGGAATTTTTTTCGGGTTATACTTTAAGGTTACAAACATTACGGGAATGCGCTTCTGAAGTAAGTACAAAGAATCCCGCTAACTGTTAAATTACTTATTATTTTCACGTTTATAATTTTAGTATTGGTAGATGTTTTAATTTCATCTTGATTGTGTACATATTAACATAAACGGCAAACTTTTGATGGTGTCGTGTTCTCTGATTCGGATGCTTCAATTACAAATATATCAATGTTATTCTGAATGATATTAGATGAAGTAATTACGAAAAGTATTCATTTATGTTGCAAATTCTCTTCAGCATTTCAAAAGCCTTATAAACTTGTCGATGCAAATTTTATCCAAAGGTTTGAGAAGTCCAATATCCTTAGATTTTAATGATGCATTGTGTTTTTAGTCTAATTAAGTCAGTCAATGATAAGACCAATTCATTGTCAACTTGGGATGTAACGAGATCCACATCATCTAACACGTTTTTCTCTCAAACAAACGAACATAATTTGTCCGATTAATTTAGCACAAAAGCTAAACATACCTTTAGGTACACATATGTAGAGAGTATCGCATGTAGATTGAAGACAAAATCAGTATAACCAAGTTTAGAAAAAAAATATAATAAAATAATTTTCATTACCCAGAGACAATAATAATAATAATGATAATAGAAAAGAGAAAATGGAAAAGAAAATTACATGCTAAAAAAGGTTACTAATTGGTAATAGATCACAGTTTATTCAAAACACAGTATGCCACTGATTTTATTAATTAACCGTCCACCCAAACCTCCACAAAACGTTTCACATCAATCATTACTGTGATAAGTGATTACTGGAATATACACAATAAAAATAACATAATTTAAGTGTTTTTAAGGGTGTCATAGAGGTGGTTAAATTTATTCTTGTCCAAATCCCTTAGTTTCTTCAATTGCCATTTGCAGTTTTTCGCACAATTGATCGTACGAATTGTATGGCGGTAAATCTAACCGGTTGAAACATGTGTGACTACGTGGAAGCCATTGTTCATCACCTGTACGCTCAATACAAAATAATTGACGACCACCGCTGCCTAAAAAGGGAAACAAATTAATGACAATCAAGAGTATTTATTGATACTACAATTACTACTGAAAAAATATTTTGTCTAAAAAGCTAAACACTAACTACAAATCATAAACGGCTACGGTACAAATGTTTTGTTTAGCCACTTGGAGTTTTTAGTGTGATCTGATTTAATCAACTCATTTAATGCACTGCATAAATAGTGCTATTGCCCTTAAACTCACGAATTCAACTTAATATATGATTAACAAATGAGAAAAATCCAATCCATACTTCAGTCAATTATCACTCGAAAGAATCGATTACTGTAAGTTCACCCAGTGCAAGTTCAGTAGATAAAAATATTAATCATATATTTAATCAGATAAAATAAAGAATTACTCAATATCAGCAACTGATAATAATTATATTAAATAGAAACTAAATAAATACAACTACTAACAAAGTTGTAAGCCAAATATTGAGTTAACTTTAACTATTGTTAGTGATTGGTAAATACTTTAAAAACTCCAGTAAAAAAACTACAGATTTCACATCAATTACAGGAGAGACATTATTCGGTCGATATATTGTGAAAGTTACTACTCACCAGTCAATTCAGAGAAGCCTCCTAATGGTAAATGACAGGTACCAGTGACGAATTGAAGAAGACGAGCACGATGTTCATTATCAAGTTTTCGAATCAACTTCATGAAAACAATAGATAGAATAACCATGAACAAAATATCCACGAGTACAAATAAATTGTAATTAGAAAAACAGCTTGTTAGAGAAAAGCTAAACAAGTTTGGAACTTGATTTTCGACACATATCTATCTTTTCTTTTAACTAAACAAATGGTTGTTAAGTTTAACCACGATTCTTTCCATGGACACCGGAAATTATTGCTTCAAAATATCAGAATAGGTAATCAATCACTCTATTCCATTGAATTTCACCACAATCATAACATGATTTGAAATGATAAGAGAACAATATGAACATACAACTAATACAAGTAGATTTATGATGAAACGTCTATCTTAGGTCAACTTAACACAGAGCTGTTCAATACTATGTCACGGTCAAGTATCATAAAAATTAACACTAAAAATTCATGAGAAATAAATATGAATTAAATAAGCATTAAACGTCAATCTATAGAACTCAATCAGGTAGTAAGTAGATGAACATAGGAGCTAAAATTACTTTCTCTAATGATACAACTATTACTATAGTGAATAGCGTTGTCGATTGAAAAAGGAAGCACACAGAAATCCAGTGCATTCGTTCAGATAAGATCCTTTGTGAAGACATTGACAATAGTTCAAAAACATATGTGATAATGTAGGAAGGACAAGAAAATCAATGAAAAGTATAAAGCAATAAGTTTGTTCTTAAAGCCTGTCTACATTTTTTAAACAAGGAGACTGATTTTGGGGTCACTGTATTGCAAGATATTGGGATGGAGCTATCACCTCTATGTATACAGTTTAAAACAATTTGAGTACAAATGTTACGATAATAAAATGATATTTTTGTTACTCAATTCATTTAGTTGGTAGACAGCTTTCTGCGATTTACGCAATAATTGACAAGTTCAATGGATCAACAAAGGTTAAATAAATTAATGAATGAACATAATTTAGATTGATTTCTTTAGTAGGATCACAACAACAGAATATAAAGGAGTTGTGTGACAAGGATTATGTACATATTCTTGATTTTTTCTGAGAAAAAGATTCTGGTTTTCAAAGACAACAGAATACGTCATAAGACAAGAAAGGCGAATGTTGTAATGCAGAAAATTTTCTTTTTCGACTAGCTCATCTTCATAGATGTCATATTTGTGAATGTATACTTAACAGAAGGATAAATTTCTTGCAAAGTAGTTCTCATGACATAGGTTAAAATTATTTAATAGATACCACTCAATGTAAAATATCAAATTCTACTTATATAGCTACCCTCTAGTATAATGAATATTATGAAATGAAATCTAATATATGTTATGGTACGGGCACACACACACATAAACACAGACAGATGGACAGTTGGTATATTTGTTTACCTTCCAAAACCAAATAATCTGTTTACTTGATCGTGTGTACTTTATGTAGACCGTGTTCTTTTCCCAATCATCAACATCAATCTCTGGCATACCGGATAATAGGAGCTTCAAAATAAAAAGTAGAGAGCGATAAACAGCGGTCAGAAATAATTATGCGGTGGTGAGCTTAAACTTCTAAGTAATAGTGAACTATTAAAATAAATCGCTTGCTTTTACTTTAACGCTGTAAAACAAGGCAACTAGTAATAAAAGATAGCCGTTCAACACTATTATTTGATCACAAGCATCCTTAAAGGATTGTTCACACATGCTGACACTAACAAATGAGCAATACTGAGATTATATTTAGGGTACTCAGCAAAGATGGGTGTTCGTCATTGATGCACCTTTCAATGTCAGATACCTCCATAAAGTGTGTCCGTCAAGAGAATCGAATGCTGCCTCAGGAACAAGGAAAACAACAACAATCAAATGTTGGAAAGTATATCTACATTTTATAACTTGATGAAGGGCGAACATTCGTGTCCATGTATGAAACTAGGCTGATTTCCCAAGATCGGTCTTCATAAGCTCTATTTAAGAGTCGGATAGTTGGAAAGGCTAGTATTTCAGACACTATGTTGGTCGAACTGATCCTTCTATGGTTGTCGAAAAAGGGATTTCATTTTTTTGTCGACGGCAACGATCAGTCGTCGGGACCAGTCAGATTGGATTACATCTAGTTCTTAGACTCTAGCTAATATCTCAATCAATTTAACTAGTAAAACTGGACCACTATCTATGGGGTTAAACCATCAAGGCCTGTTACCCTACTTCAATTTACATAATCTATTATCTTTTCAACCTCAATGAGAGTTGGGGATACAATATAACTGATGGGTAGCTAACCGGAGGTTAGTTGAACTCTCCCCTAGTGTTTTCACTATCTATCTAATCTCCTAGATTGAGAATGGATAATATAGTTTATTCATAAGGTACGAGTATTGAGAGTTCGAACATGTAGTTTGAAACGCGGTTTCAGGAGAAATTTCTAAATAAAAAACAGCGAATATTATTAAACCTTTTTTACCTTAAATAATACAATTGATAATTCAGGATGTTTGATAATTAATCAATCTATTCGACCGAATAGGGGAAAGGATTTATTATACTACGAGAAGTCAAAAGATGAGGAATCCGGAAAACCACAAATCCTAGAAAATAACTAAGATGTGAACATCAAAATCAGTCAACAGATGTATTAACAAAATGACCAGTATATTTGCTAACTATTGAAAATAATCAGCCAAAAAGTGATGTTGAAGTGAAAGAACAAGGTGGTTACTTAAGAAAACCCGTGTTCATCAAGGTCATGTATTACGCATGATCAGCTATCAGTTATGCCGACGTCAAATGATTGCTAGTATTAAGTAAATAAGAAAAAGGTTAGTGATAGTTAGACTGGGTCGTGGAACCAGTTTATAAGGTTATTGGTTTTTTTTAAACATTTCCAATGGCATGGATTAAAATCTGTTGTGTTTGTCCACATGATTTCATTGTTGATCTTAGTCTACGTTGTATTCTAATGTTGCTTCATTATGCTCGAATCATATTCTTAGTTTCGTGTTGTTTCTACTACCATTATTTTGAATTCTGTTTTTCCCCCTTTCCTGTGTTTTTCTCTTACTGAGTGTGATAAACTAGACTGAAAATTTGTGCCCGACTGCTTTATTGCTTATGACTGACTAATTTTCAACTGATTTAAGATAGTTCATTCCACGATTATTCACAATGTTAGTATTTTTGTTGTTGTTGTTATCAGTGGTTTAAAATAATTCAGTAAACGAACACAACTCTATGCGCAGAAACTCGAGGTACACTACTTTGTATACATATAAGTGAATAATAGTAGCTGGCTACTTGAACCCAAGGATGAATAGAGCAATTCGATTTAGTAGCCTATTTAGGTGAAAGTCAGTGAAAAAGCTTTAGCACTCAATCGTCCTTCTTAGTCCAAATAATAGACATTGAAGTACTAATCTTTACAATTAACGGAAAACATAGTTATTGGATTGACCAACATAAAATTTTGAAAGAAAAAGCACTAGTTATATGAATTAATTAACAAGGTAATGGGTGAACAGAACGAACAACAATAAGAAATAATAAACAGAGAACAAAAGAAAACTAGTGAATCAATAATCCATACAGGGTCTACAAACACATTTTAATCGTGTAATCATGAAAAAGAGTTAAGATAAAAAAGAATTTCTGTATGTGAAACAGAAGGTAGTGGAGACAGATAAATTTTTAGACACACATACAAACATACAACTAATTAGTTTGATTAACAAGAGTTATGCTCATATTGAAGTGTAACATCTGCCAACACCCAACATTGAGATGATTGATTTTTAAGGTTAAATTTGATTGTAATACTGTAGATACGGTAGTGTACGTAATTTGGTGTGAAGTAAACATATTAGCCAACCTACAATAACATAATGTTATAACGGTTTGTTTTCCTTGTTTACACGAATGGGACGTTAATTTACCTTAGACGAATATCTACACTAGATTCCTACCCAGTGTCTATTCTACAGGACTTCAATACAACTCAAATCAAGAACACATGATTAGCCTGACTACGACGTAAATATATTTCCACACTAAAACCCGACACAATCCAACAACAATGAACAATCAATCAATAATAAATAGTAAGGATAGGTGAATATATAACTCGTCTGACACCTGTCAGACTATCTACATATCTGACTAAACAAACAACCAATCATTATCATCCTCGCCCAGACATCACACAAGAATATATAGCAGTAGATGGTGGATAGGAAACTGAGATTGTACTTTTTTGCAGTTTATCTAGTTGATTTTGTGTATCATGTCGTGGGAATAAAAAACAGTTTTATAGCACACCTAAGGTTTAATTTTTCATTTCAACATGTTATTTTGGCTAGTTATTATCACTCGCCAAAGACAACTGCTGCCAGCTTCATAAATAAGGCTCTGAAAGTTTACTGAGGTGAAGTCTAAAACATTATTAATCGAGCTAAATGCTGAATAAATATAAATGACAGCAAACAGTATATGCGAGAATATCAAATATAGGTTAATTATGGGATATATACTCAGTACAGAGAATTACGACAATACTAGATATAGTACAGTAGAACACTTGAAGTGATCCGAACTTTTTCAAAAGACCTACTTCAAGTTCACGCTCATCGAATAATTCCAGCCATTCGGGATTTAGTACTTCAAAAATACCTTTGTGAATTTCTTCTGTTTGTTTTTTTACTCCTCTGTTGAACCGCCAATCAACCATCAGTCTGAAATTATGCATAGATAGTGTTCGAAATAAAAGCTTTCAGTTGAATTTCATCAAAATTACTAAATATTTACCGAAGAATGCTTGACAAATGTTAGAACAGAACATTTCATAATCATGTAGAAGCTGATGTGCTAAAAGTTATGGAGTGAGGCATTTATTATCTGCATACAAATGACTTTTATTACTTCGCAATCTGAAAATAAAGTTCCTCAATCAATGAGACATAGTTAAGTCAAACATGAGGGGATACTGAAATCCAACGTTGAGAAGATGAAAAGTGAATGAATCAGGGTCATAGTGAGCGATTCTCAGTCATACTCAAAGTGTCCAACCACTGATGGCGGTTATCACGTGGACTCCAAACAGATAGTTTGCATTTGTTAACATGACTCAAACCAAAAATAAATGATTTATTGGACGGATGCAACATTTTGGTTTGTCCGCCCCAACCTTTTTTCAATCTCTTTCTGCACTAGGAAGTATCTCTCATCGAGGAAGGTGGTGGTTAAATGCATTTAACATATGAATCGAAGAATATTCACTGTCTTACCACTCAATTTAGCGCCTTTGCCAAGTACTCTATACCTAACTTCTAAATCGCTCACTCGGTCTTTCCAGGAAATACAAGCGAAAAAGCTTCGAAGACACCTATGATTACAAACTTGCAGTCTGCACATGTCTTCTAATTCCACAGACTATGCTTCACGGTCATAAGGAAGAACACAGCACAGTGCTGAGCAGTGAACATACCCCTGGACAGCCACCAGTACTATTCTATCCCCGGATCTTAAGCTACTGCTTTCAGGTGTACCATTTTCCAACCAACCTGCCTAGCATGGTACGATATAAAGGAGCAAGCGTCCCAAGCAATGTAGCTCGGTCGAATCACCCCGATACATAAGCTCGACCACCACATCAGGGTAGCAGCTAAAATCGTGTTGAAAAAGTAAGAGTACTTACTGTCAATTGTATATCACTATGGCATAGTTCGCTACTGATCACCTAAGACAAAAATTTAGTAAATTTTCATCACTTATTTTCAAAAAGTTTATAAGTGAGAAGTAGTAACAAACACTATATCAAATGTGATTGATTAACATGAGGCGAGGAGAGACACCATTCTACAGATGATTTTATTGGAGTATCAGATTAATTAATAAGTGCATTCGTGGAATAAATGATTGCTTTATATTCGTTGAAGGAAGATTAAGAAATACCTTCCTCCTTAATAAACCATTATCAATCCTATTGGTTCAGTTTAAGTCATCTAGAGAAAGGATGAAAATGATAGATTAGAACAGTAAACACAATACAAACTTTGATTGGAAACCACAGTTACAGGTGATATAAACAAAGTTCTTGCGAAAGACAATAGACTGATCGTTGTGTATCGTAAACAAATCGATATGAAGGCGATGATGGTTAGTCGTCACAAAGCAAAGTCAATTTTCCAGTCAGGTTACCTTTAATACTATGTGCAAATATATGATCTTCGTTATCTTAATAGGCTTAATCAGTTTCTATCTTTACTTGAAGCCATTCTGAACTCAGTCAACTTTTGTGTACTTCAGTCATAACTAGGATGAGAGTATACCGAATGAAATAGTATGCAACATTTAAGTTCCACAATAAAAGCCTCATGTAAAGGAGATTTTAGTTGCGATTCTATGAAATTCATAATTACACATAAATCATAAACATACAAGAAAACAAATATTAATCTCTAGAGAATTGTCTAAAAAAAAGAGCCCGGAGCTTTCTATACATGATTTAGTAGATATGCACAATCTTCTTTTAGTAGGTAGTAAATTTGTGTACCTGATATAATCGGATTTATTTTCTTCAGTCACTTTAATATCTTTGCCACCTTCAATAAGTTCGTCTTCACGTAAAACGCCTAAAAGGTCATAGGTTCCAATAAAGTACAAGTCCAAATCACACTCATCAACTGGATTGTCTCTAAATAATGAAGAGGAAAAAAAGTGAAGAGAAAACAATTAGGCAATCAAAAAGCTTAAACTTGCATGAGTAAACAATTGGGGGGGGCAATTAAGAAGAAAATTACCTACCTAAAAGGCATCAGTTGCGACTAAAATCATCTCATGCTAAACAAAACAGGTTCATTCTAAGCTAGAGATAACAATACTTTAGTGACTTGTTAGGAAATAGAAAGCTGAGTTGTGGATAAAACTCCCTGATCAATGTGAGATTTTTAGAGTACATATTTGTGTATTGGGTTTTTAGCTTCGCTTTTGTCTGTTTTTTAAAACGAAATCCAATCTTACCTGACATAAATTAACGATTGATAATAACTGTGATCCGTATGACCAAGATCTTCTAATGTTAATTTCCGCTTCAAAATTTGTTTATAAAAAGAAAGAGTAAGCCCGCCATCAATACAGCGACCATGAAAAAGTGCCTGAAATATAGATTTAAAGAATAGAACTATACTGAGAAGGACTGGTTACTAAAAATTCATATATACACAATTTATTTGATTTGCTAAATTCACTTGTTAAGTGGACATGTGAAGCAAAGGATATTTATAAGCAGATAGATAACTTAAATGCTCATCTACTGAGAAGTACCAACTGGTGCAAAAGCCTATATTTAGAGCTTCTTTTTGACAGCTTTCTTAAACTGCCTAACATTAAAATACTATACAACTTTCAATCACTTAGATTAATGGTCAGATTTCAATAGATAAAATTTTATATTAACTAATCAAACACTAAATCATACCACATGGATTTATTTGGATTTTCCGAACCGAAAAAGTAAATTCAATATGAGTCTGGCCATGCGTTAGTTCAAAGTTGAACAGCTAAGTAATATACATACGAAGTTACAATTTTCCCCGTAATCCCAATACAAGGAAACGGTTACAGTGATACCTATATGCTTATAGCGTTCAATAAGAATTTTACCAACATGTGGTACACATTAGTATTAATTGGAGAGGTATGTAGGTATTTATTCTCTTGGTGAAATTTAGACGAACATAAGATAAAATAAATGTTAGGTCGGACAAAATGTACATATTTCAAACTCTTTCTATTGAGTGTTTAAAGAAAAGATTAAATCTGGATGGATAGACAAGGAAATGTTTCTATTAAATTTAAGATAATTATACACTGAAACAAAACGTAAAAGTCTGACAGGGAACGCATGATTTAAATGAACCGGACAAGTAAGGGTATTTTCATAGGCAGTAAGTTGTAAATTAGTTTGAACATATTCACATCTAAGTTCTGAAAAACTAGTTAAAATGTTTAACTCAGTTAATCTTCCCTAAACTGACTACTAAATACGAACAAATTTGACATGGTGAATTATCAATTGCTGTTGTAGTTAAAAAATAAAATTGCTAAGACTAGTGTTTCACTGCCATACTAACGCAACAATTCATAATTAATACTTTGAAGCTAAAACACAAAGAATTATACCCAACTATCAGATACATATAGATGCAGTTGTAGAAGTGAATATCTAGCAATCTCAGTTTTTCCTATACTGTTCCTTCTCTTTTGTAAATTTCAACAAAGCAAGAACATCAATTACTGTTGTGAATGAAGTTCTCGCTGTCATTGACATATGAATTTTATTATATTAAGCTATCAGTAGTAAGTAAAACAGAAAATTTCCTCTCCGATACACATCATAGAACCGTAATTAGAAGTGGCCAATCAAAAAGAAAATGGAACTTGTAGGTCACATAATCAAGTAGTAACAAATTTACCAGGAATTATTTATGGTATGATACATGACAAAATTTTAACAGCGGATAAAAGATAATTTATGAACAGGAATCATGGCAGTATAACCCTGTCCCTATGATCTTGAATTCGCGGATTACACAAATGCCGGATGGTAACAATTAGGTAAAATAAGACATTAGATTACATATAGCTTGTAGTTACACTTATATTTAGTCGTGTTTACTATTACGGTTGAGTAAATTATAGAAGAAATCAATTGTAGTATTAGCAGATAACGACTGTGGAAGGAAGAGTACGGACGTATTTCATTTGGGTGCAAAAATAACACCAGGATATTATAATAAATGGAAAGGTTAATGCATTTATACATAACAATTAAAATGATTTAAATTAGATGAGTAAATATAAAAACGGTTGAAATAGATTATTTGTTATGGATAGGTTTCGTCTGATGAGAAAACTAAAACAAATCTTGAAAACATCAAAAGGGCTTAGGAACATCTTACACAACAATTGAAATCCGAACAAAATCTTTACTAAACGAACACTAAAATACAATTTCATCTGTTTGTCGAAATGGATGAGGACATCCATTAATTTTTCCGCATTTTACATAAACACTACTCTCACGCATTTTGTCAGCTGATTCAGTAATGAGGGTAAGTTCTGTAAGTATTAAAAGAGGTCACTTAATTACATCTTAAAATGAATCATGAAATCCATCTTGAATTATTTTAACAAGTACCCTTCAGTTCACCTATTGATTTCAAACTGAGTAATGAGTTATTTTGAAAAAAATAAACGTACGAGGTTCAACTTACCATACCAATAAAGCGTCCAACAAATCGAAAATACGCCATATGATTTGGATTAACATGAGAGGCTGGATTTACTTGTAAGGCATAATCTGTTCCAGTATACTCAAACAAGCCAAACATTGGGTTTAAAATTTCTCTTGAAAGACGATAGAACCATTCTCTGGACAAAAAGACAATAATTCAGTTACATAAACATATGAGTGATTCTGAATTTTGCCATTTCCACGATATACTGAATATTAAAATGAGTGAGACAAAAATAAAAACAAAGCTTTGTATACATGACTTCGGTTATTTTAGTAAGGAAAAAAAACCGACGGATAATAATAATAATAATAAATGCAAAGAGGTCGCAAGAGCAGGTTTGCTTATTTTTAAAAATAAGAATAGTAAAAGAAAAACAATCAGTATCTTTATTTATCATACGTCTCACTAGGTTCCATGAGTTATGTGAAATCGGTTAACATACAATTTCTAAAAAATTACTTCATCTTGGTGTACGTCGACCAATTCATCACACTGGGACCAAATTTGATTAAAAAAAATCCCCCAGAAGGTTGAACAATTTTACTTGAGAAATGCTTTGAAAAATAAGTGGCAAATTTTGAGTGATAACATACTGCAAAAACTGACATGATTAACGGAGTTTAAGTAGACCGCAATACAGAACGCACCCTGATAAGTGAGGATTATTATTAGTGGTAGTCTATATTGTACTGACACCCACCATCACAAAAACATAAGGTAGAACATATAGGAAAATTGTTTCCTCTTAATATAGTCAGGATTGTAGAACACATGAACATTCGTACAAGGAGGCACCAAATGGATATGCGCCACATAAATCATTCGAATCGTGTGAGGGCTGAGATACTGCCCGGATGTCCAAACCGAAACAGGTGGTTTTCTTAGAGAGCTACACTAGGAGCATTTGACCTAAAGGTCTAATACACAAGGAGATGCAGTCCCATGTTAGCAGGTTACCAACACTTGGTTCATACGCCATTTGTTCTTTCAGGATCCTGGAGCTCATGTGCACCATTGGTTTGGAATCAGAGCTTTCCAACTCCCCTAGGTGGATCCTCCATATCCACCAACCCGGTTAAAGCGCCGAACATTCGCTTTTTGTCTTCTCAATTTCGTAAACAACACCCCTGCTGCGAGAAGGCATTGAGTAGGACTTCTCTGTCAGCGATTGTATGCACGTGGTCATGTGAGAGCATTTCGAGAGGGAGAGGTGACTCTCCCCACTCTCGGCCGTACCAGGACATTTGGGGGTACATGCTATTTAGTATTCCTTTTTTTTTCTATTTCGTGTCAGTTGGTAATCAAAATTACCTAAAATTATCAACATAACCATGTGAATCGAGAATATGCGAAGAGTTTCAAAATTTTACCACGTGATTACATAGAAACTCAGTTATTTAATACAAGTGTTATAATGATGTAAAGTGTCATAATACAATCAATTCGAAAATGCCCATATACCTGGCTACTCCACCGTAATCCAAACCTTCTTCATGTAGAAATGTAATTGATAAACGTCTTCTTAAACCAGATGAAGACATTTGAGATACCTAACGTGTCAAAATATAGTTTAAAGTGGTCGAAGTGAAAATGTTTATAATAAACATTAAATAATTTAATTGTGAGCTGTTAACAACAAGTACGTTAAGTTAACTAGAAAAATATCATTAAATATTAATGTAAAGTATGCTATGAATACTCGATAGACTTTAGCTGGTTATTATCTATAAAAAGCATTTACATTTTTGTGCAGTTCTTTTTGATGCTCAATGCATAGATATAGTCATTCATATAGTTTTATCATAGAACTCTTACCAATTCCTGATCCAAACAAAAATTGGAAATTTCAGTCAATGTTCAAACTACCTCTAGTTTTTATTTTAAGTATAAGGATCTCAAAATGTGCACGTTAGTTATATCAAGTAAACTACAAAATCATGGTATTAACAAAGCTTGAAGTTTCGAATTATTTAAAAATAGAGTTAAATAGTTTTTAACTTTAATCAACGCGTGTCTTGCTACGTTGATAGGTTTCTGTTACTGTGGTTGTATCATAACATATGATATGATTCTAGATTTTTTTGTTTTATTCGGAAGTTTAGTTTTCATGGCTGTTATGTTCCTCTAGTTAATGATGTGATACTGTAATTAGAAGTGATAAGTTTTAGAATCTTTAAAAGTAATTATCTAATCTTCTGAGACACTACGTCAAAATACGGGGTGGAGAGTATTCCGTTCATCACTCTGTCAAACATGTTGAAATCACTAATTAATAAGGCTATCACCGCAACTAAAGGTCCAGAATAGCTGGATAACAACCTAACGTACCTAATATCTGTTTTGTTTAAACAGAAAGCATTCTGATAAGAATTGGAATGACTATTATACGTTGTTCTCTTAGTCATCAAAATCTAGTCAAGAAACTCTCACCTACTGAGAAATAATGGGTACTTATAAAGCCATGAAGCCTAGTGTTGTACCATTCAACATCGAATACCATAATTTTAAAAAAAATATACAGAAATCACACATTAGCGTACAGGAAACTAGCTTTCGTCTTTAAAAAATTAAAATATTTATGCGTTCTGTAACGTTCTTACCAGTTGGAACGAGTCCTCTAATAAATTGTCTCTTGATATAAGAAGTTTAGTTTGCCCATTTAACATGGCATTTGTACAACAAGCACGAAAATAATTCACTTTGGATCGAAAATTCCTTTCATATTGCAATGGGACTCCCATACTACCTAGTGAACTATGGGAAATAAAGGAATAAAATGAAAAGAAGATTCTAATTAATTTCAGAAATGAAACTGAACTTTTTACACATTCCAGGTGGTGTGTTACTACTCGCAAGTAGTCTGAAGTAATTTGGGAAACACAATGTCCACGAGAAGACTAAACTTGCTTAATGAACCTCTTTATTAAAAACACAAATAGGTGTTTCACTTCGTGCAGTTTAATAATGCCGACCTTTCAAGAAAACATAGATATTATATTTACTTGAAACAAATTCATTTGCATACATTACCTTAATAATGATCAATACAGTCAAATAAAGAATGATACTAAGTTATTGTTTACATGGTTTATTGTCAGCTACCATTAGTTTCTAATCTACATGACTGATTGACATGATCCAAAGTTATGCTGTGGGTCTTCAGTAATGTACAAGAGATCTACTTTTGAAAACCTCTTTAAACTACTACTATCATCAAACTTTTTTTAAAATTGGTGAGTGAATTTCTGATAACTTCTTAGTAGGAGATTGTTAAAACAAATTAAGTTGTAGTGATGATCGCCACTGTCCTTAAAAATATTCTTTTATAGATTTACGAAAAAGGACAGATAAATACTAAGGACGAGCAAGAACAATAAGTAATAAATAACATGGTTTAGAATATACGGAATACAAGCAGTGGAGGCTAGTATCGTCCCATTTGAGGCTCATCCGCTGGTTGCATCTATATCTAAATGTTGATGTTCACTTTGGGACTTGAACACAGTACCTTCAGTTTTAAACCCCAAACGCGTTATGCGGTGAGCCCAGATAATCACTAACTTGTTCAATAGGTATGATGTTTATATAATTATTTGTGGGGGTTTGGATTATTCCGTTGTTAATATTTAAGACTACATTTTGATGTCTTTATTACGATATGTACATAAAATTTACCAAAATTCAATCAACTTTGACAACGAGATAATACAAACCCTTATTAATAATATGATAATTATCGCGAATTGAATTTTTCACGTTCTCATTTACAGTCTAAACTAAAGAACTACTTCTAGGGAAGTAATGGTTGTCCATAAACAAATATTATAAAATAGGCGAATATGATATTTCTTACCCAGCATGTTGTCCAGTACGTGGATCAACAAGGGTAGTAGTATGGGTATTATGATCAATGAAAAACCTTTGTCCTTGGGCCGTATAACGTTTCTCCCATCCAGGCGGGAGAGGTTGTGTTTCATCCATTCCACGTTCACGTGGATCCTCCCATTGAGTGATTTTACATTTATGGTTGATAAAATAATATTTCTGAGTTGACTTGTCAAAACGTCTTTCTATATTTAAAAAGGTAGAAATAATAATTTAACTACGGTAGGTAAATCTAATAGAAAAAACATGGAGATGAGACGCGGCTCTTAAGATATTAACCACTATTAAACACTAAAGGCTGACTACTTTACAAAATGTGAGAACAGTGATTTCTTATAAATCTATAATACACAATTCGGTTTTGTATCTATTTAGCTGCAATATGAGAGTAATTGAAACTTTTACACATGAAGAGTAAGTTAGAATCGTTTTTTAATTTCATTATGAAAGTCTAATCAAACGCTGATTGCTTATAATATCTGCAAACATATGCACTTTGATTATATACAACGTAAATAATAAGCCAAAGAAAGACGAATAATTTATTTGAAATACTAAGTGACAGATCTGAAACGTGTCGTTATAGATTCTACACATAAACATAAACATTTGGTACAAGGAGGTACCAAGTTTATATGCACAACACTTTGTCATTCGATTTGTGTGAGGGCTGGGATACTGACCGGGTGCCCAAATCGAAGCAGGTCATCATTGACATCACCTGGAACTTACTGACATGTATTCAATTCAATTAACAAGTGTATTGAAACCATAAAATATTCAAGCAACACCTATTTCACACACTATTAAGAGTCACAAAGAGTAGTAAAATACAATCAAGTGCGACTCCAATGACGCATCTACACAATAGATTAAGAAATCACAGGATTAGAAATATTCAAAATAATCGCTCTCAAGTAGATTTAAATAATTAATATTTTAGTATCACAAGTCGTGATCAAAGTACCACTTTAACATAATTAACATGAATATACTTTTTGAAACCTTAATTATAAAAGAAAAGTGTTGTAGTACAAAGACAAAGTATTCAATTCATTTCACTAACAGTTGTAAATCTAAATCCAATTACCGCGTATAACAAAAAGTTTAAAAGTTGTGCAAGTTGGAAATAGTAAACACAGTAGTGTTTCAACGTTACAGTGATTGTCAATGAGTTTATTATCGACTATTAATAATAAATGGTCAAAGTACAACATCGTAAAGTAAGAGAATTAAGTGCGGAGTGGAAGCTCAATAAGTAAACATCACAGTAAGAGAGGATCTATGCTGATTGAAGGTTGTTTACCAAATTTACTTAACTACATGAACTATGAAAGACTGAATCAATTGTTAACTTATCAGTACCCAGGGAACAAAGCATTTAATTTCTATAAAATATATGACATATGAGACAATAATTCTTGGACATAACTGACAAAAAACTAAAAGTGAATGAAGATCACTTTATTAGATGATCAGCTAAAATTTCCGATAGAATTACCTTGTCAAAACTCTATTTAAAAATTAATTGGAAAGCTAAAAACTTAAAATCGAAATGGTGTATCTGTGATTAAAAACAATTTGAAACAAAGTAAGAATTACTCACCCCAACCTGGTGGTAATGACACGTCAATTTGAGTATTTTGGGAATTAACATTAGAATTTGATAGTGAAGAAGAAGCAGATACGTTGTTAGACTCCCAGAAACCATCGACTTCAGTCCAATCATTTAAAGGGCGTTGCCTGTCAGGTAATTCTGCATCTTGACTTCTAGAAGTTGAGTCAACAGCTGCTAAAGTATTCTTTGCAGATGAAAATTTATGGGATCCAAACAGAGATCCTATCAAAGCTGACCAGAAATCCCTATCATGTTGATTTGCTGGTACTCTGGGTGCACTAGAAATGGTAAGTTCCGTGTGTGGATTAGATCCGTTTGGACGTTGAATACCATCAGTTGTAATCACAGTAGTATATCCATTTACTAACTGATGATGAGATCTAAACCATAAGGAAGAATGTAATATAGAGCAGACAAAAAACGGTAGATATATCAAAATTGTGAGACAGATTATGAATGTTTATTTCAATGACCAAAAAAATAGTGCAGCAGTTTATTCCAGTTTTGACGGTTATTTTGTTTGTGAAATCTAATAATAATCAAATTATGGATTATTCTGTAAATTAGATTAGCTAATTAAAATAAAAGCTTCTCAATCCAGTGTACTGATCTACGGATGTAATTTTTTCTAACAAACAATAGTGTAACTATACAAGTACATGAATGAAAGTGTTCTTTAAATTTACTTGTTTTTAAATACGTATGATTTGAATAAACAGACCATATAATGGATTTTTAAAAATGATATAAAACACACGCAGCAAATAGACCTAAGATAATTACGAATTTTCACAGTTGAAATCATGAGTCAATTGAAGCTAGACCACCATCGAAAACCTGTAAGCACTGGACGGCCGTTTCGTCCTATTACGGGATTGGTTGAAGTTAGACATTAACACCGTTGGATGCCGGCTCAGTGGTCTATCGGTTAAGGGCTTCGGCTCGAGACTGACAGGTCATGGGTTCGAATCCCGCGAGTGCGGGATCGTGGATGCGCACTGCTGAGGAACCCCGTAATAGGACGAAACGGCCGTCCAGTGCTTACAAGTTTTCGATGGTGGTCTAGCTTCAATTGACTCATGATTTCAACTGTGAAAATACTAAATTCTCTACAAAACGCCCTCTAATTATGAATTGTTTTGCAGTAATGATTCCTTCCAATGGGACACCAGATGGATACGTTGCCGCACAAAACATTACTCATAAACGTCCAGAGGTACTTATGTTAAAACAATTAGGTATCTAAAGAAAAAAAATGACAAGTAATAAAATGTCCGAGATCTAGAAAAATCCGGAAAATGAATCCACCTAAATCACTATTGTGATTGATTTCGAGTCATGTCTTGTAGGATCACCCGGAAAACAGAAAAATCGAATGATAAACTAACGGAATGACAAAGGTGACTGAACAGAAGACCATGTTGCTTATGAAAATGATCCTCCCAAATACTAGCCGAATAGGTTCCAGAATACAACTAACAGACAGTTGACTAATTTTCTGTTAAGGAACTAAAGTTATCATTTATATGCAAAATATCTAAAAAATATGATTAATCAAGGATAAAAATGAAGAATGCAAGTATGGTAGTATTTCAATGCAGTAACCATTATACTGAACGAAAAACTTAGGATGAGCAGTAGTGAGATAAGGAATTAGATCCACTTCAAATTTCCATTTACTATTGATACTGAAGATTAAAGAAGTACGAAGTTGAATTGTCATGAACTTTAACTTTGAGTCGTATTACATAATAGTTGTGTAATCTCTATAACACTATTCATAGAGTCGTGATAAGCCGGAAAATGTTAATCTGATGAAGTTATCTTTAATCCCACTGCACCACTTTATAAACTGAATGTTTCTCTGCTCTATTCAGTCCATGAAATATCATACGTTAAGGGTATCTGGATTACTCAAATAGAAATCGTAATCACTAAAAAGCAGTCTGTTCTGAGCCCAAAAGAAGTCTGGACTGTTAGCCCGTGGATATCAAGTTTCATAGATGTATTATAGCTTCTCCCACTAAAGAGTCGCACAGTCGGTTATCATTGATGTGGTTATTTCAAAAATGACATTAAACTTCCTTACTTTCATTGTACAGAGATTTGTTTTGTCTGTCACGCCGTCATCAATATATAACTAACAAATGCAAATATAGTTTGACCGTACGGTTTATTACGAACATGAACTATTAATCTTATGAAATTACTTTACACTTGAAAAGTGCAATGAACATACTATACAAATAAACACTGATTATGAAATAACTATCATGAAATCAAGAACTTGACTATGAGTAGAGAATGAGAATACACCACTTGAATGACCTAGTATATTTTATTCACTGCAACTGGCGGAGGTAACAAGGTAGAGTGAAATATAAGATACGGTTACGTTATATACCTCTTACTTGTGTCAGTTCCATGATTTGACCAAAGACATTAAGTATACAACTACTTGATCAATGTAGATATAATCAGATAGATGTGGCTTTATGTAGCCCAGCAAACGTCAAATTATTTACCAATCTGCACGGCCTGTGGGACCTCACAGTAAGATAATACGGTCAACAAACTCAAGCTTTAGTAAATATATAAATAATACATTTGTAATATCCCAAAGAGTAGAAATATTAAATTTTCTGACGTTTCGTGACTCAGTGTAAACCCCTTCTTCAGAGAACAAATAACCAAATTCAGGATTTGGTTAACTCTGCCTGTAGCCCCTTCGGGGGCTACTGCCGATCCAAAGTCCGAATAAAGGAGGAGGGTTGGGTCAATACCCATATCATAGAAAACTAACTCGTAAAAAAACACTAACCAGGAAAAACTATTCAGACCATTTTAACTCTGCCCTGGGAGTTGAAAGAAGAATTATGACGCCTCATGATGAAAACCGAGATTCTTCGGAAGTCATGAGGCCGATGCACCTTCTTACAACCAGAGCAACAATTTTTATAGGTACATGGAACGTCTGAACAGTGTGGAAAACCTGGAAAGTCTTTCAAATTACTGCAGAAATGAAGAAATACAACCTGGAGGTGCTTGTGATCAGTGAAACACATTGGACGCAGGTTGGACAACAACGACTATCTTCAGGGCAGCTTCTGTTATACTCCAGCCATGAAGAAGAAAATGCCCCACATACACAAGGAGTTGCATTGATGCTGTCCAAACAAGCACAAAATGCACTTATACGATGGGAATCTCATGGACCAAGGATCATCAAAGCCCCCTTCAAAACAAAGATAGAAGGCATTACAACGAACGTTATTCAATACTATGCGCCTACCAACGACGACTATGAAGACATTAAAAACCAATTCTATGATAGGCTGCAGTCGATCGTCGAGAAGTTCCCAACAAAGGACCTGAACATTGAGATGGGAGATTTAAATGCCAAGGTTGGAATGGACAACACCGGACACGAAGACATCATGGGACGACATGAACTGGGAGAAAGGAACGAAAATTGTGAGAGATTTGCAAACCTATGTACCTTCAATAAACTGGTCATAGGTGCACTATATTCCCACATAAACGCATTCACAAAACCACATGGACTTCACCGGATCACACCAAACAGAACCAAATGGACCATATCTGCATCAATAAAAAGTTCAGGAGGACGATGGAGGATGTGAAAACCAGGAGAGGAGCTGATATATCATCAGATCATCACTTGCTGGTCGCCAAGATGAAACTGAAACTTAAGAAGCACTGAACAACGGGGCGGTTAACAACACAAAAGTTTATTATGGCTTTTTTCGGGATACTGACAAACTCAACAAATTCAAGATAACTCTCAGAAATAGGTTCCAGGCCTTTCATAATCTACTCAATGGAGAGCAACTGGAAAAGAATAAAAGAAGCAATCACTTCAACATGTCAGGAGATTCCGGTCAACAAAAATCACTACCACAAGGAATGGATCACTGTTGGTACACTGGATAAGATTGAGGAAAGGAGGAACAAGGAGGAAGCAATCAATATCAGTCGAAAAGAGCAGAAAAAGCCAACTCACAAGCCGAATACACAGAAGTAAACAAGCAAGTGATGAGGAGCATCAGAACCGACAAACGTTAATATGTAGAAGATTTAGAAACGATGGTGGAAAAGGCTGCAAGAGAAGGAAACATGAGACAACTGTATGATATAACAAAGAGACTCGCTGGAAATTACCGTAAACCAGAACGACCAGTGAAAAGCAAGGAAGGCAAGATAATCACCAACATTGAAGAACAACAAAACAGGTGGGTAGAACACTTCAAAGAACTCTTGAATCGACTAGCTCCACCGAACACACCCAACATCGAAGCAGCACCCACAGACCTCCCAACCGATGTTGACCCACCAACAATCGAAGAGATCAGCATGGTCATCAGACAAATCAAGAGCGTCAAAGCAGCAGGAACAGAAAACATTCCATCCGAGGCACTGAAAGCAGGTGTAGCAGCAACTGCAAAGATACTCTACATTCTCTTCAGTAAGATTTGGGATGAAGAACAAGTGCCAACAGACTGGCAAGAAAGACACCTGATTAAAATATCAAAGAAAGGCGATCTCAGCAAGTGTGATAAGTACAGGGGCATCACTCTTCTCTTAATACCAGGAAGTCTTCAACAGGGTATTGTTAAACAAAATGAGGGACTCCGTAGATGTCCAACTTCGAGATCAACAGACTGGATTCCGTAAAGATCGATCGTGTACAGACCAGATCGCAACTCTACGGATCATTGTGGAACAATCAATGGAATGGAATTCACCACTCTACATCAACTTCATTGACTACGAGAAAGCATTTTATAGCGTGGACAGGACAACACTATGGAGGCTTCTTCGACACTACGGCGTACCTGAGAAGATAATCAATATCATACGGAACTCCTATGATGGATTTAACTGCCAAATCGTCCGTGGAGGAAAACTCACTGTTTCATTCGAGGTAAAGACCGGTGTTAGGCAAGGTTGCTAACTCTCATCCTTTCTCTTTCTCCTGGTGATCGACTGGATCATGAAGACGTCAACACCTAGAGGGAGGCACGTGATACAATGGACAGCTAGGATGCGCCTGGACGATTTAAACTTCCCAAATGATCTGGCTCTTCTATCACACACGCAACAACAAATTCAGATGACGACCAGTGTAGCAGCAGTGGGTCTCAATATACACATAGGGGAAAGCAAGATTCTCCGATACAACACAGCATGCACCAATCGAATCACACTTGACGGAGGAGCTTATGAGGATGTGAAGACCTTTACATATCTGGGCAGCATCATTGATGAGCAAGGTGGATCTGATGCAGATATGAAGAAACGGATCGGCAAAGCAAGAGCAGCATATTTACAACTGAAGAATATATGGAACTCAAAACAATTGTCAACCACCATCGAGGTCAGAATTTTCAATACAAATGTCAAGACAGTTCTAGTGTATGGGGCGGAAACCTGGAGAACTACGAAAGCCATCATCCAAGTGATACAAGTATTTATTAACAGTTGTTTACGCAAGATACTTCGGATCCGTTGGCCAGACACTATCAGTAACATTCTACTGTGAGAGAGAACAAACCAGATTTCAGTGGAGGAAAAAGCACTGGAAGTGGATAGGACAATCATTGAGGAAAGCACCCAACTGCATCACAAGGCAAGCCCTCACATGGAATCCTGAAAGCCAAGGGAAAAGAGGAAGACCAAAGAACATATTACGCCGAAAAATGGAGACAGACATGAGAAGAATGAACAAAAGTTGGATAGAACTAGAAAGGAAGGCCCAGGACAGAGTGGGTTGGAGAATGCGGTTGGCGGCCTATGCTCCATTAGGAGTAACAGGTATAAGTAAGTAAGGAATTGGTCGAGATATTACAAATATATTATTTATTTATAACAATCTACCCAATATTCAATTTATTTGAGGAGTCCCATAATAGGACGAAACGGCCGTCCAGTGCTTCCAGGTTTTCCATGGTGGTCTAACTTCAATTAACTCATGATTTCAATTATTCGAAATTATCAAGTCAAACCTTTGTAATGATACCTTCAAGCTTTAGTGTTTTCAGAAGTTATAGATAAAATACTAACTTCATATGCTATATGTGGATATTTCAGAAGAATGAGATCGATGCAATAGTCACAGAGGAAATCATGAAACTAGGTAACATTGTCTAGACGCTTCATCAATTCGAAGACAGAACATTTATAGTGTTCCATTATTCTGAGTGAGGTTGGGAACTTACTTTTCTCTATAAGGCTTTGAGATGCTAAAGAACATGTCAAAAGTCATCTTTCCGGAGCAGTTTCATCTGATGAATTAAAAAAATCCCTAATAATATCAGGACCTACAAAACTGTTAACATAAAATGTGTAGTTGTTAAGACATATGGTTGAGGTTCGACACGTGAACCATTCATCCACAACCTGAAGACAGATCTACTCGTTGAGAGTCAATCTCTCACTTTTTTAGTATATTGCCTCCACTTTCGTTGCAGCCATTATTTTAGACGGGACAGGTACTAAGTTTATATTGGACGGATTTTACATACATTACGTATGGTGCTTTAAGGATAGGTACAATGACTGCTTTGTTTTGGAGCGACTCAGTAATTTCAGTCTGCTATATTCCCTTTAGACGAGAATGTTGCATTTATTCCTTGACGATTTAAGTTCCTAATAAATATTTACTTTTCGGTGTGTATATTTATGAATCATGGGACAAAATTTGAAGTCGAAGCTGCTGGAGTACCACACCAACTGAATTCACTTTCAAAATGGTCACCCGAGTGTTCTAGGATTGAATTTTTTGACATGGAACTTTTTTTTATTGATAACATGAGTGAACTAAAATAGCTTCTAAAAACAGTAGATACAGCTGTTTTCTTCATTTTTATAACAGTTTTTGACCATCCGATGTGACGGTCTTCAAAAAACCTCCAAACATTTTCTTAGTTTATTGACGGACAATTGTGTAATTATAATTGACCAGAAAAAATGGAACACTTGGTTCAAACCGGCCGTGTTAGATACAACTTTATGTTAGCGGCTAATCGGTAAGTTAGGACGATCTAGGACGCCCAAAACACCAACGGTAGCCAGCTCCTGAGTATGATGAAAATGCAGAAAAGAAACAGTATAAACCATATGGAAGCAAGATAGATTAAGTACATGGGTTGATATAAAATGGGTATTTTTTTATATAATCAAAAGAAGATTAAGCTTTTTATGATGTATATGATAGCGTTATCATCGCTGTAGTTGATAAAAAAGGAAGTAAATTAGGTTTTTTTGAGGGAACGCTCATCCAAAACCTTAACCTAAAAGTTGGGCTTACGAGGCAATAAACTAACCTAGATCGTTTCATTCCTATTGCATTGGGTGACCAGAACGGATGTACATGCCATTTATTTGTTCACGGGTTATCTATGGGAACCATTTGACTTGGGACTATTTTTTTCGAAATTAATGGAATTTCCCCATCCGTCAACCGTATAAAACTCAAAATATCTGATCCCACCTTTTAACACTAACAAAAATTTACTTCATTTACAGGCAATTAAAAGAATTGTTCCGACATGAAAATAATCTGTTTGTAATATCCCAATGAGTAGGAAAATTCAACTCTATCTTTTAGCAACACAAATGTTACATTTTTCATCCCTTAGCATACATACACACAAATACACAAACATGCCTCATATAAATCACCTTGACCGGAATGACGACATTGACTTGATCAGATTTATTTTTTCATTGATCGAATCAAATATTCTTGCTTCGTTCCTTTGTATTATTTAAACTTGGGTTAATTTGATTTGTTTATTTATTCTCTGAAGAAGAAGCTCACGCCGAGTTACGAAACGTCAGAAAATCTAAAATTTTAATTTTTCTACTCATTGGGATATTACAAACGTATTATTTTTATTGATAGCAATCTACTCAATGCTCAATTTATTTGAAACTATTTCGACATGATTAATAAAATGTGGGGGATATCAAAATATTTTGAAAGCGAAAACGAATTATTCCTAGTATCGATTCTACCACAGTATTGGAGCATTTGATTAAACAACGACCATGTACTGGTTTAAATACATGTGAGTATTCATGTGAAGAGTCAAGAAATATGCCTCGTTAGCAGATAAGGCTGTTAAATGTCTATTCATCGAGGAGTTAGGTGTATATATCAGCAGTTCACACTCCGATGTATGATAAAGTTTCATTCGACCCGTTGTTAAGGCAACTATAGTCATTTAGTAGCTTGCAACCACAAAATCGAACTAATTAGTCTTCAAATATTTCTCTTTCAGTAATTTTGTAAGGAGTGAAAGTAAGCAAACACAGAAAAATCATGTCTTGGTTAGCAGAAAGATTAGTTAATCACCCTTGTGATTTTCAAAGCTTTCAGAGACTGCGAACAAACCAGAAGGACTAACACCCACAGGTTTGGACGTTTGTCCTAATAAATCTTTAAAAGTGGTAATAAGCTGTTTATCAGGACAGTGTCCTATGGTGATAAGTCATAACTTAATGGGTCACATTGAAACTTGATTGATATAAATCAATTAGCACTAAAAGACTAGACAACAGAATATTAGTTATTACTCAGTTGTCAGTTATATATATATATAGTCTTAGATTCGATTCGTAAGTTATTATGACTGTTGATCAAAATATCATATTCGTAACTTCTTTTATCGCTAAATTCATATAAATTCTGAAGTAGTAAAAAAACTTTACACAAACTAGCGAAAAATTTTCGGTCTGTTTCTATTTGCCACACATTTTATTTCTCGACATTGAATTATAATAAAAACAGGTTCAAAAATAAATACAATAAGTAGTATATATATACATAGCAATAACGCACCATATTTGGAACAAATGTATTTATGGACCATTGAATTCCTGCTGTTCGGAAGTAGATAATAACTAGATACAACCATTAGATTGATCTAGCATTCAAGAAACTTCCCAGCGCTCTAACCATTCCTGCTTTCACAATGGAAAAGTCACTTAAGACAATTAGACCGCAAATAGCATTAACATGAATCGTTAGAGCGAAAATATAAAAAAAATTACAGCAGTCTAAAATAACTTATTGTATTAAAATCCCAGAAGAATATCCAACACATCTAAGTTATATGCAAATCTGGATGAGGAATCTATAAATGTCTGTATCCATTAAGGTCTTAGTCAACGAGTTGCGAATGCCTATAGCTAACAGTTCGTATGGAACAACTTTGAGCACATACTTCAGTGCAACTTTTAAGTCCCTAATTTCTGTGAGTAAACATGAGCTAGTACACACTTTCATGATGCAAACTACTCTAGAAGCATTTTGTTTTCCTGATTAACTTGAACGATACAAGTAAAAAAGCGAATGGAGAATCTGTTAGTTATTGCACAAGTTTGTCAACAATAATCCATTTGTATGGATAAAAGATCAATGGATACAGAATAAATATATTTAGATACAGGACTTTTAAATGTCTAACATACTTCTTTGTCATAAAACATTAGGACACAACATATTTAAAGGAAGTGCAAATAGTAAAGCTCAATTTAACTGAATGTACAGATAATCGGAAAGGAAGAGAATCCCTTTGAGTAAGTCGTAAAAATATGAAAGTTGGAATCTTGAAACCTTACGGGAGAGACATCACGGCTAGGAACCTAGTGTCAGCCTTCAAGAATTAATGACTACGCTAACTAAAGTCAATATGGGAGTACATGATTTGATAAATATACAATCGAGGTGAAAATACTAATTTATGGTGACGACAATGTATGGCGTTTATCAGTAATGTCTAATCATAATTTCTGTCCAACTTTGTTCTGCAATGACTCTCCCATGATTGATCTCTGCCCCGAAAATTTATTGATCAACATAGTGTACATGATACGTAGTTGTGTGAGCGAAGACTCTAATAAAACTCAAAACTATTTAGACACGTTGAGTGAAGAAATAAAACTCAGTCATTCACAACGTAGAACCTATACATATATGTACATCGGTTCAAGTTGCCACGCCCCATTAGCATAGAGAGACGAAGTTGTCAGGCCAAATACGAGAATAGTAGAGGTAGTAACAGCATCAGTGTTAATAAGAAACATTAGGTATCAAAGACAAAACTCGAAAAAAACGTATAAATTAGTGAAACAAAAACACTAAACAAGATTTACGAGGTATTTAGAAACTCAGAATTTGGAGGAAGACGAAAAATGGATGCACCCACACCATTGCAAACGATTTTTAGTTACGTCATTCAAAGCCTTTAACCATTTGTTACGATAATTACGCGGAACCCAACCCCGACCGTTGCTGCTACCTTGACGTGGTAGTCGGGATTGCCTATCGCGATGATTCAATCGAGCTATACTGGCTGGAACAATCGTTCCTCAAGGTCCTACCAGGTCGTTTGAAGAGCGGTGAGAATAAAAGCAGCAAACCCAAGGTCCGAAGGCGAAGTCGTACTGCTGACTGAACAGAGGTGTGACAGCAGTAAGGTGCTTCCTTCAGACAACCAGCATGACAGCGATGCTGCCTTCCCACAAGGAGGGGTGGGATTAGAAAAGGTCGACCCTAAAAATGCACACCTCGCCTTATCCCACGGATTTCCGTCTCCAGCGGTAAGGTCCTTTGAAGAACGGAGCTAACACAAAAACTACCCACAAAAAGGTCGTGTGTGACCGACCTCAAGCAGTTGTCCCTTGGGCACTACGGTCACGCTCTCAGGTCATTAAGACCACTTCTAACTCAATTTCCTTTTCAGGTACCCCTAGAAGAACCTTTCCACAGTGTGGGCAACTGGGAAGTGATAACTGCCCTCAGATCTCTAACAGCACTCAAGACCACTGTATTCATAATCAATCTCCTTCTTCAATTCCTACTATTCTTTCTACCTTGACTTTCAACACTAAACTTCCTCTCTCGGTTTCCTCCTCAAGTGCCACCATGGCCAACGATTCAAGTGCGCGAAACGCTGTCCCAGGTCTACTAAAACCTCGCTCCAAACTACACATTGGAGCCTTCAACGTACGTACTTTAAGTCAAATCGGTCAACAGGCCTCCTTAGCTAAAACCCTAGAATCTCGTACCATTGATGTATGCTGTGTCTCCGAAGCACACATACAGGATCCCAGTATGGTCATTCACTTGACCTCACCTCTCCAAAATGGACAGCCAACGAAATACACCCTCCGTGTATCTGGCGACCCGTTGGCTAGTTCTCGTGGACTTGCAGGTGTAGGCATAGCACTAAGTACAAGGGCAGAACAGGCACAACTAGAATGGATCCCCGTTAACAGTCGCCTGTATGCTGTCTGGAAAAATGGCTCCGTAAGAACTCGGAAGGATAGGGACACACGTCGTTGCCTTTTCGTCGTTTCTGCCTATGCTCCCACTGATTGCAACTATGATGAAGTGAGATGACTTTTACAGAAAACTCTCTGAACTTCTTCAGAAAGCTAAGCGCTCAGACATGGTAGTCGTAGCGGGTGACTTTAATGCCCAGGTAGGCAGCTTAAATCAAACAGAAAGACATTTAGGTGGGTGTTTTAGTATTCCGGCTCATTGAACAGATAATGGTGATCGTCTGCTGCAACTGTGCTCAGACAATCGTTTATTTTTAACAAACACTAATTTTAAGCATATAGAGAGACATCGTCTAACATGGAGACCACCTGCACCAAACCAACGATGGACTCAAATAGACTATATTGCCATCAGTCATCGTTGGAGAGGCTTGATAGAAGATTGTCGCTCGTACTGAAATACATGTTTAGACTCTGATTATGCTTTAGTACGAGCACGCATTTGTTTGTGCCTCACTGGACGCAGAAAAACTGCACTAAGAAGACTCATTAGAATTGAACTGAGTGACGAGAAAGCCAAAAGTAAGTTCCAGGAACAACTGAGTTCACATCTAGGCAGTTCTGTAAACGAGACTGACCCAGATGCTGCTTGGAAAGACATACGAACAGCTGTGGAAACAGCAGTTACATCTATTCGTTATTTAAACCATAGGGCTCCAAAAAACCAATGGATTTCTTCTAAGTCTATTTCACTGATGGATTCGCGTAAACTCATCCCATCAGGCTCTGAACACGACGAAGAACGTAAACAAATTAGATCTAGGTTAACTAAAAGCCTAAGGAACGATCGTGAGCAGTGGTGGGTAATGAAAGCAAAAGAGATGGAAAAGGCAGCGGCTGTAGGCAACACCAGGCAACTATTCAGACTAATAAAAGAAACCGGAATTAAGAAGTCAAGTGTAAGTGAGACAATCTCGAAAAAAGACGGAACCCTTATCTGCTCTCAACCCAAACGTTTAGAACGATGGGCGGAACACTTTAAGGAGCAGTTTAGCTGGCCTTCAGCTACTGCACAACTACCCACTATTCCCAGAAAACCTGAATGGAACATTGAAGTAGGCCCCCCGACCCTACTTGAAGTTCAAAAGGCTATAAGTAATCTGAAACGAGGAAGAGCAGCTGGTCCAGATGGATTGGCTCCAGAGGTCTTTAAATATGGTGGTCCAATTTTAGCGATTAGGTTGACTAATATTCTGGCTAAAATCTGCGAGACGGACGTAATCCCATCTGACTGGTCACAATCACTGATTGTCCCAATATATAAGAAGGGGTCAAAATCATCCTGTGATAACTATAGAGGGATTAGTCTGACTAACATACCATCTAAAATACTAGCCTCAATAATTATCGGGCGCCTAACTAAGACTCGTGAACTGGAAACACGAGAAAATCAGGCTGGCTTCAGACCTGGTCGTGGCTGTATCGACCACATATTCACCATTCGTCAAGTTTTAGAGCACAGACATGCTTATCGGCGTCCGACAATGATAGTTTTTCTTGACTTGAAAGCAGCATTTGACTCTGAAGACCAAGAGGTTCTGTGGCAGTGTCTGTCATTGAAAGGTGTACCTCAGAAGTACATAAACCTTGTGAAGGCTCTTTACTCGAACACTACCAGTCGAGTGAGAGCTTATGGCGAACTGTCATATGATTTTACAACCTCAAGTGGTGTCCGTCAAGGCTGTCCACTATCCCCATTTTTGTTTAACTTCATTATAGACCTGTTGCTGGAAATAACACTTTCGTCGACTGAGTTTTCAGGAGTTAATCTTCTACTAGGAGGTTCACTTATCGACTTAGAATACGCAGATGACATAGTCCTGTTTGGTGAAGACGCTGGCAAAATGCAGTCTTCAGTTAGAACTGAGTAATAATGCCAGGATGTTTGAGATGCGTTTCTTCCCATCCAAATGTAAATTGTTACTCCAGGACTGGCCTACGTCAACACCTGAACTAAGGATAGGGAATGAAGTAGTCGAACGCGTTGACAACTTCACTTATCTTGGAAGTCTGATCAGCCCTAATGGGTTGGTGTCTGACGAAATCTCAGCACGGATTCAAAAAACTCGTTTGGCTTTTGCCAACTTACGTCACCTATGGCGAAGGCAAGATATCCGTCTATCAATTAAGGGATGAGTATACTGTGCAGCAGTTCCCTCTGTTCTCCTTTACGGCTGTGAAACATGGCCATTAAGAGTAGAAGATACTCGTAGGTTACTAGTATTTGACCACAGATGCCTTAGAAATATTGCTCGCATCTGCTGGGATCACCGGGTAAGTAATAGTGAGGTTAGACGCAGGGTATTAGGGAATGATGGTAAATCAGTTGATGAGGTCATGAATCTTCATCGACTGGGATGGTTGGGCCATGTGTTACGTATGCCTGAACACCAATTACCACGACGCGCTATTCTGACTAGTGTAGGGGATGATTGGAAGAAAGTTAGGGGCGGCCAAACCAAAACATGGCATCAGTGCTTGAAGTCACTAACTTCTAGCCTGAGCCATGTTGGTAGATGCAGACTACCTGGTTGAGGTCCGCGCGACTATCGTAACCAATGGTTGGAGACTCTGGGTGACATGGCTCAGAATCGATCACAATGGCGTAGGTGTATACACTCTTTATCTTCCCTTAATTTATGAGATTAAAATTGCTTCATAACTTTCTCCCTTCCTATACTATATCCTTATATACAACCTTTCTTTATATACTACCGCCACTAAATTAACTATTTCTATGAATCCGGTGTTCATCTTGTTGTGCTAACGAGGTATAGCAACTTGGACCGATGAATATATGTGCCTGGTCCTACGTTGTCGACTGACTGACTGACCTACTAACATGGCTAAGTCCAATTGTCAGTGACTTTATAGACTAATGCTATATTTTAGTTTGGCTGCCCCTAGTTTTCTTCCAGCCTTCTGCACAAGAAAACCGCCCGTCGAGGTGGGTGCCGGTTGGGCATACGTAACACATGTCTCAAACACCAAAGAAATAAAACTAATGGAAATTTCGTATATCAAATGATGCTCCATGAATGATTTACTCTAAAATACAGTTTAGAATGGACAATAAGTTTGGGATGTATACTACTTCGCTTAATTGAATATTTATACTAACGCTAATGAAATAGTCATCGTTGAAATTTCCACACTAATGTAGAAATCTAGTTTGACAACGTATGCAATCAGCAGAGTTGATAAGTAATTCAAACGTGAGTATATTAACACTATTACGCGGTTAATTTGCTGTCACACGACGCACTTTAAGGGTGGAAGGTATGGTTACATTACATCTATTCAACAACGGATTTCTTAGAAACATCGTTCATTTGTGGTGGAATAATTAACTAAATATTGTTGGCAATCGGTGTGAAGTTCTAGAAGAGGTTTAGTAAGTCAGTAATTTTTTACACTTGTACTGAGATGGTTGAACTATGTGTTACATATGACAAGCAACCGTCTAAACCAGAATGCAGTTTCGACTTAATGAGATCTAAGTCAGGAAAGATGTTTAGGATGGTCAGACCAATATATATTACCAGTTTATAAAGTCACCAAACATTACCGAGTTGTGTGAGAAAACCAATAGACTTCCTGGAAAGGGATAGTATCTATGAAATGATAGGATTTAGTGCTTGGTGACTCCATACGACATGACCCAGAATCAATCACAATAGTGCTTTAGATGAATTCACTCTCTGAATTTTTCTAGA